>ML778557.1:1249706-1321975 GCA_009831015.1 Picea engelmannii | reverse complement strand
CTATCTCGATTCTATATGAGCTCGCCATTCCTCTTACTTTACTCGAATCTCCACTGCAAAAGCTCCCACTAAACCCAGGTTTATCATAGACCCAAGATAAACTTGATCTATCAAGACCGAGCCAAACCCTCAGCAACAAAGGCATCCCTCTGAAGCCAAAAACGTGCTATGATACCACATGTAAGTTTTAAACCTGCGAAGTAAATCAATGCATATAGATTCTTAAGCAATACAAAAATTAATCAATGGCTCATACACAAAGTACAAAGAGATTTTTACCGGAAACCCTCAACTGGGAAAACCTTTCTTATTTTCATTATATCTTGAATTTCACCATTCGCCATACAATATATACAATGTTTTTAGGTATTCCATAGATACCAAAACCCTAATCCCTTAATCCAGGATTAATTTACAAATCAGCTAAAAATAGCAAAATCCGCTAAAAATAGCAAAAACTGCCCAAAAAACAATTTCGGGGCGCTGCCCCGAACGCTGCGTGTAACCAGGGGGGGCATACTTGCCCCCCCCCCCCCCCCCCCCCCCCCCCCCCCNTACTTGCCCCCCCCCCCCCCCCTGGGACCCCCCTAGGAAAGTGCCCAACGCACATGCAGTTGTCGTATCTAACGCACCCACACACACACACACACATGCAAAGAATATAACACATACCCAACAAATCATGCATGCCTTGACCGAGTTCAGACAATATTGGTGGGTAGCAAATTCGTGGTCAAGACTGATCACTATAGTTTGAAGTATTTCCTTGAGAAGAAGGACCTCAGTGAGCGCCAACAGAAATGGGTGACAAAGGTACATGAATTCGACTTTGACATAGAATATGTCAAGGGGAATAAGAACATTGTGGCCAATGCACTATCGAGGAGACCTGCGGCATGTTCTTTGATGGAGATTTCAACAGATTGGAAATCCCACTTGTTAGTGGAATATTCCAAGAACAAGTTCGCTTGTGAGGTGATGGATGGGAAGATACAGGATGACTGGTATAGGGTCATTGACGATGCCATATTTTACAAGGATAGAGTCTACTTGGTGCCAGATTCTGGGATTAAGAAAAATATCCTCACCATAGTTCATGATTCACCTCTAGCAGGCCATCAGGGGTTTTTCAAAACCTATAGACAGATCAGAGAGAGGTTCTCATGGAAGGGCCTCAAACATGAAGTTATGAGACACGTCAGTGAGTGTGTGACTTTCCATCAGAACAAGTCATAGCATGCTCTTTCAGTAGGGATACTTTAGCCACTCCCCATTCCAGAGTAGAAATGGGAGAGTATATATATGGACTTCATCACAGGTCTACCCAAGGTCCAGGGTAAGGACTGTATCTATGTAGTCGTCAACATATTGACCAAGTTTTATCACTTATACGCCATACTGATAGAGCACAACGTAGTTCAGGTAGCCTATCTTTTCTTCAGGGAGGTCTTCAAACTTCATGGGTTGTCGAGGAACATCGTCAGTGACAAGGACAGCTAGTTCATAGGGACATTTTGGAGAGAGTTGTTTCGGTTGATGGGGACATAGTTGACACCTAGCACCAGCTATCACCCTCAGATAGATGGGCAGACTGAGATTGTCAACAAGTATTTGAGTAACTATGTAGGAGGACAACAGAGAACGTGGGTAAAGTGGTTACATTTAGGAGAACATTGCTACAACACCACCTTCCACATGTCCATTGGTAGGACACCCTTCCGAGCATTCTACAGATATGATGCTCACACTTTGGTAGACTTGGTCTTCAGGGAGAGAAGAGATCCCAAGGCCAAGGATTGGATCATAGAGAGTCAGGAGATTCTCAGGTTGTTGAAAGAGAACCTGCAGACGACGCAAAACTGATAGAAGATAAGTGCGGACATGCACAAGATACAACGTAGCTTTGAGGTTGGAGATTTGGTTTTCTTGAGACTCCAACCCTACAGAAAATAATATCTAAAGAAGAGTGGGGTCGAGAAGATCAAGACCATATTGTATGGTCCTTATAGGATCATGCTTCGAGTAGGTGAGGTTGCTTACGAGCTAGAGCTTCCAGAGAGGAGAAAGATTCATAATGTGTTCCACGTGTCTTGCCTAAAAAAAGCAGTGGGACAATTCATTAGCACATCAGAGGAGCTTCCCCCATTGGATGAGGAGGGACAGTTCGAGTTAGTTCCGGAGGAGGTTTTTGAGTTCCGGGAGTGGAAACTGAGGAGTAGGGTCATCAGAGAGTGTTTGATCAGGTGGAGAGGGCTTCCAGTAGAGGAAACTACTTGGGAGAGCGAGCAGGTGTTGCAAAAACTTAGACTGGTATTGCTTGAGGACAAGCAATTTCGGGAAGGGAGGACTGTAATGTCCCTTTCCAAATAGGAGCTCCAAAGAGGAGGCTTAATGGTCTAAACCACGCCATTAGACTATAGCCAGGGCCAAAGTGGGGTAAACAGGGTTACTAGAGGTCACTCCAGTCACAGGTGTTATATTCGGAAAGTGACATTGAGCTAAAAAGGGTTAAAAGCACTTTTAAGTCATTATGAACTAAAAATAGAAGTCAATAGTGAATTAGGTTTCAACAATAATTTAGGGTTTTCTAATTCAACAGTGAATTAGGGTTTCAGCATGATTTAGGGTTTTGGAAAGCTATAAAGGAAGGGTCATCGACCTAATTCATCATTATGCAGATTATGACTTGTCATTGAGGAGAAGAGGTACATCTACAGAGAGATAGTTCAGTGTATTCCAGGAGGAAGACACCAGTTGGTTGATTTCGGTGTTGAAAGACACACCTTAGTCACCGGGAAGATCATCCAGGTCTTCCATCATTCTTCATTGATTCCGTAGTGCTCCCATATTTCAGGTGTTATCTTTTAGTTTCTTATTTGTATTTCGGGTAAGATCCTTTTGTCTTTTGATCTAGCCGAGTGTTGTTATTTTATTAAGCCGTAGTTGCTTATTTGTATTCCGGCTAAGATCCTTTGTCTGTTGATCTAGTCGAGTATTGTCAGTTTATTCAGCCGCATTCGACCATTTTGTAATCCACAGAGATATCATAATACAATCTTTGCAGTCCTTTGACATGTTTATTATTTGTATGATCATTTATATGTTGTAAACCTTTGATCCTACACACACATTAGCAGTGTTTCCTAGACTATCCAAGTCAGGAACATTACATGGGACTTGATGGTAGGCTGACTTCAGATCAATCTTACTGAAATATTTGGCCCCTTTGAGTTGGTCAAGGAGATCGTTGATTCAGGGAATAGGGTACCGGTTCCTGACTATGATTTTATTTAGGTCTAGGTGTTGGCCTTTGGTTATGAAAGGAAGCTAAGTACGAACTGCACATGAGGCACATAAACCGAGGAAGGGTCGAAGTGGGTAAAGAAGGAGCAAAGTAAAGGAAAATCTAGTCGTTGGAAGAGAATATCAAGGAAGATAAAGAATCATGGAAGACAGATCGTGGAAAACTCAACAAGCCGAAAAAGACACCAATGGATACTTTCGAGCACCTCACGGAAAAGGAGAAAGGATAGGTCAGTGAAGCCCCAAAAACATGAGTCAACTAGACCTAGGGTTTTGGATCTAGGGTTTGCGACACCTAGACTTTGGTCTAAGGTTGTCTGAGAGTCATGTAATGTATAAATAAAGGTCTAGAGGACCTTGGATGGTGTTCATTCGTATTATTATTTTTGTTTCTATTACTATTGTTGAGAGCAATATTGAGTCTGTATTCTGGATCTTCAGCTAGGTGCGCAGGGAGGAAAGGGAAAGAGAGAAGATCTACAACAAAGTGCGTAGATAGAGTTGTATGTTTTCATCTAACATATCAAGAAACACAGTTATGTGAACGTAGCCCTAAGGAGAGGGTGAACCATGTATATCTTATTGTCTTTATGGTTGATGATGTGTTATTTTCTATTTGTTATACTATTATTGCACGATTGTTAGATAAGAGATATAACTTCGCGAAGTAAGCTTAAGAGTGGTAAAGAATATCTAGATTATTTTGTGTTGTTCATTGGAATCACTTTTTATTTCCTCTGGTTGTAGACACCTATGTCCTGCAACCCCCTATTGCTACTTAGGGTGAGACTGCATCTGCTTCATAGGTGTTTCTAAAAGGGCCGATAGTTAGGGTTTGTTGGTGCACTCTTAGATTTGAACCCTGGGTCTTCCCCTATTCCAACAAATGGTTTTGTTGTCGGGACTAGGATCTTCTTGAGGGAATGTCAAGGTGGTTTCCATCGAAGACAGAGATTCATAAGTGGATAGAATAACAAGAAAAGGACTTCGTCGAAGCTCAGAACAAGAATCCTAACATTAGTACAGAAGACTCGATGGGAAGGTACATCTTTACCGACATACACGAGATTTTCTTTGGAGGATTTCATAAGGATTTATATGAGTGGTTAGCCGGATTAGTAGATACTCAGTTTGAGATCAGATCTATACCACCTGTGATTTGGACAACAACGTTGATCAAGAAAGTCAAGAGAGTCAATAACATTGTGTCTAGAGCAGTGGATATCTAGTTTGATAGCACCATCAGAGGGTACATTACTAAGTTCACTATCGATAGAGTGGAATCATATAGTCATGAAGAGAGGTATTTATTTAAGGGACCTAGAGGAAAGTTCCTATACTTTTTAAAGTTGAGGATTAAGATGCTATTTCATGAGAAGAATATCCTGAAGATACAATAGTCAGCTGGATCTTGAAGCTAATGTTCAAGAATTTGGACAGCGACAATGACATAGAGGATGGACTCACACACAGTGAGAGATCATTCAAAGAGGTTCCTCTTGAGAACCTATTTGAGCATAATTACAGAGATGAGGGATTATACAGTGGAGAAGAAGCATATCTAACAGACGAAGAATATTCAGAGTCCGCAAGGGCAGAGGAGGTAGAGATTGAAGAACCTCGTCGAGGAGAACTGAAAACTTCAGGAACTGCGCCTACTGTCGAAGTAAGTACTATTACTCCTCCTGTTGTTTTAGAAGCATTAAGTAACCAAAGTAACCAGAGTAACCAGAGTAGTCAGAGCAATCTGAGTACTGTTACAATAATTTTAGCACATACTCATTCAAGAAACCCAGGAAGATCTATGGAAGATGAAATGAGGTTACCTATCTTTAGAGGATATGTATCTGAAGATCTTGACCAACACTAGTTCCAATGCGAAGTTGTCTGGAGCATTAATAAATTCACTAATGAAGTTGTTAAGAGAACTCCTTTTAGTACTACCTTGAGGGATCACGCTCTGAACTGGTATATGAAGTTTTCTTCAGGGCTTGGACAACCTAAACTGCTGAATGACATTAAGGCTACACTGAGTGCATATTTTAAGAAGCCTAAGTCGAAGTTGCAGGTCATTAAAGAGTTGAATGAAATCAAGCAAAAGGTCACTAAACCTGTTTGGGATTTTGATCAGAGGTTTAAGACTCTAACAAGTCATGTAAGTTTTCATATCCCAGACGAACATAATAAAGAATGGTTCATTGCTTCCCTCTTGCTACACATTAGGGTTCCTCTGATGCAACATAAGGTCGCTTCGTAGGCTGAAGCACTAGATATCGCCATGAAATTAGAAGTATCCCCTATAGGAGAATCCAGTCCAGTTATAAGTCGGATCTTGAATCAATTAATTAGTTTATCCTTACAAGTAGAAGTTATGAAGAAAGAGAAAAGAAAATATATTTGGTGTATCAGATGTAAATCAGAAGGCCATAACAAAGAGAAATATCCCCTATTTCATGAATACTTGGCCTCTGGAGCACCTAATCCTTTGAAGTAGGCTACTATACCCTGGTGCGAGGTATGTAGAACTAGACATCGCCCTGGTGAATGCTATTGTTGAAGGAAAATATCTCTGCAGATAGGTAGATCTCCTCAAAGAGCTAGACTCTTAACTCTAAGACGGAAAGTGCTTATCATGGTCATTGACTGCCTTTTAGATCTAGGTGGACTAGTGTGTGAGGAGGAAGGAGAAAAGAAGTACCTTTTACCGGTGTTTGTTCCTGCACGCTCTGAGTTGAGCTCCAATCTTTCACTCTTTGATAAGCCCTGTAGACAAACAAAGTACGACCACTTCCTACTCTATCAAGATTAGTCTGAAATAGGTCTATCTACTAAAGAGACAAATTCATGTGAGATTGAACATGAATTAGAAAGAAACAGGCCAAGCAAATTATATTAATGAGGACAAAACATTGCTTACGGCCGTAGATGGATTGCAACAGTTCTGCCAAGTCCTCCTTGTCTACCCCTTGCTCAAAAGATCCACGATCCAAATGATGATAGCTTCACCGATTTCTCCCTATGAGATCATAGGTATATTGCCTCCAAATCATCTCTGTTCCAGCACTACTTATGAGATCATAAGTTGGCTGTGATTCTCCCTTTCCATTCCCCTTTCACCATTAGAAAGCTTTCTTATATAGCCTTGGAGAGGCTTTAACCACTTGATATATCCTTGGAGAAGGTGAGGATTTGCCTCCTTCAGTTGAGGATCTTCCCTAACATCATGGTTGGACTAGGGATTCAAATCCAACTACCTTCCAAGAATGAAAAGATCCTTCCCCCATTCATCTCAACAACTCAACTGCTGCCCAGAATACGTAGCACTCCCTCAAAAGGGCCATCAGAGCGCTATAGCGCTCCCCAGTAGGCTTAAGGGGGGCACCAACGCTCCTAAAGACACTGACACTCCCTCAAAAGGGCCAAAGGAGCTTTATAACACTCCCAGATAGTGTAAGGGGGAGTGTCAGCGCTCCCAGAAGAGGTATAGGGGAGCGCTCCCCTCCAAAAACTCAGTTTTTGAGGTGATTTTAGATGGCAAAAGGTTTGCAAGCCTGCTGACTCATTTCTCCTCTTCCAAATCAAATGTTTGAGGTGTTTCAAGTATCCTTCTCATGTCGTTATAGGTACGACATAGGTATCATGGTAGCATGCTTTCTTTGACACTTGCGACACTTGTGAGCAACATGCGACACTTGAGACTTTGTGAGCAAAATGCGACACTTGCGACCTTTGTAATGACGACACTTGCAACACTATCAAAGTGAGTATTTTGTCCTGATAACTATGTATGAGTATTTTGTCCCAAAGTATGAAGTTAGAAGACAGGAACTGATAACTGAAATGATTTGTAGACTTTCAAGCAAGGGTATAGACGTAGAGAACCTGACAGAAGTTGCACACAAACATCCAACAAAATATTATGACATGTTTTAAACCCAAGGCAGGCATACCTATGCTTGGGTGATCAAGACTTGTAAGATATGGCCGCCATAAAATACACTGCGGATCCATAATTGTATTGATAAAAAGTTATAGCCACCGAGGATACAGTGTGGATCTATAATCTGATGACCTGAACTGATCGTAGCCACGAAGAATACACAGTGGATATACGAGATGACAAGACATAGCCACGACCAATACATAGTGGATCTATGTAACAATATATGTGTCATTGTTCAAGAGAAACTCCTTCACAACATGGGTAAAGTACATATCAAAGTGATCACTCAACCCAGGGTCTTCTTACTGATCTCGATGTAGTATGAATCTAACCATGTGAATAGATGTCCTGATGTCGAACATGGCAGAAACCACTTGATTACCGGTCAATGATGTAAACCTTTAACAAGCGCGGGGGAGATCACCATTAATGTCAATGATTCCCAAGGTACTCTAGTACATTCCAACGAATGTGAATGGATGAGATGAAGTCGAACATACGTGGAATCATTCAATCATAGGTCAATGATGGAAACCCACTGTCGAATGTGAGGAGCTGCCATTGAGGCATGCAGGTCCCAAAGTACTAACTGGTTTCTAAGTCTAGTTCCTGGATAATGTGTTGAAGTCGACAGGAATAGGCTCGTCGAAGGAGGGCCTTGATGTATCCCCCATCAATGACACGAAACAGACATAGAAATGTAATTGGTAGATCAAATGAACATGGACTGACATGGGTTTTGAGACAAGATATTTGTGATGGCTGACTCTAGAGGCAGATACTTCCCTTGAACACTGAGGCACGAGAGCAGAAACGTGACATGGACCAAAACTTGATGATGCAGTGGATGCTGTGAATTACGTCAGGTGACCCTAAGGAGTGAAAAAACTCAAAGGATTGGCTCAGTGCAGAGGTTCAACGAATTATAATACGTGCAAATGACAAAGTTTCGTGTTCAAGGGATACTCTAAGAATTACTTGGTAATGTTCTCAAGAGATTGCTTGGCTTGCTTCTTTCAAATTTTCCCCCATCCAGATAGATGAGTACCTCTTTTTGATTTAATGAGCTCGAGGAGGATAACACATGCTCGATATAACTCACCTTCGGTAAGTTCCTCTTCCTTTGTTTAACGAACTGGAAGAAGTAAGGGTTCAATCCCGTATGGGCCTGTCGATGTGTGTTTTAGCGAGTCCAAAGAAAAAAAACTCAAAGGTTTTTCATGATTATAGAGTTTGGAAAAACACTTAAAAGAGAACTCTCTCAGTTCCTTTTTCGTACAGTAGTCTGACGAGACCGAAAAATAGATAAACTATCGCTCGAAAGATGCCCTTTCGAACCTTTTAACGAGTGTGAAAGGAAGCAAGTTCACTCGACAATCTTTTCATATTTATAGAGTCTGAAAAGAGTTTAAAGATGACTCCAGGGGGTTCCTTTTTCGTGTGTCCATGCGGGTCCAAAAAAGAGATAAAATTCTACCCGGTTGCATTCTCATGTATTTACGAGCACGAGAAAGAACAAAGACTAAGCTCGATATGCCCCCAACGTGAAAGCTAGTGGCTTAACTCCAGAATGATCAGAAAAGGCTGGACACATGCCCTCCAAGCCTCGATTCATTCACCAAAGGATAAGGGTGGATGAAAAGAAGGTTCAAGAGAGGTGACTGTTTCATTTTTTAACAAGCTCGACACAGGAAAAGAACTATGCTCAAGGCCTCTGTTTCATTTTTTAATGAGATTGCCACAAAGAAGAGAAACTATGCTCGTGGTTTCGTCCAGATCATGGCTTCCAAGAGGATAATACTCTGGAAGGGTACCATGTCAAAGGATAAAACATGGTCATGGCCTCCAGGAGATATTCATTGGATGGAAGATAATCACTCGAGAAAGAACACATGTCAAGGGTCGCGATAGGGGGAAGGAGATTAGGCTCCAATAATCCTACCGAAGAAATCACCATGTCCACTACCGGATCCAAATCGTCGGAAGTTGAGGTCATGGGAGACAACGCCACATAATTGACATGCGGTGGGGGTGATACTGTCTGCATATAAGAACCACTTAGGGAGGTAACCCAGTTGGGGCCGATGAATGAAAGTTGATCAATAGTCACAATTCTTCCATCGTGAGGGAAAGATATCACACGGAAAAGGGTGGATACAAGATCTTTCATAGCATAGACATAATCCTGCCCAAGGAGTAAAGTGAAATCCAAGGGGCCTCGGACTACCATGACATCGATAAAGACAGTTTTCCCTCCCAAAGTTACAGGAAACTAAGGAAGGATCCCTAAAGGTTGACTAGTTCTTCTGTTAAAAGCTAACAGATTCTGTGTAACCAGTGCAAGCTGCGGACAACCCAAAGCGTACCAAGAAACAAAAGACAATACTAATGGATGCACCTTCATCTATCAACGTTTGAGGAACATCCTGACCACGAACATGTACTGTAATCTGGAAAGGAATGTGGGAGGGAAGACGAGGTTTAGTTAGCACACCCCAATAAAAAAGGATGGCCTCATTACTTGGAGGGGGTTTCGCAGGAGAAGGAGGAATGCCCCCCGGTACGGTAGAGTCTGTATTAATGAGAAAAACATGGGCAATATTGGGTTTACTCTCTAGAAGGAGAGTAGGATCGACCGATGATTGGATTGGATCAATCAATGGTGGACTTGGATAGACCACTTTGGCACTCTTCAGAGGAAGAGTGGGACTGACCGAGGAAGGGACTGGATCAGTCACTTTGACATTCAACAATGGAGAAATGGGATCGACCGATGATGAAACTGGATCAACCACTTGAGTTTCATTCTCCAAGGGAAGAATGGGGTTGACGGGTAGAAACGGATCAACCGCTTTGGTGTCACTCTCTAACAGGAGAGTGGGATCGACCAAGGATGAAAACAGATCGATCACTTTGGTGTCACTCTTTTGATGAAGAGCGGGGTTGATCGATGACAGAACTGGATCAGCTACTTGGGTTTGTGGTTCAATTGAGGAGGAAACTAGATTGACCACCTGATCAACTAGACTGACCAGGGATGGAACCGGATTGACCAGTCCATCAACCAACGATGGGTTGGAGGAAAGCTTACGATAACCTTTTGGAAGTTGAAGTTTTTCCAAAAGAGAAGAAGCCTCGTCCATGCAAGGACAAAGATGAGAGTAATGATTACCTTTATATAACATGCAAGGGAACTTGATAGTTTGCTTCTTCTTACCAACCTGAACATCACTAGTTGACGGGGTATCATCGACATGACCAACAGAGGTCGATGACGTGGAGGACCACATTTCTAAGACCTGGGTAAGACCGGGGAAATCCCTCAGAAAGTGGTCACCCTTACAAAGGCTGCAAGGGAATTTGGGTTTTGGATTCTTTGTTTTAATATTGTTGACCTCATCAACACTCCCAATACTATTAACGGTAACTGGTTTCTTAGAGCCAACATCTGATGTTGTTGAGGCCTTTGTCCTTTTTGGGTTCTTCTTCTTCTTCTGATCAACCTGGCTAGTTTCTTTAGAGCTTTCACTAGGCGAAGAAGGAGAAATGGAAGGAGACTTAATGGGCGAAGAAGGCGAAAAKTCGACATGAGGTTGATGTGTAGGTGGTATATTGAAGTATTAGGTGCAACTGAAACATTGGGAGGATTCAGGATCACCGGAGTGGGGAACAACCAAACTAGTAATCCAATAGTGAGTCCTAGAAGACTCATTGTGGCAACATATGGAGGACCAAAGTTTCCAAATGAAGGAAAGGTATAAGGTTCCCCAGGAGAAGGGGTTCCTCCATTGGTACTCCCAGGATTCGATGCCATTAACACTGACTCGACCTAAGGTCCACTAAGTAAAACAAGCAACACACGTTATGAATCTGAGAAGCAATCAATCAAACAAACCTTCCTATGATGAAACCACTAGTTGGTGATGAAATCCAATGTCGCGAGATCAAAATAGGAAGGGGCAGGGATAGAGTGGGTGGATCAGTTTAAGGTGTAGGGCTTAGGATAGAGAGGGTGGATCCAATATGATGCTACAATATTTCAAAAATGAAAACTAATATGCAAACTAATCATTAATATGTACTTTTTTCATTTTCATGCGAATGATAATCAATTCAATGCAAAATTTCTCCTGCCAACTACCCTTTTCAGACCAAGGAGATTCAGACAAGAAAACGCAGATTTCGCACAAACCACACACCCTTTTGCAATCAAACAAGAGAAAGAAAATAAAAAATGCAAAAGGAAGGAGAAAGAGATTGGATCAGATGACCTCAAAGAACCAAATGATAAGAGTTACATATTTCATATGTCCTTCACTGGAGTTCCCGCTCAGTCGGATAGGAGAGAAGAAAGCAAGGGCTTGATTTCAAGCTCTCAACAACAAAAAATAAAAAACAATGAAGAAGGGCATACAATCTGAACAATAAGGTGTTTACTTCTCAAGAGGAAGCATGTCAAAGGTCAAAGGAAGAAGCATTGAATCACAAAGCAGCTCAGCAAGTGAAAAAACAGGGTTTGGACCTCCAAAAATGGAAATTTTGAAGAGATTTTGGGAAAAAGAGGGTTGGTGCTCTGGTATAAGGGCCACCAGAGCATTATAAAGCTCTTTCCAGTAGATTAAGGGAGCATTGGCACTCTACTAACAAGGAAGGGGAGCGTTGGAGTCCTAAAGCTCAGAAAAAAGTCCAAAAAACCCAAAATTCAGTCAAATTTTGACAATCAGGCTGAGTGTGATGGAGTGAAGAGTCAATCATAAAATGCAATCAGATATGAAGGGGTGAAAAGGACCTAAGAACACAAAGGGTGAGACAAGGCCTATGAGGAAAAATCAAAACCAAAAATTTATAATTCGATTCCCCAGTGGAGTTGTCAGTTTCTGTTGAAGGAAAATCTCGCTGCGGACAGGTAGATCTCCTCAAAGAGATAGACTCTTAACTCTAAGACAAAAAGTGCTTATCATGGTCACTAACTTCCTTTTATATCTAGGTGGACTATTGTGTGAGGAGGAAGGAGAAAATAAGTACCTTTTATCGGTGTTTGTCCCTGCATGCTCCGAGTTGAGCTCCAATCTTTCACTCTTCGATAAGGCTTGTAGACAAAAAAAGTACGACCACTTCCTACTCTATCAAGATTAGTATGAAATATTTCTATCTACTAAAGTGACAAATTCATGTGAGATTGAACCTGAATTAGAAAGAAACAGGCCAAGCAAATTATATTAATGAGGACAAAACATTGCTTACAGTTGTAGATGGATTGCAGCAGTTCGGCCAAGTCCTCCTTGTCTACCCCTTGCTCAAAAGATCCATGATCTGAATGATGATATCTTCACCAATTGCTCCCTATGAGATCATAGGTCTATTGCCTCCAAATCATCTTTGTTCCAGCTCTACTTATGAGATCATAATTTGGGTGTGATTCTCCCTTTCCAGTCCCCTTTGACCATTAGAAAGCTTTCTTATATAGCCTTGGAGAGGCTTTAACCACTTGAGATATCCTTGGGGAAGGTGAGGATTTTCCTCCTTCAGTTGAGGATATTCCCTAACATCATGGCTGGCCTAGGGATTTGAATCCAACTACCTTCCAAGAGTGAAAAGATCCTTCTTCCCCCACTCATCTCAACAAGTCAACTGCTGCCCAGAATAGGTAGCGCTCCCTCAAAAGGGCCATTAGAGCGCTATAGCGCTCCCCAGTAGGCTTAAGGGGAGCGCCAACGCTCCTAAAGACACCAACGCTCCCTCAAAAGGGCCAAAGGAGATTTATAATGCTCCCAGAAGAGGTATAGGGGAGCGCTCCCCTCAAAAAACTCAGTTTTTAAGGTACTTTCAGATGGCAAAAGGTCTGCAAGCCTGCTGACTCATTTCTCCTCTTCCAAATCAAATGTTTGAGGTGTTTCAAGTGTCCTTCTCATGTCGTTATAGGCACAACATATGTATCATGGCAGCATGCTTTCTTTGACACTTGCGACACTTGTGAGAAACATGCGACACTTGCGACTTTGTGAGAAAAATGCGACACTTGCGACCTTTGTAATGACGACACTTGCGACACTATCAAAGTGAGTACTTTTTATATGTAACAACTATTATATGAAAAAGTATGTCCAGACACATACCAATCTTTACTGCACATTCTGTAAATATGTGGGGCATGATGAGAAGGATTGTAGAGCTTACGATCTCATGCATGAAAGATCAAGGGATACATATAGAATTCAAGGAGAATCTCATCAAGAAGGAAATAATGTGTAGTTCAACTCCCCAGGAAGAGGAAATTTCAACCCTCGTGGTGGATTCAGAGGAATAGGACGAGGAGGAGGTAGGGAGCGAGGTCAAGGTCAGATCATTTGCTATAACTATGAACAACCAGGAAATTTGGCAAGGGATTGTCAAAACCCTTGTACTACTTTCAACTACTGCAACTCATTTGATCATGTCATCGAAGATTGTCCAACATTGTTAGCCAAAATTCAAGAGAGACCAGGAGGAAACCAACAAGTCCAATTGATATCAGCAGAACTTCACGGTGAGGACCCCAGAGTCGTTATTACTAGAGGAGGTGTTGTTACAGGAGAAGCTAGGGTGACTCCAGGAAAGACTACAGAAGGATCAGAGATCAAAAGAGCTACAGAGAAGGAACATTTGTTTGATCCAAGGAGAGAAAGGCATACTTTTGAGGAAGCAAGGAAAGAATTTGTAGGAGAACAAGCTTCTTCTTCTATGGCACAACCAAAATTCAGGGAATGCAAAATTCCACCAACATTTGATCAGTCTATCTTAGCTAGACAATGAAAAGAGGTAAGCAAGATCATGGACTTCTTATACACTTGTATCAATTTGATTAAAGATGAAAGAAATTGGGCAAGAATTATAACACCTAGTAAGACTATGAAATGAGAAGAATGGACCCTATGCTAAGTAGAGTTGTGAATCAAGTATCAAGGAAAACAAGGAAAAAAAGGAATTACACCTTAGTGCTCAGATTAGAGACTACGACGTGGACTATGTGGTCCTTTACTTGGGATCAGAAGTAAATTTTATGACAAAGAAGACTTGGGCACTGATGGGAAAACCTAGATTTATTTACTCCCCTATCAGGCTCAGGATGGCTAATCAGCAAGCAATGAGCCACTTTGGAAGACTAGAGCATGTCCCTATAGACATCGATGAAGTAAGGAAATTTGTAGAATTTGAAGTGATTGAGATTGTTGATGATATTTTTCCTTATCCTGCGTTGTTAGGAATTGATTAAGCTTTCAACAATTCAACTTTTGTTGACCTAAAGAAGAGAAGAATGACATTTGAGGGTAATGGCCTTAAGTTCATTGCACCTCTGGACCTGAATGAAGGTCACAGATACACAGAACCCATCAGGGAAGAAGACCGCACATATGAGCTAGAGAACATCTACAAACCAATAGCAAGACAACATGATTACATTAATCCTACAATGGATGGAAATCTCAGCTGGAGAAGTGAAAGTGCATGTTCATGAGATTCATAGGAATCATTGGAAAACTAGCAGAACATAATGTATGAAGTCTCTACGCGAAGATGTGCCAGATTGACCAGAGTAGTTTGTTGGATTGACACAGAAGTAAGTAATCTTCCAAAATTCGATGGCTTGAATCATTTAGAGAAATTTCTAGGTGAATTTGAAAAAATTGTACTAGTACAATAGAGGATGTTGGCACTGGATGAAGCCTTGAAAGATACACCAGCTA
This sequence comes from Picea engelmannii, assembly GCA_009831015.1. NCBI lineage: Eukaryota > Viridiplantae > Streptophyta > Pinopsida > Pinales > Pinaceae > Picea > Picea engelmannii. The sequence continues at coordinate 1,307,005 of ML778557.1, read as the reverse complement.
GATGGTGGGGAACACATAATAAGAACATCGAAGAATGGGTACAATGTTGCAGCTTACTGACAACGCACTTTTCAGACCAAGCTGAAGGATGCAAAGTTCGTTACACAGGTCATAGTTTCCCCAAGGACCATATGAAAAGTTATGAGGAGGCCTAGAGAAACATTCCTAAATAACAGTGGGTGCATAAGTTCATTAACACATTGGACACCATACCTATCAACGGGTATCTTCAAGAAGAACTGCGCTTTGTCACTACAGATTGGTATGGTATGACTCATAATTTTATAGCTACCTTCTTATTTTAAAGTCAGTACCCTACAATAGATCATGATTTACAAATCATAAGACATAAGGTCTTTGAGGAGGCACCTAACCCCCCTCTTGACCAAGAAAAAGATGAAAGGAGTGCGCCTCTTCAACAGTTACATGAGTGCTACAATATTAATGTTGATGAGGATGATGACCCAAGGGATGTAAACATTTTAGAAATTGAAGGAAAAAGAGACATAGAAGGGCCAAAGATTGAATTACCTTTTATTGGAAAGCCCATTAAAATTAAGAAGGTTAACATTGGAACAGAGAAAACACCCAAGTTAGCAAATGTGGGAGACTATTGGGATGATGCTACTATTAGCAAGATCACAGAACTATTACATGAATATCAGGATTTGTTTCCAACCAAGTTCAAAGACATGAAGGGAATTAAAGGTCCCATGGGAGAAATGAAGATCCCCTTAAGAACAGATGCAATACCCATCAAGAAGAGACCCTACAAACTGAATCCCAAATATAAGAAGAAAGTTAAGATTGAACTCGATAGAATGTTAGAAGTAGGAATCATAGCACAAGTTGAAGAATCTTAATGGATCATCCCTATGGTGGTCCAAGATAAGAAGTCAGGAGAAATAAGAATTTCTGTAGATTTAAGGAAACTGAATAATGCATGCCTACATGAGCCCTTTCGTACACCCTTTACTGATGAAGTTCTAGATAATGTAGGAGGACATGAGGTCTACTCATTCACAGATGGATTTTCAGGTTATCACCATATCAGAATTGTTAAGCGAGATCAACATAAGACCACATTTGCAACAAAATGGGGTTCTTTTCAGTACACTGTGATGCCTTTTGGCTTGAAGAGTGCACTAGCCATCTTTTCTAGGGTGGTGGTATAATCATTTAAGGACTTTTTACACAAGTTATTGGAAGCATATTTTGATGATTGGACTGTTTTTACCCTAATGAAAGATCATATTGAATGCTTGAGATTACTGTTAGATAAGTGCAAGCAATGTTAGATTGCCCTGAATATGAAAAAGTGTATCTTCTTTTCACCCTTTGGAGTGTTGCTAGGGAATATTGTGTGTAAGCAAGAATTGTTGGTAGATCCTTCCAAGATTGCTATCATTGTCGATCTACCTCCCCCTACTTTGGTTAGACAGTTGCGCAATGCACTGGGACACACTGGATACTATAGAAATTTTATTAAGGGTTATGCATAGATAACAACACCTATGGAGAAGCTATTAAAGAAATATAGTAAGTTCCAATGGACAGAAGAATGCTAGCAAAGCTTCGACACATTAAAGCAGAAAATGGTTACAGTGCCTATCTTGGTTTTTCTAGATTGGAGTAAGGAGTTCAATGTTCACGTCGATGCTTCTTCCATTGTATTAGGAGAAGTTTTATCACAACCAGGTGTAGGATAAATTGACCACCCCATAGCCTTTGCAAGCAGGAATCTTTCTACAACTGAAAGGAAATATACTATGACTGAAAGAGAAGGCTTGGCTATGGTATATGCACTACAGAAGTTTCAACACTATTTGTTGGGAAGACATTTTAGGATGTTCACTGATCATTCTGCATTGAAGTACTTAGTCAATAAGCTAGTGTTGGGGGGAAGAATATGCAGGTGGCTACTACTATTCTAGGAGTATGACTTTTAGATTATGGTCAAGATAGGAAGAATGAATAAAGGACCTGACCACTTATCTAGGTTAGAACATGGAGAGGAACCTACCAGTTTGGAGGATACACTACCAGATGCACAGTTGTTGGCCATCAGAAAAGTCAATGATTGCTTCACCAAGATAGTTCAGTTCTTGTCCACAGGAATGGCACCTCGTGAGTACACAGTAATTCAGAAGAAATAGTTGGTAGTTTGTGCTGCTGAATTTCAACTTATAGCTGGAAAATTATATAATATGGGACCAGATGAGATCCCGAGGAGATGTGTTATAGAGGCAGAAAGACCATTGATTATTGTAGAAGCACATGAAGGCATAACAGGAGGACACTATGCAGGGAACGAAACAACGCAGAATATTCTCAGAGCTGGCCTCTTGTGGCCTACTTTACATAACGATGCTAAGGAATACTACAGAGCCTGCGATGTGTGTCAAAGAGTAGGGAATCCTTCTAGAAGGGATGAAATGTATTTGGAACCTCAATTAACATTACAAGTATTTGAGAAATGGGCCATTGACTTTGTGGGACCTATCAACCCAACAGGAAAGCACACAAGAGCTAGATACATTATCACTTCCACGGATTATTTGACTAGATGGGCAGAAGCAAGAGCAATTAAGAACTGTAGTGCAGCTACAGCTGCGCAATTCATCTTTGAGGATATTATGACCAGATTTGGATGCACGAATATCCTCATGAGTGATCAAGGCACAGACTTCATCAACAAAACTATTGAAGCCTTGACTCAGGACTTCGAAGTTCACCATAATAAGAGCACACCATACCACCCACATGCAAATGGTAGAGTTGAATATTTCAATAAGATCTTGGAGACAACACTTACTAAGATTTGCAGTGTTAACAGAGATGATTAGGATTTAGGAATTCCAGTAGTATTATGGTCTTACATAACCACTTTCAAAAACTTAACAATGTAGACCCCATTCAAGTTATTTTATGGCTTGGAAGCAATGGTACCTATGAAATATTTGGTTCCTAGTTTAATAATTTCAACATTTACATGCATGGATGACACAGGCACTGTCCAAGACAGTATTTTGCAGTCGCTGGAACTAGAGGAAGACAATTTTATTGCAGGATTTCATCAGCAGGTGTAAAAATAACGAAAGAAGGCCTACCGTGACAGACATCAAGAGGAAAGCATTTAAGCAAGGAGATTTGGTACTGTTATATGAAATCAAATTCATGAAGCATCTAGGGAAGTTCAAGACACTTTGGATCAGACCATTTTAGGTTGCCTATGTTACAGAAGGAGGAGTTGCGCAGTTGAAAACTCTTGAAGGAGAATAGAAGGATGGTTTAGTGAATGGAATCTGGTTGAAGCTATATTGTGACAAACAACTGCCTCACATCTCTCAGTAAAATCAAAAGAATAAGGGTCTAGGTATAAGGTGTAGTTGAAACTAGGTACCAGACATAGAAAAGACAGTTTTCACAAGATGGGGAGGGACAAAGTAGAAAGCACAGGTTGCTCCGCACAGTTTGCAGTCGAAGTGATACAGAAGGTTCAGTCTTGCAGTGACTCGAGACGAGTCACATGTGAGTGTTGGGGGCTTGTTGGACCTTGGTTATGAAAGGAAGAGAAGATTAAGGAAGAAAAGTGAAGTATGAAATGCGTGGAAGGCACATAAACCAAGGAAGGGTCTAAGTGTGTAAAGTAGCAGAAAATAAGTAGAAAAGAAGGAGAGAAGTAAAGGAAAAGCTAGTCGTTGGAAGAGAAGATCAAGGAAGACAGATTGTGGATAACTCAGCAAGCTGAAAAAGAAACCAACGAATACTTTGGATCACCTCACAGAAAAGGAGGAAGGGAAGGCTGGTGAAGCCCTGAAAATGTGGGTCAAGTGGACCTAGGGTTTTGAACCTAGGGTTTTGGATCTAGGATTTGTGACACCTAGAATTCAGTCTAAGGTTGTCTAAGAGTCATGTGATGTATAAATAAAGGTCTAGAGGACCTGGGATGGGGTTTGTTCGTATTTTTTTTTTCTATTATTGTTGTTGAGAGAAATATTGAGTCTATATTATGGATCTTCAGCTGGGTGCGAAAATAAACCTTGGAGTTGGTTGCACAGGGAGGAAAGAGAAAGAGAGAAAGAGACAAGATCTGCAGCTAAGTGTGTAGATAGAACTGTATGTTTTCATCTAATATATCAAGAAACAAAGTTCTGTGAACATAGACCTAGGGAGAGGGTGAACCACGTATATCTTATTGTCTTTTTGGTTGATGTTGTGTTATTTTCTATCTGTTATATTGTTATTGCCTGATTGTTAGATCAGAGATATAAATTCGTGAAGTAAGTTTAAGAGTGGTAAATAATATCTAGATTATTTTGTGTTTTGCTTTAGAATCACTTTTCATTTCATCTGGTTGTAGACACATGTGTCCTGCAACCCCCTATTGCTACTTCGGGTGAGACTGCATCTACTTCACAAGTGTTACTGAAAGGGCCAGTAGTTAGGGTTTGTTGGTGCATTGTTAGAGTTGAACCCTGGGTCTGCCCCTGTGCCAACACCGGGTAATCGATGAAGAGTTGCCAGGACTAGTATTTCTTCTACAAAAGAATTATTGGGCTTCCAAACATGAATGTGTTGGGAGAATCAACAACCAAGGAACTTTGGGAAAATTTGGGGAATTTGTATCATTCAAAGTCCCTAGTAAACAAGTTGTTTCTTCAAAAGAAGTTGTATCATATTAGGATGGAAGATGGAGATTCTATGACACATCATCTAAATTCATTCAATACTTTGGTAAGTCAACTTGTCTATGTCAATATTACGATTGCAGAAGAAGATAAGTGTATCACATTGCTATGTTCTTCTCCAAACTCCTGGGATAGTTTGGTTGTATAAATTGGTAGTGCCACTCAATCTGCATTGAATTATGAGGATGTAGTTTCATCCTTGTTATCAGAAGAGATGAGGCAGAAAATTATGGATATCCATAGCACATGTGATTTATTTGTAAAAGGTCATCCCCAAAATAGGAATAAAAATAAGTCTTACTGGGGGAGATCTAAAACTAAAGGTAGATCTATATCCCGAGGAATGTCTTTGAGTAAATGATGGAAATGTGGTAAATCTAGGAATTATAAGAAAGATTGTAGGTCTAATATTGTTGATAAGGAAAAGGGATATGATGATGCCTCTTCCACATATGCGAAAAACTCCACATAAGAAGGAGATGATGTTTACTTGACATCTAGAGGTACACATGTAGATTGTGATGTATGGTTGATTGACTCAGGTGCATCATTTCATATGACTCCTCATAGGGAGTGGTTTAGTGAATATGAAAAGTAAAATGGTGGTGATGTCTTCCTAGGAGATGACTCAACAGTAAAAATCATAGGATGTGGAAGGGTTAAGTTGTTGTTGAAAGATGAAAGGATTAGAACTCTCCCTAAAGTTATGCACATTCTAGATCTATCCAGGAGCCTAATATATGTAAGTAAGTTGGATGATACAGGTGTGGATACTTTATTGGGAAAAGGAACTTGAAATATGGTAAGAGGAGAAATGGTGTTCATGAGGGGAGTTCGATGTGGAACTCTATACAAGTGATTGGGAAGAACTTATATTGATGGGTGTAATAGTTTTATTGTCCCTGGGTATAGAAATAAAGAATATAGGATCCATAATATTCCTGGAATAAAGACCATGTTGTGGCATCAAAGACTAGGAGATATTGGAGAAAAGGGCCTTCGAACACTACACGATAAAGGCACGGTTGAAGGTATGTCTAATTTCAGCCTGGATTTTGATTTCTATGAACATTTCATATATAGTAAATATAATTGAGTAAGATTCCCATCTGATGATAAACAATGATGTGTTTAGACCTATGCATGTTTCATCACTAGGTAAATATGTGTATTATGATCCATTCATAGATAATTTCTCAAGGAACACATGGATTTATTTTCTTAGGAAGAAATCTAAGGTATTTGATAAATTTAAAGATTTTAAGGCTCTAGTATAAAATCATACAAAGAAGAAAATAAAGGTGTTGAGGATAGATAATGATGGAGAATTTTATGGGAATGAATTCAAAAATTTATGTAAGAAGTGTGGTATATAAAGGTAGAAGACTACTCCATACACACCTCAATAGAACAAGGTTGTAGAAAGGATAAACATGATGTTGATGGAAACAAAAATGAGCATGCTTAGTAGTGCTAAGTTAGGACAAGAATTTTGGGCAGAGGCAATGGGTATTGTATTTTACCTAGTAAATAGATCACCCTCATCAGTGTTGGTGGAAAAAACTATGCATGAGGTATGGATTGTTGGCTTGAACCATTTGTTGGCTTTAGATTATACTTATTTTAATTGTGGTTCTTTATGGGTTATTCTGATTATACCTTACTATCATAAATTGATCCTGGTTCATATTTGATAGATCCAAACAAAATCCCTCTAAAACTATCATCCCCTCTGGTAGACCAGAAGGAAGCCCAATACACAAAGTGTACTGCATAGTCTCACCCAAGATAGCTCTATGGGTGGCTGCAATACTTAGGTGTTTGCAACCTGGGAATGAGTGGGATATATGGTTGTATATTGTAATCCTTATATATTCAGTCTAACATCTGATCATAACAACCATTCTATGCATGCATGTGAAATACCAGATCTAACTAGTTAATTTATTCATCTGACATTCAACATTTAACAGTAGTAAAGACACATACATTCATTCAAATAACACAGGTGTTACTGTGGTTCACCCCCTCCTGGGCTACATCCACAAAGATTTGGATCTTGAGATTCTTATTATGGTTCAATAATATATCACATTGCGCATGCTACAATCTCGGGTCTTACTCTCTTCAACAGGCTCCTCGATCCCTGTGAGGCTTACTAGACTGCACTAGGCTCCTCAGCCTGCAATCTAACCCTTGGGATTGAGTCGCTCACTGCCTCTCTTTATCAACATCTTACTGAGTAGTACATTTCTTACAACTTTCTCCTCCTCGGTCAACTCTCCTATCTCTCGTCCAACAACTCTCTTCTCTTCTTCTAAGTACTACCTATTTATATTCTTGGCTCATCAACCATTACAATACATTACAAAAACCCTAACCCTAGCATCGTTAGGTCTTCTTTGCATGCGCACTTCACCTTCTTCCCTTACACGTGCCGCTTTTTCTTCCAGCTATCCTTTCCTCCTTACCTGCTTCTCTTCCCAAAAATAGCCTTTTCTCCTGATTAGATCTGCATCCAACATTACCCCAACATTGACATGTGGCTTGCCTCGAGCCACCTAAACCTTGTGCACTTATTCAACAACTCTTGCAAGAGTCTGGAACTTCTCTGTGAGTTATTTTTCTTATGTTTGAGCCTACATGGTCTTTTTTCTGAGTGTGTCCACTACTTGCATTGTAATCTCCTCGTTGATCATCTCTACGCACTCTACCTGAATTTGTGTCATGTTCTTCTTTGCCTCTTTTGCTTGTGCAATGACCTCCACTGCCCTCTCTTAGAGCGGTTCCATTTGAGCTTTCTGATCCATCTTCTGTGTTTGTGCAGCTATGAGTTCTTCTTGCAACTTCTTCATATCTTGTGCTCCTTTGAGGCACTCAGTAATCTACATCGTCTTCTACCTCTTCTTGAGGTCCTGGATAGCTATGCTTATATTCTCATCTTCCTGGTCCCACTGCTGGACCTGCTGATCCTCTTCCATATTTGTCCATAGTTGTGTTGCTTTCTCAAAAAAGTCGATAGCTACACTAAATTTTCGTTTCATTTCCTCCATCTGCCATGTTGCTTCTTTCTTCCTTTGCTCCTTTACCTCCAGGGGAGTGGTAGGAATGATTTGTTCCCAAAGGTTATCGATATCCTACATGTATTGATCGATTGTTTTCACAATCTGATCAATATTTTGTGTCGTTGTGGACTCTTCTATTTTCACACTCTTTGGAATTTTGTCATAGGATACAACCAATCCCTGCTTGAGCCTATATGTGTGATCCTTCTTGTCCTTCTTCTCGAGCTTAACCTGCTCGAGAACCAACTCCAATGCTTCTCTGTTGTCCTTTTTCTACTGCAATTCTTCTACGATAGTGTGTGCACGTGACTATACCTCCTGCGTGACGTTGACTTGCAATTTATATAAGGCCTTGGTTGGTAATAGCCACATTATCGATTGTATTTGTGCCAGATATTTCAATGGTGTATGGCATACAATTTCCTCCATGTGCAACATGTTGGGTGTAATGTGAAAATTCAATTTCGCTTGTGCCATCATCTGGATCATATTCTTCTTGCTGGGAAAAGCCTTGGCTCATGCTTGTGATGTTGCAGGGACTGACTCTATTTCTCTGTCTGCCCTTTGCATTTTTATGATCTACTCGAGGAGATGCCTCATGTTGACCATCTCTTCCTGGATCATGTCCCTTTGGTGCTAGGCTTCATCAAAATCCTTCATTCTTCGGTCATGGACCATTTGGGCCACGAGGTCTGTGTCGTCCTCAATGATTGGATATTCTAGTGGCGTTTTTTTGTGCCTTAGTTTTCTTGCATGCACCTCCTGTGTGTATGATCAGGCTTTCATTCTAGCCTTGACCATGTGGAGTAGCACTTGATGTGGTCCCCTGTGTTTTCTTAGTCTCTTTTTCCTATTCTTGAGGCACCTGGGTGTTATTATTCTTCCCCACCTAGGTACCTTTCTTGGACGTACCCTCTTTATTCTATTGCTCTGGGTTCTGTCCTAGATTTGGCTTCTTGGGCACCATTTTGTCTCCTGCAGGTGTTTTTTTTTTCCCTGCATCAACCTACTTATCCATGGACATCTCTTGATTTAGGACTGGGACTCTCCAGTCATCTTGCCAATCCTTGATATCCATTTCGATGTCCTCTTCCTTGACTCAGTACTGCAGTTGTAGTCATTCCTTCTCGGGATCCTTTTGTGCTTGGATTCATACTACACGACTAGTCACTTTGAAGTTGGCTATGCCCTGATATTGCACGACCACTTCTGGTGTAACCCACTAAGTGTTGGCAATGCTTTCCTACAATTCGTTGTACTACCCTACGAACATGCCCGCATACTTAGGCTCCCCAACGATAGGTATCACGTTGCACGACAACAAGTGGATCTCTTAACAAATTATGTATACTTATGCTCCTTCCATCTGACTAAGGCGATCAAAATGAGTAGCCATGAATAGTGAAATTTTGTCCCCAAGTCCTGCACGTCCTCTCAGTATTCAAGAAATAGATTCAACAAGTAAAGAGACCAGCTAAGTACAGTGCCCTCCGCACACTATGCTACAGCTGCAATGACCCAGACATGGACTTCCTCCTTGTGACACTTCCTGAGAATCTTGCACGCCATGATTTCCGTGGACATGCTTGTTTCTGCATCACTGATGCGCTTAAATATGATTCTACGCGACCCTCTTTCTATACCATATGTCTTCTTCATTTCATCGGCCAATACCTTATCCTTTGTTTTAACATCAAGGAACTGCGCAGGGCTCTCCCCCCCATATGGTAGCCTTGTAATATACATGATGAGCTCTATGTCTATCAAGACAGTCTCTTCAACCCATAGGTATCCTCCATGGGTAATTTCCATAAACTTCTTGATGCAGTTATTCACATCATGACCCCTTCCAAAGTGTGGGATCTCCAACAGGCCTAGATTCCTGGTGTTGGCCAGTTTGGCTGCCCACTATTTTGGTTGGTTAATTGGTTCGCCGAAGTGTCTTATACCCATAGTATCCAAGTAAAATAGATTTGCAAACACCAGAAACTTATCTGTGTCAGTCACATCGTGATCCGAGTACTGTAGTTTTTCCTTGTGGCCTAACAGGTTAGCTGTGACATGCACCCCCTCCGAAATGTGCAGTAAGACTATGGTTGTGGAAGCCTACCTGCACGGTAATATTTCTACTGGTTGCTTTCCCTTCTGTTGTGGTGGATGACTCAAAGTTCCAACCTCCATTTTTCTTTCTCCTGTGTACTCCTATGGTCATTCGGTGACATCTTCTACAATGCCCTCATGTGGTTGCTCTGATGCTACTGTGTGTGACCTTTCTGGCACGACCGCTTCAGTCTGGTTTGGCACCGTCCCATTAACCCTTGGGGCTTCATCAGGGTTTTCAGAGCGCGAAGGATTTCCTGCATCCTGGGTCTGATGGTTTTGTCCTACTTCCGACATATCAATATCCATGCCCACTAGTGCTATCTGTTGGGTTTCCTCCACCACTGGTGTGGGGCTTCCTGGTTCCAAATTGGGCAATGGGATTTCGTCCAAGTTGACGAATTCCATAGGCCGTGGTGGTTGTTTTCCGTTTCCCTATGGCTACTGAGGTGCTCTGAGGTTGCTTCAAGGTCATCTGCAGGCATGGATCGATGGTCGTATCTTGGGTGGTGCCATGGTGGTAAAAATGTTCTTCGTCGAGCTTAGTTGGCTCTGTAACTTTTGTAAACTCGCTCTCTTCTCTGTATGCTCTGTCACTCTGTTCTTTTTTCAATTTCACAATAACCCTTATGATCCCCGCGTGCTTACCTTATATAGGAATCGTGTGAACTTCTTGGAGACGTTACCCAATTTTCATTTTGAATAAACTAGCGCTTCCCGTGTACTTTCCATTGAATTCCCTTGCCATCACCAGTTGGCGCGATTAATGCGGTGTCCCGCCAATTTCTTGACATTCAATTTTGATAGCCACCGTTAGTTGGTGACTATTTTTCATACCCTCCATTTCCTCTTTTTTCTCCTTTTAGTGACTGTTTGTCCTTTCTCCATCGCGCTAACATTTTTCGAGTGCACGTGAACATTATGTTTTCGGCATTCTACCCCTCTTTTAGTTGGTTTCTATATTCTGATGTCTGGCATGGTAACCCATCTTTTTTCTTTTTTTTCAAGTGCTAGAAGGTCGATTGTCCCTATACAGCTTCATTCGACTCACATTGATCATTCCTCTAAGTTTTGTTCCTCCCAAGTCCTTCAACTATACAACTCCCCCATCTATGAAAGTCTTTACTTAATATGGTCCTAACCAATGCATTCTAAGTTTTCTTGGGTGTTGAAGAGATTTACTGTCGTACACCAAGACTAGGTCTCCCTCCTTGAAATTTTTCCTCTTGATATGTCTATCATGCCAAGCTTTGTCCCTTGCTTTCTGTACCTCTTGGTGAAACCCTGCTAGAATACTATCTTCTTCCATGATCAATAGTTGACTTAGCCATTCTTGTATTGTGCCTCACTCTATCATATTGGTAATTGTTGCTATGCGCAGACTAGGTACCAAAAACTCTAATGGAACCACTTCTTCTTGTCCATACACCAATCTGAATGGTATATGACCTGACATTTTTTTGCATTTTGTCCTATATGCCCACAGTACTGCTGATATCTTCAAGTCTCAATCATCCCTATTAACATTGTATATATTTTTTAGTGCATTCTCGAGGATATTATTAAAGGATTCCACTATTCCATTTGCTTGAGGATGATATGGTGTACACTTTTGATGATAAACTTCAAAATACTCAGTCATAGACTTGATAGTGATGTTAATGAAGTGAGTACCTTGGTCACTCATCAAAATCCTTGGGAAACCAAATCTAGTGATCACTTTCTCAAACAAGAAGTGTGATGTTGTCTTTGCGCTGCAATATTTTACTAGTGTTGATTCTTCCCATCTTGTTAAGTACTTTGTCACAGTAATAATGTACCTTGCTCCCGACCTTTTTTCTGGTGGCTTAATTGGTCCCACAAAATCTATTTCCCATTTGTCGAATACTTGTAAGGTTACTTGTGGTCTCAGGGGAATCTTGTCTCGTCTATTCGGTTTACCAACCCTCTGACATACATCACATCTTTGGCAGTAATCCTTTGAGTCTCTGTGGACAGTCGACCACCATAGTCATGTGCGCAATACCTTTTGTGCGATAGATTTCCCTACATAATGTCCTCCTTCTATTCCCTCATGGGATTCTAGTAAAATCCTAGGTCTTTCATATTCTAGAACACATATTCTCAAGATGTTGTCTACACCCATGTTGTTTAAGTGTCCTGCAATCAAATGATAGTCTGCATCTCTGACTACCATATTTTTCTTCTACGGGGTGTTGAATTCTTGTGGCGCAGTCTCTGTACTCAAGTATTGGATTATTTCTATGAAGTGTTCATCAACTACTTGGACTGAAAATAACTGTGCATCGGGAAATTGTCTTCTAGATTCGTAGGTTCCTCTCAATTAGTGATCCTTGACATGTGATCAGGTCATAGGTTCAATCACCCTGGTTTGACTATTACTTCAAATTCAAATTCCTGGAACAACAATAACCATCTACAAATCCTCCCCCCCAACATTATCTTGTTGACGAGGTATTCAAGAGATGAATGGTCTGTGAACATATTGAATTTTTTTACCAATAAATAATGTTTGAACTTCTGAAGTGCATAGACCATATATAAGCCTTCTCTTTCTGTGGTATAGTAATTCTACTCTGATTCTAACAATTTTATACTAGCGAATGTTATAGGATGGTCCAATTCTCATGATCTTGGCTACGTCGGAATAGTTCCAAGTGCTATGGCCGATGCATCTACATGAACATGGAATGTATTTTCCCAATCTAGGAATACTAGTATTGGTGTGGTTACCATCTTCTCTTTCAGGGTGTCCAATCCTCGATGACAGTCCTCATTCCACTGAAACTTGTTTTCTTTTATTAACCATTTCTCCATTGGCACAGTGATCTATGCATACCCTTTTATAAATTTCTTGTAGTATCCTGTGGGTCCCAATGTTGCTCTTAACTGACAGATTTATTTTGGTGGTGGTATATTAACAATTACTGCAATCTTAGCAGGATCTACTAGCAAGCCTTGTTTGCATACTATATGGCCCAATAGTATCCCAAAGGTTGTTCCGAATGTGCACTTATTGATGTCTAACAATATCTGACACTACCTGCATCTTTCTAACATTAGCCTCAATACCCCTACATGGTCTTTAAACAAACTATAGACTATCCAATCATCAAAATATACCTCTAGAAACTGGTGGATGAATTCTTTGAATGCAACTATGACTACTCTGGAAAATATTGATGGTGCATTGTTCAGTCCAAACAACATGAATTTGTACTGGTAGGATCCCCATTTTGTAGAAAAAGTTGTCTTGTATCTATCTTTCGGGGTTATCTTGATCTGATGGTATCCTAAGAATTCATCGGTGAATTAGTAGCATTCCTGTCCTCCTATGTTCTCCAACACCTGGTATGTGAAAGGGGTAGGGAATGGGTCATGTAGGCACGCATCATTTTTCTTCCTCAGGTTGACACATATCCTTAGCCCCCCCTGTTTCTTCTCCTGAACTACCATCGAGCTTACCCATTCAGATTCCTCTACAGGTTCTATGATTCCAACCTCCAACATCCTATCAATTTAGGCTTTGAATTTCTGCTTATAAATGGGGTTTAGTCTATATGGTCTCTATCTGATAAGCCTTGCCTCATATCTGAGAGGTATATTCATTTCACCTCTCTCCTACTATGCCTTTCATTTTTGTGAACGTTGTGGGGAAGAGGTTGTTGTACTCGTGCAGTAACTCTTTTATTCTTTCCACTGTTTTCTCATGCCAATAGTCTCCAATGCTCGCCATTTTGGGATTCTCAAGTATCCCAATGTTGACTTTCTTCACCTTGATCGACACAACAAATACTTCTGATTCCATAGGTGGACCTTCCACTTCTCTTTCACCTTCAACTTCCGCGATATGAATGTTTCGTGGATCATCTTCATCCGGTGCTTCTTCCCGCACATGGTAACATGAAATTAGTTCTTTTACTATCTGTCTGTTCTGACAGTAGCCTCCTCTTACTCTTCCTCCACATATGTATCCAACTCTATCTTCTCGTGGTGCATTATACTGGGGCGCCTGGTTATACTGTGTGGGATTATAGTGTGGTTGCACGGTATTGTATTGCGGTTGTGAAGTGTTATATTGTTGTTTCACAGTGTTATACTGCTGCTACATAGTGTTATATGAGTCTGGTACTTGGTTAAACTATGGTGCGGCTTTCTCGGTCATCATTTTTACCTGCACCCTATACGCATCTGATGTTCTTTCCCTCATGAGGTCCATGGTTCTCCAATCTTTTTCATCGTGACCTACTGACTTGCAAAAGTTGAAATATGAGCTCTTAGGTACTATCTAGTACTTTTTCATCATTGGGTAGTGATATGGATCATGCCCCTATTTCTTATAGATCTCACACCATAGTCCTCTTGTTGGCAATAGGTTTGGAATTCTTACTGCCATGTACTATGTGAATGTTGGACATTCATTCTTATGGTGTCCTTCTGTCCTAGATGTGGTACACCAAATGACTTCTCTTTTGTCCTTACCTTTGTTCTGGTTTAGCTGGAATGTTAATGTCTTGAGATCCTACTTCAACTCCTATATGGATGGATTTGTCTTCTGATATTGGTTCTCTTCTAGTTGTAAGGTTGCATGTAGAGCCTCTGCCCGTGTCTGAAAGTTCTATTGTCGCAAAGGGTATTTCAAGTGTGATAGTAGTGAATTGACGAATAGATGCCTATGCTTCATGTCTATCGTGACATAATTTAGCTTTCCCTTCAATTGTTTGAATCTCTGGTTCTCACATTTAGATTCTCCTAGTTTCTTTCTCATCTCTATCATCTTGTTCATGTATTGATCTTCTGAACTAGGCTTCTGAAACTCATTTATCAATAGCTTCTTGATATGTCTAATCATTCTGGTTTTCCATGGCGGACTGTTTGCAAATAAACTCATGTACCAATCTAGTGCGTGATCTCTTAGCATGATAGCTAACTGCGCAATTTTAGTGTCCTCATCTGTGATCTGTTTTGCTTCCCAGATCTTTTCACAAATAAACAAGTGCTTCTCAACATCCTCTGATGCCTCTCCTTTGAATTCTGGTAACCTGATGGTGGGATCATGTCCTTATATCCTTAATGTTGAACCACTACCTCTACGTGGTGTAGATACTTGACTAATGCTTCCTGAAATGTCTCCCCCAGTTGTTGTTCCTTATGTATGTGAACTTCATGTTGTCTTCCTTCTCCTAAAATTCAGTTGTCTAAATGGTGGTTTTCTTCTTGGTGTATTAGTCGCACATGGGTTTATGGGTTCCACACTAACATTGATATGGATATGATTGTTTCCTTCTATTCTCGATCTTGGACCTCTCCTCTTCCTCTCATATGTCGACGTAGGATTTCCTCAATCTACTCCACATCCTGGAGATCCTCTGCTTCTTCTTCATCACTTAACAAGCCTTTCCTCGTAGCTACGACTCTCTTCTTGGTGTTCACCTTATACTGGTAGGTTACTCCACTGTGCGTTCTTCCAGTTGTTTCCATGATCCTCTTTATCTGGTCTTCGTCCATCATAATTGGGTCCAATACCTCCTCCTTTTTTCCTTTATCCACTTCTCCTTCCATTTCTCCTTCTCATGTCAGTGCTTCCCCCCTTCCCCCATGTACGCAAAGAAGTTTTAGTTGTCTGAATCCATTGTCATTACAACTTTTTTATATAGTAATATCTTAATATAATTATATAATGATATGATATGCCTACCTCGAGGTCCCTTCAATAACTCTTGTTGTGCCACACTATAAGACTTTGTTGTATATACTACAAATTCTGTGATAAATCCTATAACAATGTTGTCTAACCAAAAGTCTACTGTCTGCGTAAACTTATTATCAACTCGTTGTAACTGTGCAATCTCTTTTGGATTCCACTCTAGTTGTCTGATCCAATTTGTGGGATGGTTGTCTTTCAACCTTTTATCCACTCCTGCAATACATGTGGGAAATCACAGAAAAATACTTCATGCAAGTCGTTGAATATGTACTTGTCCATATATTTGCACGGAAATAACTTCGGGTTTCTATTATTGTTCTGTGAAAACTCCATATCCTTTGTTTTCAACCAATTCTCTATCTCTTCCTTCATTGGATTCCATGGTCTCAACATCCCCTTTATATTCTCATTCTCTCAATGTCTTGTTGTCCGATCCAAAATTCTTTTGATGCATCTTCCACAATTCTCATATACTCAATCCCGTCCTGTTCCATCCAACGGAAATGGAACCATTTATTGTCTTGAACCATCTGTTGGATTTAGATTATACTTATTTTACTTATGGTTCTTTATGGGTTATTCTGATTCTACCTTACTGTCATAGATTGACCCTGGTTCAAATTTGATAGCTCCCAACAAAATCCCTCTAAACTATCAACCCCTCTGGTAGACCAGAAGGAAACGCAATACACAAAGTGTATTGCATAGTTTCAAACAAGATAGCTCTATGGGTGGCTAACTAAGTCACTATATGGTTTGAAGAAATCACCTAGGATGTGGTACTAAAAGTTTGACACATACATCCTTGAACTAGGATTTTGAGAAGTAGGGAAGATCATTATGTATATTCCAAGTAGATTGGTAATAACTTCATTTATGTAGTGTTGTTTTTCAATGACATGTTACTGGTAGGAAACACCATGGATGTTATCAAGGAGGTGAAATTGTAGCTATCCTCCAAATTTGACATGAAGGATCTTGGTGATGCTAACTTCATTTTGGGAATGGAGATTAAAAGAGATCGTGCAAACATGAAACTTTGGTTGAATCAAAGAAAATGCATTGATACATGTTGATTCTTGAATCTGTTAGGACCAAAACGACAACCTCATGAGGATACAAATCCTCCTGCATTTTAGTAGAGGTGGTACTCCTCTATTTGAGATTTTTTAAATGTTGGACTTTTATAGAAGTCCCTCAAAGGAAAGTAAAAATATATATATAAGAAAAAAATGAAAAAAAAAAATTATTTCATTTTAAAGAAATTTCCTGAGAATGGACCAGGAAACACACACATTCATACATTTAAAGCAAATAAACAAAATTTCCTCACATCCATCATTGTAGGGCTAAAGATTTTTGATCACATAAAAAGTAAAAGAAAATGATTTGCATGCATAAGAGAACTTTGACAGAGTGATACATGGGTAGCTCAAATGAGGATAACGATAGATAAATCTCAAATACTTCATATTAAAAAAAACATGGTTACAAAGTACAATTGAGATTGTTCCCAAAATAGCTCTCTTTGAATTTCTAAAAAATATGTATTTCAATACATATTCTCCGAAATTTAAATGCATTTGTCATAATGAATAGGATTGGGGCTCTCATGGACCATAAAGGAAATATGTGTAAGAATGAAGTTTGTAGAAAGAAGAAAGTGGGTAGCGGAAGATAACAAGACCTGGTAAGAAGAAAAATAAAATTATCAGTCTTCGGTTAAACCTTTCTATTTAAAGAAGTGGAGTAACTGGATGAAGAACTTGATAAAGACATAAATATGTGATCAATATGAACTTACTATGATGGTATCTCTTGTTTTTCACTTTCTCATTGATGTCCTTTTATGGTTTTCATCGATGGTTATAGGAACCTTCTCAATTGTCCTTTTCCCTTCATCAGTAAGTTTGTCGAAAACCCTTATAAGCCACTCCTCAATGTAGCTCCTCATTGGTGCCACGTTGATTTCATGCCAGATTTTTATATTAAGAGATCACCTTCCAAGTCCCTTAGATCAATAGTAATATTCCACAAAGATTCTTCAATATATTGATTTTTTATTGAGTAGTCGTCTAGCCAGTTTTCCACGTCATCTTCACTTTACTCGAGAATGCCATAGAATTTTTCAAATGATAACCCTTTAAAGATCTCAACTTGTTTTTCAAAGGATTTCTTGGTTAAGAACAACGAGTTGAGAATCAATTTGGGTTCTTGGACCTCATTGGTTCTCCCAACTAGGTCTATCTCAGTCATCCTTTTGAATAATTCTTCTCTTCTTGTTATGGCCTGACTGCATGCTTGGACAATAATATTCAGGTTCTTGACCTTTTTCTTCCATCATGTGTTTAGTTGTTTTATCTAGTTCGGAAAAGGAAAATGCTCATCTCTTCTTCTAAACTCTGTCATATTTGTAACTTTAAAACCGAAGGGTACAACCACGTCAAGGTAAAAACCTTCTTCGTTTTTCAAATCTTCCAGTAAATGTTAGTGGAAGGCGTGTGCCCTCATTCCAAAAGAGACCATGCTCTTTGACATCTCCCAAGTCTTTGTAATTAATTTGATTCTTTTCTTGATGTTCTTCTCCACATAGCCCCTAAATGATATGAGAAGGCTTATCGATCCTTTCAATTTTGTTGCAGGTGTGGTAGGCTTCATCATTGTTAAAGGACTAGTAAGTACTGGAAGAGGGATCAAAGTTTCCTCCAATTCTTTGATTCTTTCCTTTAACCTGACATTCTCTGCTTCAATGTCTCTAATAGAATTATCTATAGCATCTCCAGTTGCTCGGTGAATTTAGGAAATTTTGGAAGGGCTCATGTTCCATAGGTTAATCTATGAATGATATTTCCCCTTTTTATTCTTTACATCTCTTTCTCAATAATTAAATTTTTGGACTCGCTATCAAAACCAACGCTCTGAAATACAAAAGACTCTTCTTCATCGAAGGTTTCGCTCTCAATTATTTCATCTGAGGATTCTGGTGAGCAGTGTTCTTTGGATGGTCAACGTTGGGGAAAAAATTTTCGATGTCAATTTCGAGTTCCATATCCTCGAGGGAGAGGTCGTGGATGTCTCTTTCACCTTGAGCTCCCTCCTCTTCTTGCACAATGTTTTTTCTTTTCTTCCTCAAGGGAAGCTTGTGGGAGCTTTCAATTTTTCCTGAAGGAGGGTTCTTATTGTTAGAATATAATGGATGTGCTCTTTTTACCATTGAAAATATATCTATTTTCACCCAACCATAAGCTGAATCCACCCTCCGAGCACCTTAACCTTGACAGAGAATCACTCCGAAAGAAAACCCTAGGCTAGATATCCAAACAAAGGGTAGCACACCTTTCCCCAAGGATAGCGCACCCACAAGAGCTGATTAGATAGTCCAAACCCTAGCCAAGAGATATTCCAAGCCAAAACATAACTGCTAGCTACAACAATTTCACCTGTAGCTCTCCTCAAACCTACGCACAAAACTGGGCATTGTAGTGTGCACAAGTGTTGCTCTGCAATTCTGAGACTACCTGCTAGAATGAGAACTGGCCTCCTATATTTATACTAATTCTGACTAACTGCCAAGACCGACTTCTCATTCTGGGTATCTGTTTGTTCAGTATATATTAATTCTTCTGGCCAACTTCTTCTCTTGGAGGCTAATAACCTAATATAAATTATCCTCTTGAGCTGACATGGCTTCTAGGTTTTTTAGCCAACTCATTAGGGTTTCTTCTTGCTTTCTGAAGTATTCTATTCTCGTCAGGTTTACACGTGGAGGTAAATACCTCTTGTAGCAACCATAATATCAACACTCCTTACTAGCTAGGGAGGTATTATAGGTAATGGTCTTGAGAACGAACATACCATTCACCTGATAGCATCAACATAGACTATCTCATGACTAGATCATGAGCACCATCATCACCATCAATATCATCAATTGTATCATCTCTCAAAACCATACTCCATATGAGTAATTAGACATGATGTTGGATAAGTCACTCACACCACAGAGTGATAAAAGAGCCATTCTTTTAATCTGGACATATGTCCTAGAAGAGTAAATGTTCTGAACCATTTTTTGTCTGGGAAATCTCTGTTCTTTGATCATCCATCTAGCTGATAATCATTTCCAATATTGTTGATAGTCTTCAAGGCAATCAGAATAAAATAGAACACAAATGTGTCTATCCATAGTAGTACATAACTACAATCCAGTGGTACACTACCACACCAAGTAACACACAAGTACTTTGATCAAAAAGTGGAACACATCCACCGCATTATTATATATCTACTGTCATACAATCTTCATAACAATCATCTGATATCAACCTACACAGAAACAATGTTATGATATAAACTGAATCATATGGGCCATTCTTTCACTCACATCTGTGAGATCTCAGAAGAGAACCTGCCCTCAAAAGGTAAGACATCAATGATGAGCTATATGGACTATTCTTCTCAAGCAAGGAAGAATAATTTTCCTTATTTCTGAGCCTGGCCCATTCCCCACCCTGGGCCATTCCTCCGACACTAAACAAAATGTAACCTGGAGAGAATGAATCTGCCCTAAGGAATGCCTTTCCCTGATTGTTGAACCTGGATCATTCCCCACCCTGGGCCATTCTTTCGGCACTAAACAAAGTGAAACCTGGAGAGAATGAATACACCCTAAGGAATTACTATCCAGACCATTTCCTCTATTAACCACAAGAGCAAAATAATGTCATGTATCAACCTCCAAAACGGACCATTCCTCATGTTAACCACAATGAGAAATCATTGTCGGGCGAGGTGGGCCAGTATTCTTCAGTAACCCTCAATAAGAGAGACTGCCCTAGACCACTCCCCATGTTAACCACAATGGGAAGTCCTTGTCTATGATACATCAACAATCTAGACCATTTCCCATGTTAACCACAATGGGAAATCTTTGTCCGTCAGAAATCTCAATCCACTTTCCTGAACTAGAAAGGACACTGCTCATCCTGGACCATTTTTCGAACTGAAAAATGACTGTCCATAAATCAATACATATTAGTGCTCCCTCCCAACCTGGGAGTCATCTCTTCATTTTTCAATAAGGAATTTGTCTCCATGATCTCCAGCTTGAGTACGCAAACTCTTTCATATTGGATAGAGGCTTTACCAAAATGTATGCTTATCTTATCATCTATGGATATATGTATTGGAGAACGACTTTCTCGTTTCTGGACTTCATCGCGGATAATGAGATTCTTGATTTCAAATGTACTTTGGTCTGGAACACTATTTTTCTCTGAAGGCTGCATGTAGCTCTGATCAATAGAATATATCATTGTTGGAAAACTGGAACATATCCAAGTGGCACTTCTTCTATCATCATGAGATCTGATCTACTGAGTAATCATCTTGATACAATATCTTTGTTATAGAAAATCTTCACCATGCTTTTGTTGTGCACTGGAGGTTCTCCACCAAGTTTTCTTCTTCTATCTGCATAGAAGGGTCTCTTTCTGGTATGCCTCAAAATCTTGACGTTGTTCTTCATACGTTCTTTATTCAATTTTTCTGGAGAACATTCTTTGCATTCATTTGATGTAGAACTTCAACTTATGGATGTTGATATAATGACTCATGTAGAGATATGTCTGGTTTACTGGAACAAGTAATCATCATAGTCTTCTCCCTCCATCTGGGAGAACCTCTAGTTCTAGATCTCGCAATGCTTTCATTCATAAGTCTTCCATACATTGTTCTTCATCACGACTTTTAGTTCCTCTGCTTGATTTCTTTTATTGAGTTCATATCAGGCTGGCAATCTTGTGATTCTTAATACAATGACTAGTTGTTCTGGCTTCTCTTTCTTTATTGGAATATTCATGTTCTTCCTGGTGTTTTTCTTTAGCTCTTGGGTCCATGGAGTTTCTTATAGATTCCATGACCTAAAGATTCCATTTCTTTCTTTCATCATAGGATCACAGATGTGGATGGAAAACCAGGGATACTTTAAGACTTATCTTTGAAGAAGACTTCTTCTGAGGTTGAACTGAACATGTACTGTATTTCATGGCTTCTACCATGGATATATACTTCATCATCTTCAATGGATCATAGGATTAGCTCCCTCTTAATCCTTTCTTCATGTATGAATGTATGCTCTTCTTTTTGGTGATATATAATCAATGCCCTCCATCTAGGAGAGTCCATGCTTCCATCAGCATTCTTATTCTCTTCTACACAGTGTTATAGGTCTTTCTTCAATTTCCTCTTGGTTGCTAACTTCTTTATGTCTTTCTTATTCTAGGTCTCTTGTAATAGCTTCCACATGATGTATTTCATCCTTTCATGTGTATTGTTTGACTTGTACAATGATAGCAATCCTTAGTTTGTTGTTCTTCCATAGGTGTAGTTCTTCTTGGAACATATTATCTTCTAAGAGATAGATATACAAGATATGTATAGAGATTATACAAAAAGGATATGTACAGGAACTAAGAAGAGTATTGTTACCTTCAGAAGAAGAAATCTCTTTCATCCTGCTTGGTCTTCTATGTAGGTTCCTTTCTCCGGAAACTAATGCTTCGTGTGTCCCATTCCTTTTCTTTAGCTCGGGACAATGATTCTTGTAGTGACCATACTTTCGACAGTTGAAGCATTGTACTTATGAAATATATTTCTCTTGATTTGGCTTCCTCCTTGAACCAAACTTCCTTTTGTTCCTGAAATTATTAAATCTTGTTGTGAAGGCTTGATCATCGTACCTCTTTTGGGGTTTCTCTTTTTCATTGATCCTTGATTCTTCTTGAGCACAACAATTCCAAAGTTCTTCAAATGTAGGATACTCCTTCCTTGTGTTCATGCTTGCAGAAAATGCATCCCACGTCTTGGGAAGACCATTGAGTACTATGTTTACCAATTCCTTCTCTGAAATGATCTCTTCAATAGATTGTAGTTGATCTCTTAACTAGGAGATCCTCACAAAGTATGATGTTATGCTATCATCACCATTCATCTTCATGTCACAGAGCTCATTATTTAGACTCATTACTTGTCCAATGTTTCTGACTGAGAAGAGGTTTGTTAGGGCATCGTACATCTTCTTTAATGAGTCAAGGTGGGAGATGTAGGGTATCAAGTGGTATTTTATGGAATCCACTATGATACCCATAGCATTGATGTCACCATCTTTGAAATTCTCCATAGCTGCAATGTTTTGTGGTTCCTTCTCTTTTCCTTATTCAAACTCTGGCTTCACAATATTTCCTTTCACGATATCCAGCACTTTATTGTTGGCAAGGATGAGGTCAATCCTTGTCTTCCACTCTCTGAAGTTAGAAGCTCCATCTAACTTTTTTTCTAACTTCATGGAGTAAGTCATGGATGCTTTGACTTGGTCAGCCCTAGATTTGACCAAAAACTCAAACTTCACGTCTTGGCTTGTTGAGAGTATCAGGATATGCGCTAGGATAGGGCGCACTGATCTATCCAGAGATTAGGCCAATCCATTCACTTAAGGTGCCTCAACAAAAGGATTAGGGTTTCTGCAACTGCACCTACTAGTAACCCTAGTTGCAGTGCTTTGGTGACTGCTCCTGCTAGAAACCCTAGCAACAGTTCTTCAATGAGATCAATATCATTATGGCTATTCTTCCTTCCAGTGGTTAGACTGAATGAAGGAGGTGTGGGCCCATAACCTATTAGAATATAATGCATGTGCTTGTTTTACCATTGACAATATCTCTATTGTCACCCAACCATAGGTCAAAGCCACCCTCCGAGCACATTAATCTTGATAGAGAATCACTCTGAAGAAAACCCTAGGCTATATAGCCAAACAAAGGGTAGTGCACCTTTCCCCAAGGATAGTGCACCAAAAAGAGTTGATCAGATAGTCCAAACCCTAGCCAAGAGATATTTCAATCCAAAACATAACTGCTAGCTACAGTAGCTGCACCGGCAACTCTCCTCAAACCTGCGCACAAAACTGGGCACTGCAGTGCACACAAGTGTTGCTCTGCAATTTTGACACTGCCTGCCAGAATGAGAACTGGCCTCCTGTATTTATACTAATTTTGGATAACTACCTGGGTCGATTTATCATTCTGGGTATATGTCTGTTCAGTATATATTAATTCTTATGGCCGACTTCTTCTCTTAGAGGATAATAACCTAATATAAATTATCCTCTTGAGATGACATGTCTTCTAGGGTTTTTAGCCAACTCATTAGGGTTTCTTCTTGCTTTCTGGAGTATTCTATTCTCGTCAGGTTTACACATGGAGGTAAATACCTCCCGCAACTACCATAATATCAACACTTATCACTTCCTCCACCTGAAGAATTGTGGGTTACTTTCTTAATTTGGTTGGTCGTTGGATAACTACTCTAAGATGTTGTACTCTTTGGAGTGACAGTTGGGGATTGGACACTCTTCTCACCCAAACCTTTTCCTCTCTATTTGTATGACTAATTGGTGATGAGTATCTTTTCCAGGTCACCAGTGTCATGAGCGAGAGTACCTGATACATTATCTTCATCTTCATTTAGAATAACATTAATGAAAGAATTGTTGAAACCAGCTGCCAATAGATGTTCTACAAAAATTCCACTAGGGTCGAACCCTTTTATTATTTCAACATATTTTAGATTCAGGCTATGGAAATGGCTTGTGAATTCATCAATCTTATTTATATTTCTAAATATGAAGTCCCCAACTTTCCAAGGTAGAGGTATGAATTGTTTTTTTCTCTTTTCATGGAAAAAATGCAACCAGTAGTTGTATTGCCTTGCTATTTCAGTAACAAACATTTTGTCAGATATGTGGCACGAAAGGAAGGAAGGATTTTCCTTGGAACCAAAAATCCTTATAACATTATAATTATCTATTTTTTCTAGTGTCCCCTTCCTATATAGGAACTTACTCGCCTGGTTAGACATCCGAGAAGTGTCCTTTCCAAACAACAATCCTTTAAAAACTGAGAAAAAATCGTTAAAAACTTCATAAAAATGTTGGGAGGCCTTGTGCCTCCATAATGTTTGATACTAGAAGGTTATTGGGTCGAATTCACAGTTTACCTTATTGCACATAGATAATATCAGGAACTGACAGCAATGTGCTATCGTGAAAACCAAATAAGATGACATAAATAATTTATTCTCCTTCTTGTATTGGGACAATTCGGAAGAGATTTCAATGGAAATAACCTTACCCCAATCGAAGATGGCCTGTTCTTTGACCGTAAAATATAGAATGTAAAGAATCATGCGGGAGATGATCGGTGTAGTTTCTTGTCCTGTTATCCTCATGAAAATCCATGCAATTTCTCGGAAATGATTTTTAAATGAGACAACCTGCAATCTCGTGATGTCCTTGAGGACGACCGTTGGGTTCTCTAGAAATCCAGGTAAGAGGTACAATCCATTTTCATGCTTCTTCAATAACTCCCTGCAATCTTCACCCTTGAAGGTAAGCATTGGCTCAGGAATTCTCAACATCTTACAGAATACCTAAGGCGACAGAGAGACAGGGGAATGGTCCCACAATTGGATAATTCGCTGGATTGGAATATATCTCTCGGTGCACCAGGTGACCAACTCCTTACAGTCAAAGAATTTTGGGACAAAATCTGCGTGTTAAATTCCATACATCCAGATTACTTCCTTCTGGGAAGAAGGGGATGAGTAGTAGGAATATGCTTTAGACCACTTAAAACTCTGGTCCTCACGCCCGAAAATATTCAATGTATCTCCACATAAGTGTTGTCGAGTTTCTACCATAAGTTGATGAGAACGTTCCTTTTCTCCAGATAATGTTTAAAATGAACACTTGAAGTGGATAATATAATCCTCCAAAAATCATGGTTTAATGTGTTTTAATAGGGAATCTCCTCAAGCCCTTCAGTTATTAATGGAAATCCTTTTGAACCTGCATGGTGAGTTGTTAGCATTCAAAGCATAGTAAATATGCATTGGGAAGAGTGCAAAGGTGGCGGGGATGGAAGAGAGTGAAATATGATTTGAAACCTTTGTGAACCCGTGAACCCACAAACCCGCAAGTTCGCGACGGTAGAAGATGCAAAATTGGATAAGTATAGAATGGCACAGCGATCGGACGGACTCATCATATGAGGAATGAGACTTGGAAGTTCGAGGAGTTCGGAGGTCAAAATTTAGATCGCATAACTTTTGGATGCAAGATGTATATCATGGGACATGGGGGCATAAGAGTTTGATCCCGCTAACCTGGGAACCCTTGATCATAACATCAGCTAAGTATGAAACAACACGATGGTTGGTCAAAATCGTGATGTGAGGTTATAGATGGAGGTGAGGATACATAAGTCTTCCAACCCAGGAACCCGTCGTTTGAAAAAAAAACGACTAAGTATAGAACTAGAAAGGGATAGTAGAAGGAAAAAAATAAAAGGGAAAAATGGGTAAGTATATAAGAGGGAAAGAAAGGAAGAAAAGGATTTGGGAAAATTGAAAAGGGGAGGGAAATTTTGGAAGCAGGAAATGACCTCAACAACAGGCTCCAACTGTGGGATGATAACCCCCTGTGGGTTGTCAAGAATCTTGAATCTCTCATAACCATGTGCTTCTGCCCATTGGGCTATGGAGTGAGATTAATAATATACAAACTGAACAAAATAAAATTATGTACAATGAAAATGAAATAAGTTCTAGGAGAAGAAACCTTTCAAATGTTTCCCGTTGGCAGGAAACATTAACCTTTTTCCTTTCATGTCTTTGAGCATATATGAGTTAAAGCCTAATATATTTTTGGCGACATAGGGTCTGATCCAAAGTGCTTCAAACTTTGTATGCATGGACAACTTCTCCTTGGATTTGTTCCAAAGAAGTACCAGTTCTCCCTTTTGAAAGTTCTTCATAGTTGTGCTTTGATCAAAATATCTCTTGACACTTTGTTTCCTCTGAGAAGTTCGATTAAGGGATTTGCTTCGTTCCTCTTCCAACTTCAATAACTAATTGATTATTTTCTGTATAGGTGAAGTGTCTTATGTATCCTCAGTATTAACCATAGAGATCAATGCATTAAGCTCGAGGATAATTGGCATTTGTTCCTCTTTCCCATAAACCAATAGGTATGGAGACATCCCGGTGTTATCCTTCAGGTTGTTATGCTTGCCCATAATGCTTCTATCAGCTTTAGATGCCAATTCCTTTGGTTTCTATCAACAATTTTCTTTAGTATCTGCACAAGTGTTTTGTTCATGGATCCATCAAGTCCATTTCTTTATGGATAATAATTCGATGATTGACCCATGATGATCCCATATTGTCTGCAAAAATATGTGAACTTTGACTTGATGAAGATCAAACCGTTGTCTGTGACAAATTTATCAAGGACATCAAATCTCGACAGAATGTTGTCCTTGAGGAATCTAATCAGTTCTTCAGCATTAACCTTCTTTAGTGCCACCGCTTCTGGCCATTTTGGGAAATAATTGGTAGCTGTCATAATGTACATATGCCCCTTCATATATTTCATATTAATTGACCCAACAACATCAAGTCCCCACTGGAAAAATGGTTTTTCTACCACAATCGGCTACAAAGGAATCACAACTTCATTTTTCCTGAAAATTGTTGACATGACATACACCTCTTTATTGCGACATATGAATCCCAAAAGATTGGTGGCCAGTAAAATACTTCTCTAATTATTTTGTGGTCGATTGTAGTAGGTGTGAAGTGTCCACCACATATTCCCTCATGGAATTCTTTGATAAGTCCTTGGGCTTGATTTTCATCAACGCATATAAGAAGTATACCATCAAAATTCCTTCTAAAAAGTATGTCAGCAATCAACATGTATTGGTTCGCCTTCATCTTAAGTTTCCTTCTCTCCTTTGGATTCATTGTGACAGGGAATTGCCCTGACCTTAAGTAGAATATGATATCTCCGTACCATTCTGAATCAGCTAATGGTTCTACCACTGAGATTGAAATCATCCCATTGATCGAGTACCCATTCACGATGACCTTGCATAAACCTCATCCTTTTATTTCCTTTAAAGGTTTAATCTCGATATCATATTCTTGAATTTTTCCTAACTAGTTCAAGAATGACTGACTCAGGGACAAATCTTCAAACAAAATTGATTTTCCCGAAGAATGACTGGAATCCCTTCTTAGATGTCGGGGGGTTTAACTCATTAATTTATTTAACTCTTTTTGTATCTATGTAAATCCCTTCCTTGCATACAATATGGCCCAACAACTTGCCTTGATTCACAACGAACAAGCATTTCTTTGGGTTCAGAGAAACGTCGTATAATCTACATATTTCAAAAACCTTTCTTAAATGATGGATGTGATCCTCCCTTTTGTTTGAATGCACTGTCAATTCATCTTGATAGTCTACCATAAAATTTCCTATCAACCCACTGAACGCATGATCCATGACCCTTTGGAATGTGGCTCCAACATTCTTCAAACCAAAGGGCATTCTAGCATATGCATATATCTCCCATGGTGTGATAAATGGTGTCTTTTCTCTATCTTCCTCAGCTACTAAAACTTGATTATATCCATAGAAACCATACAACATAGACATGCAGGCCAATCCAGTAACTTGATGTAGCAGAAACTCCATGTTGGGAAATGGAAAATTATTTTTTATGCTTTTTTTGTTAATATCTCTGAAGTAAACTCACATTTGGATTTCCCTGATCGTCTTCCTTACAGTCACTAGATTTGAAATCCAGTATAAATGTCTGATGAAATAAATTATCCCTTCCTTCTTCAACTTCTCCAACTCGATTTTTACCAGAGGTTTCATCTTGGGATTCATCATACTTATTTTTTGTTTCACTAGTTTAGCTTCTTCCCTCAAATGAATGATATGATGGAATATCATTTTATCATAGGCCTTCAAATCATCATAGGTCCAAGCGAACACATCAATATATTCTTTGAATAAGGAAACATATTGATCAACCTCTTCGGTGGTGCAATCAACTCCCAAGTTGACATATTTCGGGGACTTATCCATTCCAATATTGACTTTTCTTGTTTCTTGCACCTTTCGAACTGAAACTTCTTCAAGGAGTTTCTTGGCATGATCATATTTTGCAAACAAAGATTTAGCTTATATATAGTCTTTTGGGATGACAATCAAGCTATCATCTTCTTCATCGTCATTGTTTAACAACATTTTTTACAATTGTTCATCATTCTCAAATACTTGTAAGTACTCAATATTATCGGGCACGGATGGTCGAAAATATATTTCTACATAGAAAGACGTTTTGCTTAGGAAATCACCTAGGTTTGATAATGAGGCCGATAAGGCTAGTGAATTGATCTTGTGATTCTTTTCCCTTGGAATGAAAGCGCCAAAAGATTCCATTAGTTCATTGAATCTTTTGAAATACAGCTTAAGTCTTTCCTTTTTGATTTTGTACCTTTGGGTGGCCTGATTGATGACCAACTCTGAATCTTCAGTCACAATGAGATGTTCTATTTTCATTCATTGTGAGAGGATCATCCATTGGATCAAAGCTTCGTATTCTGCCTCATTATTCATGCATGGAAACTCTAGTCTTATCCATCGAATGACATTATCCAGTAGCATTCAAACAAACATTGTGGGCCTTCCAAGCCTTGAATTTTTTATAGGCTTTCGTTGTGCTCCATGTACAAGATAGCATAGTTTCCAATCTCGACATCTATATAATATTCCATTAATTCATTATCCTTATTCTTGAAGGAGAAGGGTTTTTTGGGTTCACGAGGTACTTTAATCATTGCTCCCTCCTTTCCTGGTAGCATCATACAACTTTTGTCGTTCATTATATATCTATCGATCATGGAGGTCCAATATCTTCCCAGCACAACCCCATATGATGGAGGCAGTTCTACCACAATAATATTGAAAACTGTGATGATATGGGGGGCTAATGTAATACAAGCATAAAAATCCTTGATTTCTCCGTACGCCGACACTTTTCTAGAATCGATTGCATTTATGCTCTCACTAGTTTCATAATACTTAGTGTAACTCATGCCCAATGCTTCCATGACCACAAGTGGCATTATATTATTTGTCGCCCTAGTGTCAACTAAACAGTTATGTAATGTAACATCATGATTTTCAATTGAAATGTAGAACGGTGGAATTTTACCTCTCAGCTTGGTAGTCGACGGGCTTTGGCTCTGTTTTGGAGTGGTAACGACAGCTTCAGTTATTTCTGATGGATCATCCAACAACTTCAAGATGCTCTGCCTCTACTGAGGAATCTTTACTACTTCCGTGAAAGGCAGAGTTATCCTCAATTTACTTAATTCCTCCATGACATTATATGTTATTTGAGTGGAGCTTGATGCCATGTGTTGCCTTTTGGTTCCATCTATCACTTTCTCATTCAACACTTTTTCATTTTCTTTTTCCTTTTCTTTTTATTTTTTTTCATTGTCAGAGTCGCCTTTATTCTTTGGTCTATTTACAAACCCTCTTGTTTGGGTGACATTTTCTTGCAAGTTAGTATCATTGTCTCCCTCTCCAAATATATACATGGACATCTCACATCCGTCCATCTGCACTATCTTGGAACTTTCATCAGGTAAGTAATAACCTTCTTGCTCGATCGATTTCTCATCATAGACATCATCTAGAAAAATCGTGTTTGGAGTAGGCTGTCTGGGAACCCTTGATCTATGTGGGTCATCAGTATTCTCGAACTTGACTCTGTTTTCGGGGGGAGGGATCCTCCTTTGTTAGGGAATCGACATTCTTGGGTTTGGCATGTAATTATCTCCCTTTCTTAGTCTGGTTATTTCACTCTACATCTGTTTGATGTTTCTATTCATTTGTGCAATTTCAATTCTTTGCTTTATTTCCTGCACCGCCACAAGATCAACTTTTATGTAAGGTATAGTTCCTTTAAAAAATACTCCTCCCATCGTTTGATTTTGAGCCTCCCGAGGTTTGAATTATTCATTCTTTCTCAAGCTAGAAGCTCCTTGATTATCAATATTCAATCCTCCAATATTCCTTTGTACTCTTCCCAGTATAATGTCGAGGTTGACACCTATTTCAATCATAATTTCTTCCATCTCAGTGGCCTTAGTAATTGCTTCCTCCAAAGTATCCATTTGGGATGTTCTGATGGAATATTTTACATTCAGGGGCATTTCATTCTTATAACAACCGAGAATGACCAGGTCATTTGGTAATTTGTCTTCTGGGATTCTACTCAAGGTCTTATTGAACCTCATATTAAAATATCGTATCCTTTCATTCTTCCTCAACCCAATCTGGAGGGGAAAACATAGTTAAGAACATAGCTTCGAGGTCATTAAACGAGCGAATGGATCTACTGGGAAACATTGTATACCATTTATAATATTTTTTTGATAAAGTTTGCAGAAACAACCTCACCATGACACCATCATATTCAACTCGGTGAAAGTCACAAACGTTAAGAAATAAGTGCAGATGCCACTTTACATCGATTCTCCCATCTCCAAAAAATTCTTTTAAGGTGCCCTTAGGGAGAACACGGAGCTCATGTTGTTCACCAATGAGATTAAGAGGGGAATCTCTTACCCTCATTCTATTTCCAAACCCTGGGATTCCTTGGTTTCTTGTGACATCTCTTTTGCCTCCTTGTCTCTCCTCATGATGCTCATTTCGAGGTTGTTCATCTCTCTCTGCCATTTCTGAGGAGACTTCAGGATCATACTTCACTTCTAAGGACATATATTTCCTTACTTTTACTTATGGTAATGGGTCCCTTGTATTCGTCCAACTTCAATCTTGACCTCGTTCTTGTGTTGCTCTAGCTAATCTTTGACTTCTTCAATCTTGTCGTTCTTCTCTCCTCTGTCTTTAGAGGATTTCTCTTTCTTCTTCTTGGACTAAGATCTTCCAAGACCCTTCTAAATCTTCTCGAGTTTGGGATTTTTTTATTACCGTATTATACAATTGGTGTAAAATACTTCATTGATTATTCAATCCAATTTCTAAATGGGGTTGATTACCCTGGGGCAAAGTCATATATTCTTTCAAAAATGTTGGGCCAGGTTCCAAATTTTTAGTTCATGTCCCAAGTATGGTCGCCAAAAATGTTTATTCTTGAATCCATTAGGTCGAAACGACAACCTCACGAGGATACAATTCCTCCTGCTTTTTTATAGAGGTGGTACTCCTCTATTCGAGATTTTTAAAATGTGGGACTTTTATAGAAGTCTGACAAAGGAAAGTAAAAATATATATAAAAAAAAAAAAAATGGAAACTATTTTTTATATCATTTTAAAGAAAGTTTTTGAGAATGGACCAGGAAACACACACATTCATACATTTAAAGAAAATAAACATAATTTCCTCACATCCATCATAGTAGGGATAAATATTTATGATCACATAAAAAAAGTAAAAGAAAATGATATGCATGCATAAGAGAACTTTGACAGAGTGATACATGGGTAGCTCAAATGAATATAATGATAGATCAACCTCAAATACTTTATATTCGGAAAAACTGGGTTACAAAGTACAATTGGGATTGTTCCCAAAATAGCTCTCTTGGAATTTCTAAAAAATATATAGTTCAATACATATTCTATGAAATTTAAATGTGTTTGTCATAATGATTGGGATTGGGGCTCTCGCGGACCATAAATCAAATATGTATAAGAATGAATTTTGTAAAAAGAAGAAAGTGGACGGCGTAAGACAACAAGACCGGGTAACAAGAAAAAAGAAATTACGAGTCTTCGGTTAAACCTTTCTATTTAAAGAGATGGAGTAATTGGATGAAGAACTTGATAAAGACAGAAACACGTGATCAATATGAACTTACCATGATGGTATCTCATGTTTATCACTTGCTTGTTGATGTCATTTTATGGTTTTCATCGGCAGTTACAGGAACCGTCTCAACCATCATTTTCCCTTCATCGGTAAGTTTGTCGACAACCCTTCTAAACCACTCCTCAATGTAGCTCCTCATTGGTGCCACATTAATTTCATGCCATATTTTTATATTGAAGAGCTCACCTTCCAAGTCCCTTAGATCAATAGAACTATTCTGCAAAGCTTCTTCAATATCTTGATTTTGTATTGAGTAGTCGACTAGCCAATTTTCCACGTCATCTTCACTATACTCAAGAATGCCATATAATTTTACAAATGATAACCCTTTAAAGATCTCAACTTGTTCGTCAAAGGCTTGCTTGGTTAAGAACAATGAGTTGAGAATCAATTTGGGGTCTTGGACCTCATTGGTGCTCCCGGATAGGTCTATCTCAGTCTACCTTTTGAATAATTCTTCTCTTCTCATTATGGCCTGGTTGCATGCTTGGACAATAATATTCAGGTTCTTAACCTTTTCCTTCTAGCATGTGTTTAGTTGTTTTATCCGTTTCGGAGAAGGAATATCCTCCTCTCTTCTTCTGACCTCTGTCATATTGGTAACTTTAAAACCGAAGGGTACAACCTCGCCGAGGTAAAAACCTTCTTCGTGATTCAAATCTACCTATAAATATTTATGGAAGGCATGTGCCCTCGTTCCAAAAGATACCATGCTCTTTGACATCTCCCAAGCCTCTATGATTAATTCCATTATTTTATTGATGTTATTCTCCACATAGCCACTGGATGATGTGAGAAGGCTTTTCGATCCTTTCAATTTTTTTGCAGGTATGGTAGGCCCGATCATTGCTAAAGGACTAGCAAGTACTAGAAGAGGCATTAAAGTTTCCTCCAATTCTTTGATTCTTTCCTTTAACCTGGCATTCTCTGCTTCAAGAATTCCAATAGAATTATCTAGAGCATCTCCAGTTGCTTGGTGAATTTGGGAAATTTTGGAAGGCCACATGTTCCATAGGTTAATCTCTGAACGAGACTTCCCCTTTTTATTCTTTACATCTCTTTTCTCAATAATTAAATTTTTGGACTCGCTGTAAAAAACAACGCTCTGAAATACAAAAGACTCTTTTTCATTGAAGGTATCGCTCTCAATTATTTCCATCTAAGGATTCTGGTGAGAAGTGTTCTCTAGATAGTCAACGTTGGGGAACACTTTTTCGATGTCAATTTCGAGTTCGATATCCTCGAGGGAGAGAACATACAATATCATCTCATATCGAAATTCAACAAGATCTACCTTGGACGAGGAATGTTGGGAACCATGAGGGATTGTGCTTATCCCTAAGAGTGTTGGGACCATTCGGCATGCCTTTGGAGGATGTGTACTTAACTAGAGAACACTTGGGTTTTGGATGCATTGCATAGGGTTGTTTATGTACTTAGGACACATATGTTGAAGAGTGTTGGATATTTTATTCTTATCTTGAAATTTATGAATTTGCATTAAGCACAGATTTCTGAAATTTCCACACTCCTTGTAAATGTTTCTTCTCTTATAAGTTTCCTTTTACTATATTCTATTGTAAGCATGGTCAAACTTATCACTCTTCTCAATTTGTACTCTTATATATTGTAAGAAAAATGAGGGTACAAACATATCCATTATGGCAATCACACTTGCATGCGTGTGTTTCCTCCTTACTTGTGTGTGAGTTCTTTTACTAGTAGTATTCATATAAAAGCTCTACACATAACAACATTAAAGCTACAAGTTTAAAGGGAACGATGCTTATGTATGTGAACTAAGGTCTTGTACAAATTGAAGCAAGCCCTTAGAGATTCAAATATAAGCATTTAATACCTCTTAATAAATTGGGTTTAATACTAACTTGTATG
The DNA here is from genome assembly GCA_009831015.1 of Picea engelmannii. NCBI lineage: Eukaryota > Viridiplantae > Streptophyta > Pinopsida > Pinales > Pinaceae > Picea > Picea engelmannii. The sequence continues at coordinate 1,272,708 of ML778557.1, read as the reverse complement.
GTAAGACCAATGGGGATTATGTATGTGTACATGTTTTATATTTGAACAATTTGATCACCACAAGTAACAATTAAAATTTGATTAAATAAATGAAGAATAATTGGCAAAGTGCATTTAAGCTCGCAAATTTAAAGCTTATTGAGGAACTTGGCTAAGCTATAACACAATACAAAGAATGTGTGGCCAATTTGTATGGCAAAGTGTATTTAACATGACAAACTTGGGACTTATGGGAAATATGGCTAAACTATAATACAATACAAATAATAAGTAACTAAGTTGTATATAGGAACTAGTAAAAATGTTTCACCAAATTAAGATTGAATCTTAAATTTTTTTATTGACAAAATAGAATTTATATACCCTTAATATGAAAAAGTAAAAATCCAACTATCACAAGCTATCTTCTACTTTCTCATAATATTATTTCCTATTAAAGAATCCTAGGAACCTACTTTCACATGTTATTATAACATTAAAAACTTGTGTATGGTGTGGATTTTTAAAGAAAACAAAATCGGCTGACTAAAGGAAATATCAACACAAGCACATTATTGTAAATAGTTTTGTGTACTCCTACGCATATTTAAAGGTTAGTAATGAGATAGAAGTGTGTATTGAGTCGACCACATTATTGTAAATAGTTTGCACACTCCTACGCATATTTAAAGGTTAGTAATGAGATAGAAGCATATAGTGTGTTGTAACTATATGGCTACATAGTGTATGTATTGATATGTCCTCTTTGCACATTTATTTTCTTATAATCCACACCAAATAAAAGTTAGTAATCTAATTGGCTAATGTGAAAGTAAACTCCAATCGCATCTAATAGGGACTAAAGCATCTAATAGGAACTAAGGAATAAGAGGAGCATCTAATAGGAACTAAGGAATAAGGGGATGGGAAGTAGATGATAGTTTGAGATAATTGGATTTCTATTTTTCAAAAGTATATAAATTTCAATTTTTAATCGCAAAATTTCAATTTCAATTTTAATTTGGTGGAAAATTGCCAGTAGATGTGAAATTGTTTACTAGAAACCCAACTTGAAGTTTTTTGGATCATTGGGATAATATGATCATTTCTTCATTTGTAGTTAACTAATTTTGTGGTTATTGCAGTCCCACCCTTTAAGATCTTAAAAATAACCTAGAACCTATTTATTGGTAAGGATCTAGTCTCATTTGATACACACACATAATTGTGCTCTTTGGGATCTTCTTACAAAGATGTGCTTCATTGTTTAAAGGTTTTTTTGAACACCATGGTTTCACTATGTTACTTCAAGATCATCATGAAATCATTGGTGGTATCTTGTCCTAGTCATTACGTGACGACCCATTGTTGTTATAAGACATCACTCACTTTGTCATACTAATTTTGAGTGGGTGTTGTGTCCATGCCTTGCTTAGATCGTGAAGGAGGCACGTGATTGCTAGTGTGGATTAAAATTATGAAACAAAATTATGTTTATATAAGACAGACTATCATCTCAAGTTCGTTTTCCTTTGATCCAGGCACGCCCCCCATCCCAACAAAGAAAAATAAATAAATTGGTGGAAAGACTTCAATGAAACAATTCATTACATATGATCGATGGAAAATTACAAGTGTCTTAGCAAAAATCCTTGGCATGGAAGCTCTCAACATGGATTTATAGAATTAGGACGATATGGAAAACCCCACTTGGCCTAAAAAGGCCATATTCACTTGGTCCACAATGTTGTTGATTGCAGCTTCATGAGACATTCGTCAGGTCATTCTCCTTTGGACTAGGTTGAGACGATCTATGAGAAATCCCATGTGATGGGTTTCTCATACTCCTCTGGACTGAGTTGATATGATGTGTGTGGTATCTTGTTGTGCTCCTCTAGACTGAGTTGAGATGACTTGAGACGATCTCCTGTCGGACTCCTATGGACTTAGTTGAGTCGACTTGAGATGGCTCTCCAGATGGTACTCCTATGGACTTATTTGAGTTGATCTGTTGAGAGTGACGTCCCTGTGGTTGAGCATAGGTGGATGTGTCCCTAGTGGTTGAGAACTAGAGGATGTGTGGATCCCTTGCTATATTGTCTAAGAGTGAGATTTATTATGTAACCCTAATTGTGTAAAGGGTACAAGTCGGCCCCACCATGTAAAGTTAATTAATATTTGTGTAAAGATTAATTATATCATCGAGTTATAGAAGTCATCCCTATTGTTGTGTTAGGTCTTGTATAAATAAGAGATTAAATCCCCACTGTGGATCACTCTCACACACTTCATTGTAACATTCTCTCAAGCTACTTGTACGGATGAAGTGTGCACTTCTCTTAGGCGCAAGTTTCAAGGTCATAGAAACACCCTCTTGTGTGCTCTAGGGTTTATTGTGTGGGGGATCTTCTCTTGACTCTATAGAAAATGATTGTTGGGTTTTTCCCTTGATTGAGAAGGGTTTTCCCAAGATAACTTCTTGTGTTCTTGTGCTTAGTTATTCTTCTTGTGATCTTGGTTACTGTAGTTATTGTATATTTTATTGTTGCATTTTTTTATGGTTCAAGTTCATGCTAAATTGAAATAAACTACATGTGCTTGAGCTAAGCATTAAATTCAACATGGTATCGGAGTAGAGTTCTTGAAGAGCCATTGCACAATCTATTCAAGCTAGTTGTCACCTTCTTGTTGCAACTGGAAAAATGAACCTCTCCATTTCCCTTGTCAAGCTAGTTTTAGCACCTTCCCCTAAAATTTTGGGCATGATTTCTTCACAGTTGTATATGGACTAGTTCATCACACCTCCTGCAACTCTCAGACTGCAAATCAGAGAAATTTTGATTTTCATCCCTAGGGTTTCTAGGGTTTCTGTAGAATTTCAGTTTTAGGGTTTCTGCAGCTTGTTGGAGAATTTTTTTTGCAGCTTGTTGAGGTTCCATTAAATATCTAGGGCTTATTGTTGGCATTCATAAGTCCAATAAATCCCCTAGATACCTCCTCTTGAAAAACACTAGGGTTGCTAGCCTAGCCGTTAGGGTTTGTGAAAAAATTGCAAGCCATGAGGAACATAACTTTGGTGGAAGATAAGCTTGATGGATCAAGAAAATTCAGCTCCTGGAAGTCAAGATTACACATCACTATGGAAGAGGATGACCTATTGATATTGATAGAAAAGACTCTACCAGCTACATCTATCGATGAAGAGAAGGTTGAATGGAAGGTAGACGATGTCAAAGCAAAGAATATAATAATCTATTCAGTAAGAGATCATCTACTACCTCGCATATCTACCCTGAAGACAACTTATGAAATGTATGATGCATTGAAGAATATGTTTGAGAGAAACAACACAAACAGAGCTCTTACATTGAAACACCAACTTCAAAATATCAAGATGATGAAAGATGACACCATTCCTACCTTCTTCATGAATATTTCATATATCGGAGATCAGCTAGGTGCCATTGGAGAAACCATAACATACAGAGAACTCATAATGATTACTCTCAATGCTCTTCCAAGACATTGGGAACCATTTCTTCAAAGTATCAATGGAAGAATAGATTTATTTGAATTTGATCGTCTATGGACAGATTGCACTTAGGAGGAAACTAGAATTATATCCATAGGAGTGCAAGACTCCCATCATGATGACAATCAAGCCCTTTCTTCTCATATAAATAAAGGAAGGAGAAATAGAAGAATTTTTGGCAAAGCATTCAAAGACAAGCAAACTTGAGAAGCTCCAGGTCATGAACATGGAAAAAAAATTTCAAGGATTCAATGTTTCAGATGTGACAAGTATGGACACATTGTGAGGAATTGTCCTACCAGGAAGAAACGAAGACAAGATGCATCCACTGCATATGGTGATTCAGAACCACCTTAGATAAATGAAGGCATAAAATATGAAGCATTCTTCTTCATTTCATCACTCTCAGATACCATTCCTACATATAATGATATTTGGTTGATTGATAGTGGTGCTTCCAAACACATGACTGGATATAGAGAGAATCTTATAGACCTTGTATAGAAAGAGTCTCTTATGCATGTTGTACTTGGTGTCAATGCCAGATATACTATGAAGGGAGTTGGAACTTCTTGTTTCCAACTAGATTCTGACATACCTCTTCAATTAACTGAGGTACTATATGTACTTGGGATGAAAAGGAACCTTGTATTTGTTTCTTCCTTAGAGGATAAAGGCTACAAGGTTACATTCTCTGAAGGAAAAGTTATTGCATGGCACAAGAACTCACACATGGATTATGCCTAGGTGATTGGTGTTCGAGAAAACAGTTTGTACAGATTGACTGTATAACTAGTTCAAGCCTTGTTACATGATACTATCATCTTGAGCGATCTATGGCATAAAAGACTTGCTCATTTACATTATAGATCCCTTCCTGCTTTTGGGAATATGGTGATAGGCCTTCCAGAGATACATATCAAGCATGATGGTGTTTGCAGAGGTTGTTCTCTTGGAAAGAATGTCAAGGGGTCCTTTTTTAGTAGTGACAATAGATCCAAGGGGATATTGGACTTGATACATACAGATGTTTGTGGACCCATGATTGTTGCTTCCTTGAATGGATATTTTTACTATGTTCTCTTCATCGATGATCACTCTAGGAAGACGTAGAATTACTTCTTGAATACCAAGGATGGAGTCCTTGCAACATTTCAAGAGTTTAAAGCTCAGGTTGAGAACCTGACTGAGAGGAGGATCAAGGTGTTGAGATCAGATAATGGAGGAGAGTACACCTCCAGGGATTTCAATGATTTTTATATTGAGGCCGGGATCAAGAGGGAGTACATCGTTCCTTATAACCCTCAGTGGAATGGGGTTCCAGAGAGGAAGAACATATCCATTGTCAAGGCAACCAAAACGATGATACATGATCAGAATCTACCTATGATTTTGTCGGCAGAGGCATCCATGAAAATTGTGTATGTTCAAAACAAAAGTCCTCATCAGATTCTGAAGAACATGAATCCCAAAGAAGCTTTCACCGGAGTGAGGCCTCAGGTTGGACACTCCAGGATATTTGGGTGCCCAATATACTTTCATGTACCCAAGGAGAATAGGACCAAGCTAGATCCTTTAGGAAGAAAGGGTACGTTTGTGGGGTACAATGAATATTCAAAGGCATACCAGCTCTACATTCATGGTTAGAGACAAATCGAAGTTAGCATAGATGTCATGTTTAAGGAAGACATAGCCTTCCGAAGATCCAGAGAATCTCAGATGGATATTGACAGTGAGAATAAGGAAGAGACAATACCTTCTCCCCCTTCAGCAATTTAGAGGGAGACAATTACAGATCCAATCGATCCAGTTGATGTTCCTAGAGACATTGCAGTAGGCCAGAAGAGGCATGCATGCACTCGACAGACTATGTAGGAGGAAGAGGGACTTGTGGCTCCTCGTGGTACATTCCAAGAGATAAAGAGAACACAAATATTTTCGAGCTATGTTTCAGCCATGAGCCACATCATTTATACTGAGCATTATTTTCATGGAGAAGCAGCATGCCAGCAGGTTTGGCAAGATTCTATGACCGAAGAGTATCAATCCATCATGAAGAATGATGTGTGGGATATTTTTTCGAGACCGGAAGGGAAGTCTGTAGTCACTTCCAAGTGGATCTATAAGATCAAACATGTAGCTGATGGAAGTTTCAAGAAGTACAAAGCGAGATTTGTGGTTAGAGGATTCTCTCAGGTGGAGGGAATAGATTATGAGGAGACATTTGCTCTTGTTTCTCGATACACTTCTATCCATATGATTATTTCCCTAGTTGCATCCATGGATTGGAGACTACATCAGATGGATGTAAAGACAGCCTTTCTCAATGGTGAGATTGAAGAAAAATTTTACAACGAGAAACCAGATGGATTCGTGACACATGAGAAGGAGTCTCATGTATGCAGGTTGAAGAAATCCATGTATGGACTAAAGTAGGCACCTTGTGCGTGGTATGATAAGATTCATGGATACTTGATGAGTTTTGGATTCAACAAGAGTGTTAATGATCCTAACCTATACTACCACATTGTTGGTGATGAGTGTCTGATTTTGGTCCTATATGTTGATGAATTATTCCTCATCAGTTCAGAGATCCTCATTGTTGAATGCAAGTGTGCATTGGCTTCTGAATTCGAGATGAAGGTGTTGATTTTACATAAACTAGATTAAGCATGAAGTTCATTCCATTTTATCATTTAACTTAACCATAGACAACAATGTTGCAGCAACCAAGATCACAAGAAGAAACACCATGCACAAGAAGACAAGAAGTATCATGGGAAACCCTTCTCAACAAGGGAAGAAAACCCAGCCAAATCCTTTGCTATAATCTTTAAGAGAAAGACCTTCACCACCAAGAATGACCTAGCACACAAGAGGGTGCTTAAGCCCCAGAAAACTAGCGCCCAAGAGAGGTGCACACCTTTTACCAAGTAGATGTGTTTGTTGTAATTTCCAAACATACAAGAAAGATATGATTCCACAATGGAGAATCATCCCTTACTTATATTATACTTGTCCAATCAACAAAGGAGTTTATTGGCTCAACAGGGCTGACCTCTCTAAGTCACTATATAATTTACTATTATTATTATTATTATTATTGATTTTAATTTTAATTATCTTTTACATTTGTTATTAAACATATTAAGGTGGGGCTGACCTGTACCCTTTACATAACAATTAGGGTTACAGGTAGGTCTAACTCTTAAACGGTATATAACAAAGGATCCGATACACCCACTAGTGCTCATCCACTAGGGGCACATCCATAGGGATGTCATAGCTCTGATTCACTGCATTACACATAAGAACCAGGTCTTCACATGTTCACCTATGCTCGTCCACATGCACATCCACTCTACAAATATGCTTTCCCACAGCCACCAACAGGAGAATAATATGGAGTCTTTTGATCAACTCTGTTGCTTTAAGGAGGCTATCACATCATCTTCATTTATGTTCACATGACGATGTGCCCAATACTTTTGGGATTTCACACGTTCACCTTGTGCTCAGCCACAGGCGCGTCCTAACTCAATAGATTGATTTCCACCAGACAATCATATGGATTTCTTCTCACTCTCTGAATGGAGGAGGTCATCTCTACGTTCCCAGCTCTATCTCAGGTAGGAACCACATACCCTTCTTAGGGGATTTCTCTCAAGTTTGTAAGCTGAGAGAAAGACTCACATAGTTGATATGTTCCACATCTCACAGGTTTGTAAGCTGGAGGAGATCTCCCATAGCTTCATTCATCAACAGAAGGAACTTGGTATGATGCACTACTTCTTGGGAATAGAAGTGTGGCATAGGACTGATGATATTTTCCTAAGCCAAGGAAAATATACAGTTGAGATATTGAAAAAAAATTGGGATGACAGGCTGCAAGTCCATGCCTACATCAATGATGATGAATCTGAAGAAGATGAACGAGGCTTATTCTAATTCAGGCGATATTGATCCACATTTTTACAGACACCTTATTGGATCATTGATGTATTTGGTTAACATCAGACCTGATATATGCTATGCAGTGAGTGTACTCAGTCAGTTTATGATTCAGCCGAGACAGACACATTGGATAGCAGCGACGCATGTGTTGAGATATCTACGAGGAACAGTTAGTTATGGCCTGAGATATGTCTCCGGTGTAGACATGATATTGCAAGGATATGTCGATGCAAATTGGGAAAGTAGCGCAGTGGACCGAAAGAGCACATCCAGTTGTTGTTTTACTTTGGAATCTGCCATGGTTTCCTCGTGCAGCAGGAAACAGACTTATGTGGCTTTGAGTACCGCAGAAGCAGAGTACATTGCATTATGTGTGGTAGTTTGTGAAGTAGTGTGGCTTCGTGGGCTCCTTGTAGACTTATTTGGTCATTAGATGGATTCCATCATTATCCATTGCGATAACTAGAGTTGTGTGAAGCTCTCCAAGAATCTTGTGTTTCATGATAAAATGAAACACATTGAGATCAAATACCATTACATCAAAGATATGGTGCAGAGGAAAGAAGTACATGTGCAGTACCTTTCTACACATGAGCACGTTGTAGATGTATTCACCAAATCGCTTTCCAGGATGAAGTTCGAGTACTTGTGTGAGAGACTTGGCCTAGTGGAGAATGCATCCCTAGCTGAGAGGGAGTGTTGTCGATTGTAGCTTCATGAGACATTCTCCAAGTTGTTCTCCTATGGACTGAGTTGAGATGATCTGTGAGAAATCCCATGTGCTGGGTGTGTCATACTCCTCTGGACTGAGTTGAGATGACGTGTGTGGTCTCTTGTCGTGATCCTCTGCACTGAGTTGAGATGACTTGAGACGGTCTCATGTTGGACTCCTATGGACTTAGTTGAGTCGACTTGAGATGGATCTCCATATGGTACTCCTATGGATTTAGTTGAGTTGATTTGTTGAGAGTGGTGTCCATGTGGTTGAGCACAAGTGGACGTGTCCCTAGTGGTTGAGCACTAGAGGATGTGTGGATCCCTTGCTATATTGTCTAAGAGTAAGATTTATTGTGTAACCCTAATTTTGTAAAGGGTACAAGTCGGCCCCACCATGTAAAGATAATTAATATTTGTGTAAAGATTAATTATATCATTGAGTTATAGAAGTCAACCCTATTGTGCCAATAGACACACCTATTGTTGTGTTAGGTCTTGCATAAATAAACTAATCTAAAGTTGTTTTTTTTAATTGATGACTCGTGAGACATTTTGATTTTGATTTTGATTTTGATTCATGAGACATTCTCCAAGTCGTTCTCTTCTAGAATGAGTTGAGATGATCTGTGATAAATCTCATGTGATGGGTGTGTCATACTCCTCTGAACTGAGTTGATGACGTGTGTGGTCTCTTGTCATGCTCCTCTGCACTGAGTTGAGATGACTTGAGACGGTCTCATGTCGAACTCCTATGGATTTAGTTGAGTCGACTTGAGATGGATCTCCATATGGTACTCCTATGGACTTAGTTGAGTTGATTTGTTGAGAGTGGCATCCTTGTGGCTGAGCACAGGTCGACGTGTCCCTAGTGGTTGAGCACTAGAGGATGTGTGGATCCCTTGCTATATTGTCTAAGAGTAAGATTTATTCTGTAACCCTAATTGTGTAAAGGGTACAAGTCGGCCCCACCATGTAAAGATAATTAATATTTGTGTAAATATTAATTATATCATTGAGTTATAGAAGTCGACCCTATTGTGCCAATAGACACAACTATTGTTGTGTTAGGTCTTGCATAAATAAGAGAGTAAATCCCCATTGTGGATCACTCTCACACCCTTCATTGTAACATTCTCTCAATCTGCTTGTATGGATGAAGTGCACACTTCTCTTAGGCTCAAGTTTCAAGGTCATAAAAGTACCCTCGTGTGTGCTCTAGGGTTTATGGTGTGGGGGATATTCTCTTGACTCTATAGCAAAGGATTGTTGGGTTTTTCCCTTGATTGAGAAGGGTTTTCCCGGGATAACTTCTTGTGTTCTTGTGCATGGTTATTCTTCTTGTGATCTTGGTTACTGCAGCTATTGTATATTGTATTGTTGCATTGTTTTATGGTTCAAGTTCATGCTAAATTGAAAGAAACTACATGTGCTTGAGCTAATCATTAAATTTCAACACACAATTCTTGAAGTTTGTTTATTAGTTGGACCTTAGTTTATCTTAGAAACACACTGCATAGGTGCAACTTTCGTGGACTGTTATAATCATTAAAACACACGTTCTTGTCTTGTCAAAAAGCTAGAGTTCCCTTGAACCTCATGTTATTTTTCTAAATATACAAGACAACTTGCAAACATGATGAGAAATGGACTTGGTAGACTCATGTAAAAGATATGCTTTTATTACAATGAAATGAATTGATACAACGAAATTTATCCCCTTTTATGTCATTAGTGAGGTAGTTGTGCTATCATTACAACATAACTACTTTATTTAAATATGATCTATCATTTTATTAGATTACATCAAGTAAGCCTTATACTCTAACAACCCCTCTTACTTACAATACAATTAAAAACATCGGCTAAATCATTCTTTAAATACAACTCTTTGACAAAAAATTATTGGACTAAGCAGGGCTCCATTAAGTTGTCTCATAACTCTCTAGTGTAACTCCCTAGCCGAATTCCCGAGTTCCCGAATTCCACCTCCCCAAATTTTCTAATTATGAATCTCTTGAATTAAATTATTGGACAACAACCCACATGCATCTCTCATAACCCTATTATTGAGGGATAATTCATGAAATCCACAAACTACTAGACAACAATCGATGTTAAGCATCACAAACACTTGATCCCTTCCTTGTCTACAAAAGGTGGGCCTCTTAAACCATAAAATCATCATCTACATTTATTGTCCTTTATTATGATCAAGCAGGTAAAGGTTTCTTTACTACAAATCTAAAGTTGTTTCTTTTTTTTAATTGAGAGTATCATCATTTTTTTGATCTTTCGTGAGGGAAATGGTTCATATCGGATCTCATTTCAAACATATTCTTGAAAAGAAAATTATGTATATAATCTTCCAAAAAAATGGATTTTCTACTCTGCCTCCTCTAATGTCGAGAAGAAAAATTGTTTGTGATTCTATAAATATTTAATTTGAATAATCAAACCGGAACTTTAAAATTCTCTAAATTCTACACACTCGTGTTCACCGTATGCAAATTCCTTTGTCTCAATCATGTTTTTATGCTCACAAGTATACCACATTCGGTCTTCTCGAAAACATTAATTCAACTTCCCTTCTCTTTTCCATCTATGTCAGAATGACGACAACTTGATTCTCCTCCAAATTTGGTGGCATCAAGGTTTTATTCGTCGACCTTCTTCAACCTTGGCGGTGGCAAATTATTTCCCAATTTTCTTCACAATTGGCAACTAGGCAGTGCATCTTGATGTTTTCTTATTTGTAATGCAAATCCCAATGTGCATATTATGGTATATGTTGAATATCATTACATAAGACATATTAGAGTTGAATACCATATGTATCGATATCAAACAAAAAAATCATCTAACATCCTCTGAAGTCTCATACAAATTGTTCAAACGTGCATTGTAACCTCTAATCACAACTCTTTCTCAGAGCAATATCTCTCTAACAACAACGACTTTATTTCTTTAACAACAGTGTGGCTCCTCCTTTAGTACAAACAACTTCCTTGAATTTAACCTGTCATTGTCTCTTTTATTTTTATTATACATTTTCTCCAACCATGATTTTCCTCTAACATGGATTCTCTCATGACATTTCGTATTTCGATTTATATGGACTTTGGATCTTTCCACTTTGATACCATGTTATTTTTCTAATATACAAGAAAGTTTGTAAACACGATACGAAATGGGCTTAGTTGACTTGTGTAAAAGATATACTTTTCTTAATATGAAATCAATTGGTACAATGGAGTTTATCTCCTTTTATATCATTGGCGAGGTAGTTGTGTTACTATTACAGTGTAAATATTTCATTCAAATATGATCCAATTATCATTTTATTAGATTACATCAAGCAGGCCTCATACTCCAACATCTCATTTTGCTACAAGACCGCCATTTTTGAAAACAAACAAGCTTAGTTCATGAGTTTTGGCATTGCCAAACACACAAATTTTATATTGCATTCAGAAGTTTTGCAATGATATTTTGTTTAAAAAATAAGTCATATTAGAACTTTCATAGACTAACAAAATGGCCCATAAGAGAAATTTTAAGGTCTAAAATGGACCTCCCAAGAAAAATAATAAAATAATAGTTAAAATAATCATTTAAGTGATGAATTTTCAAAGGAAAATAAAGAAAACTTTTTTTTTAATCATATTTTCAACTTATCTCCTTATGGGTCTACTCAAATTTCAAGTGTAAACATTCGTTGGATGTTGAATTAAATTATGCATTCAATGAATACCTATATGTTAGGACCTAACCTCCAATTATGTATCCAATTTACACTTGGTTGAGTTTTCATATAATAATATGTATCAAGCTTCATTAAGAATGAGCCTATTTGAAGCCTTGTACGATAGGAAATGTGATGTTCCAGTAAGTTCGGACAACCCAACAGATAGAATGGTACTTGGGCCGGAGTTGTTCAAGGACATGGAAGACCAGGTGGTTAAGATCAAGCAGAAATTAAAGGCAATTCAAGATAGACAGGAAGTTTATGAAGACAAAAACAAGACAGCCAGAGAATTTAAAGTAGGGGAGCATGTACTTTTGAAAGTGAAGCCCAAGAAAAGCTCTTTGAAATTGGGTAGTTGTACAAAGCTGGCAGTCAGATTCTGTGGTCCATTTGAAATATTGGACAGAATAGGACTAGTTGCATACATGTTTGCATTGTCTGCTTCCATGAATGTGCATAATGTATTTCATGTATCTTTACTAAAGAAATATGTACATGACCCTAACCATGTTATTGATTGGCATCTGATTCAGGTAGAGGCGGAGGGATATTTTCAGGTTCAACCAGTGTGGGTATTGGACAGAAAAGTCAAAATGCTCCGGAATCGAGTTATAGAGCTGGTCAAAGTTCAGTGGACTTGCTATGGTCCTGAAGATGCTACCTGGGAGCATGAAAATGCCATGCGGGCAGAGTACCCGCATCTTTTTGAATAAATTTGAGATTTTGATCTTTATTTTGTATATGCACCGAGGACAGTGCCAAAATAAGGGGGAGGGGATGTAACACCCCAAGTTTTGAACCCCCATTTTAAATAATGTATTGTTACAATGTTGAGAGGCCAGAGTGCCCAAACAATTATTAAAAGGCCAGTGTGTCCAAGACATGTAATGTTTTTATCATTATTATTAATAAATACACGACTGGTTGCTAGACGAACAAGGACTAGAGTTATAGGGGGCTATGATTCCACAAGAGAGGGGGCTTGAGAGGCTAAATGTTTATTTCTTATTTTAATTACACTTTTGTCTAAGGGAGGGGATCGGTTACGTGAGCTTCTTGGGGAAGGCCAAGAGGTTCTTGATTTCCCCACGAAGTTACTTAAACCCGCCTTTGGTCTGATGAGGGGGTTGGTTGTTGGCTCGTTCGCTCCTTCACTTCTGCATTCACACCATTCTATCCCTCATGCACTTTCATGCACGCACCTCCATGCACTACTTACCCATTCATTGATCCATCCGTCATCCACGTCTTGACTTGGGAAAGGGAGCCGAACTGTCGAGGAATTAGCCACGAGATAGTTGGTTGTAGTGGTCGTTGGAGTGATCCAGCCACGACTTGAGGCCTGTATGTCTAAGATGCGTTGGCCTGTGTCTAGCGTTGCTCACAGCTGCAAGTCGTGAGAGTTCCAGCATCGAGATTCTGGACCAGTTGAGCTGGAGCTTGAACTAAGGAAAATGATTGCCTAAGGGACTGCGTGGCAGAGAAGGGTGGAGGTATGTTTTCTCGGGTGGTGCAAGCTAGGTAGAAGAGAGTTGGGTACTTGGATTTTTGTGAGATTTGGGAAGCCCGTGAGAGATTGAGTGTTGACTGGTTTGGGAAGCCAAGTAACACTCTAGAAATGTCCTTGTGGATTCATAGCCCTGACTCGCGGGTGACGTCGTTGTTGAGATTGGAACAGTAGTGTCTACGATTGGGTGGAACGTCCTTGGTCTGCAGCCAGTTGGTGTCATCTTTCATAAAGATAAGTGCTCTTTGTTATGGTATCATTTACATGTATATGAATGTATTTTCGTTGTGTATATTTAATTATCGTTTAATTGAATCTTTAGACTATGCATGCTTGCTGGATATTTTTGTGCATGTCATTAAAGTCTTTTCTTTTATGCATCCTTAAATTTTAAAAGGTATCTGTAAGAGAAAGAAGTCCAAGGGTGGGCTTGCTGGTAGCATGCCCCGACCTGTGGATGGTTGGGTATGTTACAGTTTGGTATTAGAGCTTATGGTTGAAACATCAAGCCGGTATGGGTCGGGTTTGTTGGTCAGAGTCTCGGGGTCGAGATAGAATTATGACCGTGGAGTTGAAAATCTCAGGAGGAATGGCATTCCAGAATCTACGCGAGAGATAGAACGTCAGAGACCCGTGTAAGGGGTTTGAAAGATCGTGACCATCCCCTTTGAATTCGAGAGCAATCTCCATTGTAGGATCAGGAGAGATCTGGGATCGTTGGATTGAAGGACAAACGAACAGGGGTCGTCCGATGAAAAGGAAGCAAGGGTTAGGGTTACAACCGTTGGATCCCATGGGAGAGTGAGATCAACAGACAAGAGGCATTGCGGGGAACCGCTTTGCACGGGAGATAATTTCTCAAGGTGGTCCCGCAATCCAAACTAAGGTTTTCCCAAGGGGTTACGTGAGCATCAGGAGAATTGCGGGGCAAAAAGCGGGTTACTCCAAACCATCGATACATGCCCCCGCAAATTGAAAGGCATGCAGTGATACGATAGGTTAGGGCTCGAACATCGAAACTTCGAATAGCCAAAGGAGTTGGGGGTCGTCGATCCATAGGAGGACATGCGTCAACCGATCGTGTGCTCCGAGTGAAAGCACTCTGGGAAAGAGTGAGCAAGGAGAAGTTGAGAGTTGAAACTCCCGAAGCCCAGAGAGTCGAAGACCCGAAGTAAATGTCGACTGTCGGATCATCTGAAGTAGATCCTGACCGTCAATCGTCAATAGGTTACATGTCAGCATATTAGTAACTCCGGAGGAATCTGTTTGAGAGGTTTTCAGTTGAGATTTGAGACTCCCGAAGCCCGGAGAGCCGAAGACCTGATGTAAATCTCGACCGTCCGATCATCCGAGAGGATCTCTGCCATTGATTTGTTGAGATCCATGCGTCACCAGATCTAGGGCTTTAGATAAAAGCCAGTGGGGCCAGATAAGTTTTGAAATTTGAGATTTACGAAGTCCGAAGACCCGAAGTAAGCCTCAACCGTCAGATTAAGGAAGACACGCGGTGCAGATCCGTGGACTCTGGGTGAAGGCCCAAAGTGAATCTTAGTCATCCGATCCAGGAGGAAACATGGCAACAAATTGGTCAGTTCAGGAATGCAGAGTTCGGCAAAATTGGAAGTGTGCTAGTATGGAAACTCCCGAAGTCCCAAAGCCCGAAGAGCCGAAGTGATGGGGCACGATGATGTCACCTGGAGGTGATGTGGATCCCGGAATTTTCGAAGTGAAGTGGCTTGCGGACGTCACCTAGGATGACGTGGACACATGGAATGTGTGCCACGTGTCAATAAGTTTTGAGCATTTTGAGTATTGAAAAGTCAATTAGAACGTGACACGTATCACCCGCCTGATTGGGCCACGTGTCCACTTCCAGTATTTCACCACGTGGCGACAGATCGCGCAGTCCAGAGACTGGGCACTTCAGAGGGGAAAGATGTGACAGGTAGCGTTGGGTCGAAAACTCCCGAAGGCCCAAAATGAGTACGTATCGACCGTTGATTCCAGAAGACACGCGTAGAAGGATCGTCGACTTCAGGTAAAAGCACTCCGGGAGAAAGTGCAGGAGGAAGGTTTGAAACTTCTAAAGCCCGAAGATCCAAAGTGATTCGCAGTCGCTAATTTGTGGGAGGACACCCATCGGCAGATTGTGAACTCCGGGTAAAAGCGTTCCGGGAGGAGGCAAGTGAGGAAAGTTGAGACACCCGAAGTGGATCTCGATCGTTGATCATGAAAGAGGACAAGGACCGTTGATCTGGTCCTAGCTGAAATTTTTGAAGTCCCGAAGCTCTAGACAAGCGTTTTTTCCACTAAGCGCAGGGTCGTGGCCGTGGTCATATGCAGAATTGGGAGGTGAGGGAAAGAGGGTTGAGGGCCGAATTGGTTGTCTTCGAGACAGAAAGGTGCTAAGAAAGGATTTAGCCGCGGTTTCTAGTCGTGGTCACCTGGAAAGGTGGTTTGAAGGAAGCACCTTCGAAGGAGGAGTTCTGTGTCGGTCAAGGATAACAGGACACTATTATTTTCAGAGAATCGGGATATGATCTCCATGAACTAAAAAAAAAAAAAAGATACGGGTAGCATGGTTTGCCAATTTTGTTTATTATATGCACAATTCTAACAAAATGGTCACTTGCACATTTTGCAAAATTAAGGGGCTTACGCACATCAGCTCATGATGCATATTGAGGAAATGGAAGAAGGCGAGGGAGCCTCCAATCCTGATAAGGAGGCTGAAGGCCAGAATACCAGAGTTGGTAACGCAGATACGGAGTCCAATGAATGCAAGGGAAAATGAGTGTAGGAAATGTTACTAGAAACGGTAAGAAGCCTGAAGATGGAAGTACATAGCTACAAAGTAGACAACGAGAGACTGATGAGAGAGAAAAGTCAGATAAATATTCGAGTGTTGTAGAGACAAACAAGGAAGGGATCAAACTCAAAATAAGAGGAAGAAGGCAGGTGCCATGAAAGAAGGGATGATCGTGGAAGAGTTGATTATTCCAGAAGTGCTAGAAGAGCTCATGGACACCACTCACCTCCTTACTCAGAAAGAAAGTTTTATGCATCGGAAGATCTCGTAAGCAGTCCAGAGGTGTCTCATGTCAGACACCAAAGAAGGAAACACGAGATAGATAGTTTGCAAGGAGAGCTAAGGAAGCTCAAGCCACCTTCCTTCGATGGTGAAAGAGAAAGGGAAGATGATGTCGAAGCATGGTTTCTTGGACTCCAGAGATATTTGCAGTTGCACAACTATTCATCCAACCCGGAAGCCGAGATTGCCACCTACCATTTACACAAGAAAGATGCATTGTGGTGGGATCAACTGAAGCAAGTGGAACATGTTAATGAAAGTAGGATCACTTGGAAGCAGTTCAAGAAGTACTTCCAAAAGGAGTACCTCTCAGAGAATTTCTATGACAAGAAAATGCAGGAGTTCTTTGAACTCAGGTTGGGAAGCATGACTATGGCAGAGTACGAGAAGAAGTTCTTGGGATTGTTAAAGTATGTCAGGTTCATTAGTGGTGAGAAATTAAAAATACAGAGATTTCTGAGTGGACTGCCAGCCTTTTATAAGGAAAAGATCAAATATGATGAACCCAAGACCTTGACTGAAGCTATCAAGAAGGCTAAATACTTGTATGAGCAAGGCCAGGGAAGAGAATACCTACAGAAATCTTGGAAGGACAAGAAGAATGTGAAGTTCGATCAGAGGAGGAAAGGATTCAAACCTCCCTTCAATAGGAATGAGCCTAATAGAAATCATCAAGATCAGTATGCTAAGGGGGATTTCAAGAAAGAAGATTCCTTGAGAAAAAGGGGAAGACCACCAATCCAATGTTGGGGATGAAAGGAAGATCACCTGTACAAGGATTGCCCACACAGAAAGGACAAAGTGAAAACTGTGCACAACATCCAAGAAGCTACAACAGTCGAAGATATGGGAAGAATCATTGCAGCTTTAGATGATTGACAAGAAGAGTACCAGTCCAATATGATCGAGGTGGAAGGTAAGATCATAAATCAACCTGTTTCTATTCTGATTGATTCAGGAGCAATTCATGGGTACATTGATCCTAAGATAGTGGATATATTACATTTGGAGAAAAGTAAACTTGGAAAAACAAGTTTGGTTCAGTTAGCCACTGGAACCAAAGGAAGAATCCATGATATGGTCAGAAGTTGTTCCATAAGTCTTAATGGCGTGAATACTAGTATTGATCTAAATATCCATTGGGGTCTTATGATGTTCTGATTGGAATGGATTGGTTGGAAAAGCATCATGATGTCCTAGATTTTCATAACAAGACATTTACATGTCTTGATGGAAATGGAAAATAGAGCACTGTGAAAGGAATTCCAAGACCCATCTCTATAAGGGAGATTTCAGCCTTACAGCTAAAAATATGTTTTAGGAAAGGATGTCAATTGTATGCAGCTCATGTGGAAGAGCCAGATAATACAAAGGGGCCAAGCCTCGAGGATTTCTCGGTACTACAGAAATTTGAAGATGTATTTCAAGAAATACCCGGGTTTCCACCAAAAAGGGAGATAGATTTCTCAATTGATTTAGTGCCAAGAGTTGCCCCGGTGTCAAAAACACCTTACAGAATGAGCACACCAGAGTTAAAAGAATTACAAATGCAGTTGGAGGAATTGTTGAAGAAGGGGTGCATACGTCCAAGTGTTTCACCTTGGGGAGCACCAGTACTTTTTGTCAAAAAGAAGGATGGAATATTGAGGCTGTGTATTGACTTCTGACAGCTGAACAAGTACACTATAAAGAACAAGCATCCTCTACCCCGAATTGATGACCTCTTTGATCAGCTAAGAGGAGCAAAGATATTCTCAAAAATTGACCTAAGGGCAGGATACCATCAGGTAAGAATCAAGGAAGAAGACATTCATAAGACAACCTTTAGGACCGGGTATGGGCATTATGAATTTGTAGTGGTGCATTTTGGATTGACCAATGCACCAGTTGTATTCATGTGCTTAATGAATGGCATATTCAGGAATTATTTGGATAAGTTTGTCATAGTATTCTTGGATGACATACTTATCTATTCTAAGTCTGAAGAGGAGCATGAACATCACTTAAGACTGGTGTTGCAAGCACTGAGAGAACATCAGTTGTATGCCAAGTTGAGTAAGTGTTATTTTTATCAAAAGCAGATCCATTACTTGGGACACATTATTTCAGAGCAGGGCATAGCAGTAGATCCAGAGAATATCGAAGCAATAAGAGGATGGCCAACACCGAGAAATGTGTCAGACGTCAGATCTTTTATAGGATTAGTTGGCTACTACAGAAGGTTCATAGTAGGGTTCTCTAAGATTGTGCATCCCATCACTTCTTTGCAAAAGAAGGGAACTAAATTTGAATGGACACTCAAGTGTGAAAAGAATTTTAATCTGTTGAAGGAATTACTTACTAGCACACCTGTGTTAAATATTGTTGACCCAAATGAAATTTTTTTGGTATGTACAGATGTATGTAAGGAAGGACTTGGGCGAGTCCTCATGCAAAATGGACATGTCATTGAATATGAGTCCGGAAAGCTTAAGTAACATGAGAGGAACTATGCCACGCATGACTTAGAACTTGTTGCCATCGTTCACGCCTTGAGGATGTGGAGGCATTATCTCATGGGGAAGAAATTTGAATTATGGATAGACCACATTGGCCTGAAGTATCTTTTTGAACAGTCGACCTTGAATGTCAGGCAAACAAAATGGCTGGAATTTCTAAGTGAATATGACTTTGATATCAAGCATATCAAGGGAAATGAGAATAAAGTTGTCAATGCACTTAGTAAAAGACTGCATCGCATGCATGTTATTGTTGTCAATATGCATCAGTCAGACTTGAAGAACAGAATCTTGGATGGTCTTGTTACAAACTAGCATTACCTACAAGTAAAGAAAAGCTTACAGCAAGGAGATGTATAGCAGAAAATAAAGGAGTATGAGATAAAGAAAGATTGACTAATGCATAAAAATAGAATCTATGTTCCTAGTTCTGAAGAACTAAGGAATTTGGTACTGAAGGAAATGCATAATGTTCCTTATGTTGGACATCTCGGTTACCGGAAAACAATTATAGCAGTAAGAAGCTAGTTCTTTAAACTGGGAATGAAGAAGGATGTTGTTGATTACATTGCTCGATGTATGGAATGTCAGAAGGTAAAGGTTGAGCATAGGCACCCAACGGGCTTTCTGCATCCATTGCCAATCCCAGAGAAGAAATGGGAAGTGATCACCATGGATTTCATCAAAGGATTACCCTAAACAAATAAGAAACATGATTCAATCATGGTGGTGGTTGACAAATTAACAAAGATTGCTCATTTTGTGCCTATGAAGATAACGCATACATCAGCTAATATTGCAGAAATTTTCATGAAGGAAATTGCTAGGTTGCATGGGATACCTAGGACAATTGTCTCGGACAAAGATACAAAGTTTACCTCCAATTTCTGGAGGGGATTGTTTAAAGGATTTGGCACAAATTTAAACTTTAGCACAGCATATCATCCTCAGAAAAATGGGAAAACAGGGAGAGTCAATCGAATAATTGAAGACATGTTGAGAATGTATGTGATGGATAATCCATCTAAGTGGGAAGATTACTTACACTTGGTTGAGTTTTCATATAATAATGGGTATCAAGATTCATTAAAAATGATCCCATTTGAAGCCTTGTACGGTAGAAAATGAAATACTCTAGTAAGTTGAGACAACCCAACAGATAGAGTGGTACTTGGGTCGGAGTTGCTCAAGGACATGGAAGATTAGGTGGTTAAGATCAAGTAGAATTTAAAGGCAGCTCAGGATAGACAGAAGGTTTATGCAGAAAAGAACAGGACAACCAGAGAATTTAAAGTAGGGGAGCATGTACTTTTGAAAGTGAAGCCCAAGAAAAGCTCTTTGAAATTGGGTAGTTGTACAAAGCTGGCAGCCAGATTTTGTGGTCCATTTGAAATATTGGAAAGAATAGGGTCAGTTGCATACATGCTTGCATTGCCTGCTTCCATGAATGTGCATAATGTATTTCATTTATCTTTACTAAAGAAATATGTACATGATCCTAACCATGTTATTGATTGGCATCTTATTCGGGTAGAGACGGAGGGAGATTTTCAGGTTCAGCCAGTGTGGGTATTGGAAAAAAAGGTCAAAATGCTCCGGAATCGAGTTATAGAGCTGGTAAAAGTTCAGTGGACCTGCTATTGTCCTGAAGATGCTACCTGGAGCATGAAGATGCCATGCAGGCAGAGTACCTGAAACTTTTTGAATAAATTTGAGATTTTGATCTCCATTTTGTATATGCACTGAGGACAGTGCCAAAATAAGGGGGAGGGGATGTAACACCCCAAGTTTTGAACCCCCATTTTAAATAATGTATCGTTACAATGTTGAGAGGCTAGAGTGGCCAAACAATTATTAAAAGGCCAGTGTGCCCAAGACATGTAATGTTTTTATCATTATTAATAATAAATACACGACTGGTTGCTAGACGAACAAGGACTAGAGTTATAGGGGGCTATGATTCCACAAGAGAGGGGGCTTGAGAGGCTAAATGTTTATTTCCTATTTTAATTACCCTTTTGTCTAAGGGAGGGGATCAATTACGTGAGCTTCTTGGGGAAGGCCAGGAGGTTTTTGATTTCCCCACGAAGTTACTTAAACTCGCCTTTGATCTGATGGGTGGGTTGGTCGTTGGCTCGTTCGCTCATTCACTTCTGCATTCACACCATTCTGTCCCTCACGCACTTTCATGCACGCATCTCCATGCACCCACTTACCCATTCATTGATCGATCTGTCATCCGCGTCTTGGCTTGAGAAAGGTAGCCGAACTACCGAAGAATTAGCCATGGGATAGTTGGTTGTAGTGGTCGCTGGAGTGATCCAACCGCGACTTCAGGCCCGCATGGCTGAGATGTGTTGGCCTGTGTCCATCATTGCTCAAAGCTGCAAGTCCTCAAAGTTCCAGCATCGAGATTTCGGACCAGTTGCGCTGGAGCCCGAATTAAGGAGAAGGATTGCCTGAGGGACTATGTGGCAGAGAAGGGTGGAGGTTCGTTCTCTCGGGTGGTGGAAGTTGGGTAGAAGAGAGCTGGGTACTTGGATTGTTGTGAGAGTTGGGAAGCCTGTGAGAGCTTGGGTGCTGACTGGTTTGGGAAGCCAAGTAACACTCTGGAACCGTCCTTGTGGATTCATAGCCCTGGCTCGGGGGTGACATTGTTAAGATTTGGAACAATAGTGTCTACGATTGAGTGGAACGTCCTTGGTCTACAACGAATTGGTGTCATCTTTCATAAAGATAAGTGTTCTCTGTTATGGTATCATTTACATGTATATGAATGTATTTATGTTGTGTATATTTAATTATCGTTTAATTGAATCTTTAGACTATGCATGTTTGTTGGATATTGTTGTGCATGTCGTTAAAGTCTTTTCTTTTATGCATCCTTAAATTTTAAAAGGTATTTGTAAGAGAAAAAAGTCCAAGGGCAGGCTTGCAGGTAGCATGCCCCGACCTGTGGGTGGTTGGGTATGTTACAATAACTACCTCACTTCCTTGGACAAAGTCAATGAGGAAACCAAGAATGATATCTCTAACCTTATGTTATAGTAAGTGTTTCCTCACCCCATGCAACTTGCTTAGAGGACCTTTCCATTTCCCTATGAAGACTTGAAGTCTCATTTTGTACTTCTCAGAGCCAAAAAATCATATGTTTCCACATATACGCGCCCTACCAGTTAGACAACATGTGTATACACAAGTTGCACCACTACAGCCTGCGTACATAGAGTTTGGTGCTCAAAATTAAAAATTGTGTCGGGTTTCCATGTCACATCACGATATCCATGATCCTTGACCTTCCATATATTGGAAACGCTCTGACTCGGCCCTTCAATTCCATTTCAAGACTATAAATTGAGCCATATCCAAGCCATGGAAATGGAGAGAATTCAACCTTTGAGAGAAAAGATACTCTGGAGAAATTTTCACTTCACATTGAGTCTGCATCCCTTTATCCTTGAAAGTCTGAACAGATTGTTCAACCCCTAAGATCTTCCCTCTTTGATGGAGAACCTCATTGTCTTTTTTATATGAGCTTGTCTTTGGTGGAGGATTGTAGTGAAGGCCCAACTGGAAGGGACTTAGTTTATCAGTTACGAGACGTGTGACATGGAAGTTTGTCACTTTTACACTTGTGTTGATCATTTTTAATAGAAATATTATTTTCTCGTCCAATTGATATCTCGCAAATATTTGAATTATTATTCCATAGGCGTATTTGTTAAGAATGTTAATGGATTAAGCTAGTGTATATGCTAACATTATATATTATCACAATATGCTTGTGTATCTTGGTTGTTGAGGACAAGTTGCGGGTATAAAGCTTTGAGTTGTGTGTGTTAAATTTACATGCAGCAGCGAGAGCCATTCTCCTGGAGGATGGCTAAGACCCTAGACAAGATCTAGGGCCCCCAGTGCACTCCTGGGGTATGTGGTCTGGGACCCATTTGATAAAGACCCTAGACAAATGTCTAGGGCC
>ML778557.1:1224671-1236664 GCA_009831015.1 Picea engelmannii | reverse complement strand
CTTAACCTATTGACTTGGTGGCAAAGAAAACTCCTTCGATCATTGGCTTAAAGGATCTTGTGTAGATCCATGAACTGAATCTTTAACTGAGCATAACTTCCAGGACAATACCCTATTGTGTTTTGAGTCTTCTTCACAGGTAAAGCAAGTACCAGGTATGCTACTCACTTGACCTTTGTTTTGATTCAGATCTGAACCTACTGTTGAATGGTGTTATTGTAATTCTGATATCATATAGATCTGTTGTTAAAATTAGAAGACTGTTAGTTTCAAAACTGATCTATATATAAATCTGCTGATTGTTTATAGAAGAGCTTTTCATCATTGACTGAGATCTGAGTTCTTCTCTGTTCCTATTGTTGTCTGGAACATAGTGTTGTATCTATAGATTGAGTGTGCCTTGTCTAAACTGATACTGTTTCTTCTAGATCTGCTCTTATGGTTTTATGATCTGAGATCTTTTGTTCATGATCTATGTTTGTCTTCTTCTACTATAGATCTATCTCTATATGTTGTTTGTGCTTCAGATCTAAGTAGTTTTGTCTTAAATTAAAAAGGGACTGTTGTTTTCAACTTTACCCCAAATTCTAACAGTGTGCTCAACAGTGATCTTCATCGAATGTTCGGACGAGGTAGGCTCTTGATCTTGTCTGGTTAGCATTTTCATTTACATAGCATACTTTGAATTAGAGTTGATGTTTGTAGTCATTCTGTTTGTTGTGGTTTACCCCATGCCATAGAGTGATTTTCCTCATAACATAATTGGCGACCATACTAGGGATGATCTTCTGTTTTGAGTTTTGGAGTGTTTTTTCTCCTTGACTTGCTATCTGTTAGCCTAAGTTTCCTTGTCGCATGATTGCTCGACAACCTGTTTTTATTTTGCATCTGATTTTCTGGGCTTAACCCTTTCTCAAGCAGTGTTTTACTACATATACATGGGTTTTCCCTTGACAGACGTGTACATACACGAGTTGTCCTTCTATAGGGCATGTACATACGCGAGTTTTTTCTCAAACAGTCGTGTACATCAACTTTTTAGGCTTATTGGCTGAGTTTGGTGCATTTTGGGTGAGTTTTGATGGTTGTTGAGTCTTCTTGGGTCTCTTTCCTAACTATTAAGTGCTTGCAGAGTGATAGAAAACCTTATTATTGTTGAATTTTCGGGCGGTTTTTCTTTCTTATCATCTTTTTCATTGGTTTTCTATGAATTTTGGGTTTGAGTGTTTGCTTCTTTGTATCCTGCTTGGCTTGTCTCTATTTTCTTGCAGTAGGGTATGTATATCAAGGTGTTATTCAGTCCTTGCATTTTCATTTTTTATATCAAAAATACAAAAAAAAATTGCTCATTTTGCATTATGGCATTTGCTCTTTTGGTTGTTTAGTATAGATCTTGACATATGTGAAAATATTGCATCTCATTGAAATTGTAGAGTTGCATTGAAAGTTGCATTTTAAAAGCTTACCATCTTTTGAGAATATAAGATTAGGACTTAGCACTATGTTCATATTCATTTCTTTTATATGTTGAGTCATAATATTATCAGTTTCACGACCACATCTCTTGAGTAAACAAAGCCATTAAAATAACATTGATTAATTACAATTTATTAGAAATGATTTTATTTTTCAGAGTACACAAACAAGCATAGGATATAGGACCTTGGAATAGGATTTTGAGAGTAAACTTCTCCAAGGCTATTAAACTAAACATATGTGTCTGACCAGGGAGTGGTGAAATCCATTGTGTAATTAGCGACGTCAGGACACCCCGCTCACGTCGAAGTTAAGCACGAGGTCGCGCGAAGTTGGTTGCAGAGATAGCCCTCTAATACCTTCTTAGCGTCAGAGATATTTCTGGATATCTATACATATTAGGGGGTCTTGCTAGTACCTTTACCTCCATGAGAGGTGGTGCTTTCAAGATTTCGAGCTTTGTTACCCTACCCATATGGTGGACCTGACTTACAATTGTTCACATGTGCATTGGTTATATCATGGTGGCTTTAGTTGCTTGACATAGGTAGCCACATAGGTTACTTGCAGGGGTTATTCTGCAGGTACCTTAAGTCAGATAAGGGTCGGAAAACACACAACCTTTATGGAGGATTACCTCTCTGGGGGGATTTGACCGACTACGTTGTTAAGCCCATGAGGGCCCTTGTAATTGATTTTGATACCTCCGATCTTTTGAAGGGAGTCTTGGGCCTCTCTTAGGCACGACATACCTACTCTAGTGAGGGAGTCCCATTTTCAGCCAATATATTGTGTTTGTGTGCATTGACCTTTTTGTTTTACTTTGATGTGCTCTCTGATTATTAGTTGGCCTTAGGATTTTGTATTGCATTGTGATTTTTCATTTCTATGGTTAGTGGAGCCCTCATGAGTCTCTTAGTTAGCGCTACCAAGCCCATGGTCTTTGTTAATTCCATGGGGACGAATCCTTTTGTATTTCTAAGTGCTACGTCGAATAATGATACTCATCGAATACCTTGGGCATCTAATCATTTTTCTTTTGGTATGCCAGACATGTCTTCGCACTTGCCATCCTCTGTCTCGTCTTCTTATGTGAATCCTATTTTTGGGTCTGGGAGCATGGTGCCTCCTTTTTCTCCCTTTTCGTTTGGTGGGGGTCATATCCCTCAACCAACTCTTATGGTAGGAGGTTGAAATCCTCCTTCCTCTGGACCCAATCCTAGCTTTGTTTTTCCAGGATCGAGTGCTCAAATAGGTGGTCCTTCTACTTATTACATCTCATCCATCTATCCTTCTTCCGCTATGTTGGTTCCTACGAACGCTTTTCTCATCACTAGCCTCCTTCTGTCTTATTGTGTTTCATCTGGGGGGAGTCGGTTTTATAGTATGGGCAACCCCCTTTACGAAGTTCCTTCATCTGGTAGCAACATATATCCTCACCTGAGCAACCCTTTTCATGTTGCTTTCTCTTTGCAAGTGACTTCCTCGGTGATGATGCCCTTACGACCCTTTATGAATCAATTTGGTGGAGGATACCATCAAGTCGAACAGGGCCATGGTGTATACCAGAACCCTTCTTGGCCTGCAATCTCTCAAAATCATTCTTTCTCGGAACCTTGGTCTCAGATGTTGCAACCATCTGCTGCAAGTCAGGCTGGAAACACAAGTCCAATCACTGTGAGTCATACCGGCATTATATCACCAACCTCTGCTAGTCACGTTGGAGATAGGTCAAAATAAGTCAGTTGGATTAAGTGGGAGGCCACCAGTATCCACTTGGAAGATATGTAGGGCTTCAGACAGCCCCGGAAGTGTAGAACACATGATTACAAAGAAGTACAAAAGAACATGTTGAACTAAAAATTGTCAAGAGAGACCAGTTGGAATAGGTGGGTAGCCACCAATATCCACCTAGATCACTGGAGAATTATTGTAATAGAGCATTACGTTGTTGGAGGTTGCCCCCTCAAAGAGGGCAAGTGAACATTGTTTTATATCAATAAAGGTATCCTTTTTTGTGTGTTGGTTCTCTACATTTTGTTGCTCCACTGGTAATTACTACTTTATTTTTGTTTTTTGTTATTTTTAACACATCTGGTACCTAACACTATATTTGAAATTTGAGTAAACTATACCCACTTTGAATACTTTGGATAGACCCACAATGAGACATGAAAAGAAACATGATTTTCCAATTTATCTCATTGTGGGTCTATCCAAAGTATGCAAAGTGGGCATTCATTGGATGCAGAATTTAATTCCATACCCAACGAGTGCATACACTTGAAATTTGAGTAAACATATAAGGAGATCAATAAAAAATATAATTAAAAAAATCTGTTTCCTTTCTTTCCTTCCAAAATTATTTACCCTTGTGTATGACATCATCATCTTGAATTCTATTAGTTCTTTTAAAGTTGATGTTGATATCACATTTGTTGTTTTGAGACCCATTTTTACCTCAATTTCTCTAATAAATAGCAATTAATTTGTCCATGCAATTTTGGCCTAAGTCGACAAGGTGAAAATGGACATTGACCACCTCTATCAATTATAAGAGTTTTGGGAAGGAGCTTTGTGTACAAGTCAGGGCCCACTAGAGCCTTGTCCAATCTGATCCCCAACTTCCTCCCAACAAACCAAACAAGAATCAAGGATATAATGTGGGGGGTAGCTACTACAAAGATTTACAACAATGTTAGTACATGAGTTTATACCTTGATTATCTAATTGTTTGGTCAATGTGGTGGATACTTTAATGAGTGCCACAACATCCAGATTAACAATTGCATGTTGACATGAGAGTGGTTTTCTTTAGATAGACTTTCCTTCTTTAATGTGCAAAATATCATAGTGAAGGTTTCTCATGCCCAATTTCTCATCACCTTCCCTAAGAAGGGTTGACCATTCAAGACCAACCCTTTGGTAGAATAGTTGATTGAAATGGGTTTTCCTTCTAGATAGGATCTACCCTTTGTTACATAGGTTGATTAGGACCTTACCAAGTTGACCAAGATCTTACTATGTTGACCAAGACCTTACCTAAGCTCAAGTGACACTTGTCCCTTGTAAAGAAGGATTGAGTAGCAGATTACTAGGTGTGTTGACTATACAAGACCCTCTGTCTACCGATATGAGGTCATGTTAGCTTTACATAAGCAAAGCTCAAGACCTTTCAATGGGACCTTGCCTTCACCATGCTTAACTTTCAAGTTGTAATCAAAAATGGAAAAGCATGAAGGAGTATGTTTGTCACCCCCAGTTCTTTCCCCCATTAATTAAGTGGCAAAGAAGGTTATCCATGTAGTGAAAGGCTTGATCTTATTGGTTCGACCTTCATATAGTTGTTCCTAAAAGGTTAATCATAACATGTCAATTTGAGTTGGTTTTCTTTACCAAGTCATCTCAAGTGGGCAGTAATGCCAATCTTAAATTGGGTTGGTCCTAAAAAGTCAATCCTTGAAGTCCTAACTAACCTTCCAATGGAGGGTTCGTCCTAATTAAAACATCAACATAATAAGGTCATGATCAACCCCTGTAACAAAAGGATGGGAAGGTCATAAACAACAAGTGTCACTAAAAAACTAAACCATACCCAAAAAAAAGTTTGGTTGAAGATCGGGGTCTCTAATTTTGATGAATCATCCAACCATCAAAATGTGAGCAAGGCACTGAGTTAGAAAAGGAATGACATGATGTTCCCAAGCTCTTCACTTTATCAAGGTCTGAAACCCCTGATTATTAATTAAGGGGACTTCTCATAAAAAATCAATATGATGGTAAAATACTCATATGTAATGGCCTTTTCCCTACTCTCATGCATGAATTAAATCGTTGTCTTGTGAACAAAAATAGTGAAGTCGCTGAAAGGTGTGAATGACCTTGTACTCTTGCTTCAACATGTGAAAGATGACAAAGATAAGGTTTATCATTCATAATGATGTTCAACATATTCTAGAAGTCTAATATAATAAACCTTAGATTCAAAGAAATAAGCCGTGAAACAAACTGAAACAAAATAAGGAGTTTGCAATGTTGCCTCTTCCAATAACACAAAGATGCCAAAAAAGGGATGAAGGAAATTAGAAATGCCATGTAAAAGAATAATTTGTAGCTATAAGACCAAACTAGGTTCCTCATCTAAGTCATACAGTTGAAGCAGAACCATTTTGCTTATATGGAAGTGCTTTTGTAAAGGTTCACAAATTGGCCTATACTTATTATGGATACAACAAAGGACTTCCACTATCTAATATTGCATCCTAGCTGAAAGCCACTACACACAATCTTGGCATAAAGCAATCTACATCCCAAAATTCAGATACTCCAATTGTTAGGACAGTGGTCTCTAATCTGCTTGGCCTCTATCTTGAAAATATTCACAGAGGTCACCTTCCTATTTTCCCATTTGGTTAAATGTTGACAACAACAATACTGCAGCTATCCCCATCAGATCATGGGAATAGATGCTAGATCTCAACAACTAGTTAGAGTAAATAGCCATATTAAGAAACACAGTATTGCACGAAATGACAGACTCAAAATATGACCAACATCCTATACACTTACTGAATGCCTTATAATCTCACCTTGCTAATTATTTCGGTCCATCCAATTCGGAGATCTTTTTCATATATTTCTATAAATATGTATGGGTTTATATAAAATAGGATAAATTATTGATAGACGAGAGTAAGATGTACCCCTGTTTTCCCTGCTTGGGTAAGGATGTCCACATTGAAAGAGGAAATGTAAGAAAATATCATGCATTAGAAAGGCCATAATAAATGGTAGAACATATCATGCATTTAAAAGGCCTTATTAAAAGTTCCATCATCTCCAACACCTAGAGAAGGCATAAATAGTCTCCAATCCATCTGTTGACAAATTATGTGACCCCATAGTAAAATAGTTGCCAGAGGTTGGGAAGCCAATTCATGGTCTTAAAATGCAAAAGGAAAATGGAAGATATATATATATATATATATATATATATATATATATATATATGCAACTCACCCACTGTCAAGGCCATTAAGGCCTCCCTCATTACCTTGATGATTTTTTTTGCATGTCTGTCATGAGTAAAGTGACATTTTGTTTCAGTGTTTTGAATAAAGTTATGATATAAAAAATGATACAAAGTTATGGATAAAGCCCATATATAATTACTAGAGAGTAACATTGCTTGCTTCTTCCATTTTCTCAATATACATTTCTATTACAAGAATGTGTCGAAAATTGAACTCATGGTTGAACTGAAACAAAGTAATTTCAGAATCATCAAAACCCCTTTCTGAGATCATTGGGATAAAAACCTAGTGATACCATCACTTTATGGTTGCGCTGGCAAGAGAAGAACGACACAACCCAACAGAGGTCATGAATGGGATGCCCTTGTATGTTGCCACACCATTAGCATCAGTATAGAGATGCTGCAAAAGTAGAGAAGAAGATTGTAAGAAATGCCACTGAAACCAAAATGTTTGTCTGAGCACATTTCCAGAGAGTGAGCTGTGGTGATAGCTATTATTTCCCCTTTCATAATTCCATTGCAATGAGCAAAATAGTGGAAAGAAAACAATATCATGTGCATAAATTGTCATTACCTTCCCAATCTCCAATACAATACTACAATCAATCTCACAATGTTCAAAGACAAGGAAGATTAAGCACTCACCTTTAATATAGAAAAAGGCATATAACTGCATGGCTAATACAGATATTTTGTGAACTTGTTCTTCTGTAGTGCCTAAATCAACTGGAATTCTATAGGTTGAATGCAGGATTATTCTATAAAGCATCTAGATGATAAAATAGCTACCTGGTATTGATACTTCCTTTACTAATGGATACTAAAGTAAATACAAGTGTGTGTATGAGTATGCATGTGCCAGGGAGACAGAAGAAAGAGAAAGAAATAAGTGTTAGTTTCACCCGGTTGCACTGAGTTGTTCTCCTTCAAAAATGATGTATTCAACAGATCCAATTTAGTGATGAAACCTTTAGTGGAGTTTGTTTGCTGCTGTATAGAGGGCGTTCTAGAGAGTTTCTCAAGGGAGCACATTAGTTTTAGTAGGCAGCTGGTGACGTGCAAGCATGACAAAGGCGCAGATCCCAATGCTGGTGAGGCACACTGCAAGAGGAGAATGTTCTTTTCTTGGAGGGGCCAGATCCCAATGTAATTAGGGCATGTTCATGAGAATGATTTTCTATTCTGGGGCCACAGTGCATGAGAGAGATTCACACATGCACACATGCATTTGCTATCCTTGAGTGGGTATTCTACACTTGGTAGACGAAGTCATGCAAGAGAACACAATCTTACATGGCACATTGGGGTTAGGGTTTGACCTCTTCAAGAAAGGCACTTCACTAGATATATCCAGATTCATGTAACCTCTACCTTCTCTTGTTTTATAAAAGAGAGAAAGGGTGCTTCACTGTTTTGGTTAGATAGTTTGATTTTGAACCAGTGTGTTAAGTTAGTTGCAGATGTGATCTTTTCTTTTAATCTAATAGAGAGATATGTGATTGTTGCTTCCAATTCCAGTTTCTTGTTCTGATTTTCAGAACTCTGCATATGCAGATCTAGACTTACTCTATTCGCTGTTTTGACTTAGCTCATAGTATGCAGTGTCTGTGCACTTGAATTTACCATAGAGTTTCAGCATATACATATGTGAAGTTTTGATAGGTGGTTCCTCAGTTTTCCAGATTCCTAGCTGTAAGTTTTAATTTCGAGTACAGATCTGCTTATCATGCGCTAAAATTTATCATGGTATCAGAGCTGTATAGTGGAAGTCTTCTGACTAATGTATTGAGAAGGTTGCTGCTTATGAGAGGATGCTGCCATCAGAGGATATCAGTGGGTGTCGTGTCCAGAAATCCACAGATATTGAAGTGATCCATGCTTGAGATAGGCACAAAGGCCTATGAGGGGTCAGTGGGTGAGATACCCAAGAAACTCCAGTGATTGGAGGACTGTTTTATCCCAGTGAAAGGCAATCTGCACCTGTGAAAGGTTGCTGATTTTTGTTCTGGCTGATCTGTTTATTTGAGTGTTCAAACAGTTGTAGGAATGTATCACTTTGGGATGTCCGTTCTTAGAGAGTACGACTGTCTAAAAGGAACTTCCAATTTCACTCCATGGAAGTGCAGATTTCAGATGTTGATGGAGGTGGTTGATCTATGGAATATTGTTGAAGGGAAGGCTACAATGTCCACTGAGCCCCAACAGCTTGCTCAATATCAGAAAAATGCTACAAAAGAAAACAGAATCATTTTAGATTTCATGAAGGACCATTTGATCCTTCATATTGCACATAAATCAGTCAAGGAAATGAATGAAGCATTGATTATATCAGAGTGTAAATGTCTCCCGCAAGATGCTTCTAGAGAACAAGCTCACCAACATGTGCATGAGTGGCACAGAAGCTGTGGCAAGCCACTTGATAAAGATCACTGAGTTTAGAGATCAGCTCTTTCCTATCAAGATGAAGATCAAGGATGAGGAGTTGGGGCCCATTACACGAAGCCTTTGTGTAGGGTGTCTATGCTTGTCAGAAGTCGACTATCTTTGAAAAGCTTTGGGATGATTCCATCCAAGAAGAGAGAAAGTGAGAAGCAGTTGCAACAAAAGTGGAGAAGATCCAAAACCTGGTCCTCATCGAGAAGGTGAGAAGTGGTAAGAAAGGAGGATATGGAAGAGGTCAGAATGGTAATAAGGAAGAATCATGTTCTTTAAATCAAGCTCTTTCCAAATTCAGTATTTCTTGATCACTCCAACCACATCAATATTCGACACCATTTCCTGAAGAGTTTGGAAGGGCACAGTGGTTCTTGATTATGTTCCTTCATATTAGAATGTAGCCAACATTTTGATGAAACTCCTATCTAAGAGGAATTTTAGGATGTTGGCAGAGAAACTTGGTTTGGTGGAGAACACCTTCCTTGCAAAGAGGGAGTGTTAGTTTTACCTGGCTTCTCTGAGTTATTCTCCTTCAGCAATGGTGTATCCAGTAGATCCAGTTTAGCAATGAAACCTTTAGCATAGTTTGTTTGTTGTTGTAGAAGGGGTGCCATTGAGAGTTTCTCATGGGAGCACATTAGTTTTAGTAGGAAATTGGTGAGGTGCATGCATGAGGGCATAGTTCCCAATGCTGGTGAGGCACATTGTTGATGTTTTTGCAGAAACGGGAGGCATTCCCACAAGAGGCCAAGGTGTCAGGCATGTGGGAATCTTCGTTGGCACCAGATTATACCTTCGTTTCAGTGAAAATGCCCTTGGGATGAGGCTAGGGCCTCATGGGCTTGGTGATGGGTTTTGTGGGCTTGTGTTAGGGTTTCACCCCCACAAAGAGGAATAAAATATTCTAATTAATTGTTGAGTTTACAAGGGGTGCCTAAACTAACTCATAAGAGTCCCATATAAGGAGAGATGAGATCGTGACAAATCTCATTGTGTCATTATGGAGTTAACATAAATGAGAGTGCACTTGTGCTAGGAGCTTGGAAATTTCAGCAAGAGAAACTCTGCAATTATGGCAAATCTGGCCTAGGGTTTCAAAGAGGATTTTTTGTTTCTGGTTAAGCCAAGGAAGGCTTCTTTTCCAGCCAAGGGAGGGCACACGTGTGAGGTCGCATGTGCGAGGAAGAGAGAAGCAATAGACTGCACGTGTGAGGACAGGCCGCACGTGTGAAGTAGCCATAAAGCTCGCACGTGTGAGCAGAAACTGTACAGACAGGCCGTACAAAGGTCTATACGTGTGAGCAGACAGGTACAGCAGGTCTGCACGTGTGGAAAGGCAAAACAGGTTTGCACATGTGGATTTTCTGGTAAGTACAGCAGCTCTTACTGCTGACATCAGCATTCGTACGACTGACGCAGCAGGCCGTACAGGTGGTTGCAGCAGATTTGTGGGGAGTGGATTTTCTGAGTAAATTGTCGAGTTTGTATTTTTGTTGAATAGGACTAGGTTGTCCTCGGATTTTGGTGATTTTGTTGATGTGTAGAAGGCTAGTTTTGTCTTCAGAAAAATTCTGAATTTGACAGTTACAAAATAGAAATTTTGTGTCACATGTGTATTGATGGTTCATCTCTGATCTTGATTGTTTCCACTACTATAATTTTCAAGTCAATAATTTCAGTGTAAGATTGC
Organism: Picea engelmannii; assembly: GCA_009831015.1. Lineage (NCBI taxonomy): Eukaryota > Viridiplantae > Streptophyta > Pinopsida > Pinales > Pinaceae > Picea > Picea engelmannii. Next base: position 1,226,027 of record ML778557.1, on the reverse strand, counting down.
TCAGTGATAACAGTTAAGGTTTACTGGTTGATCACTAGGAAGTAATTTTCAAATCTAAAATTAATCATATTGATTGCACGTGAAAATTAACATGGTATCAGAGTTGAGGCGTTGAAGAGAAGGGGATCATCTTTGAAAAACATTTTGCCGCTGCAACTACAACAGGTTGTTGCAGATTTTTTGTTTTGTTCCGGGCAGGTCACCATGGTGAACACCCTGAAAATTGGGGACAGGTTGGAAGGGGCAACAAACTTTCGGGCTTGCAACGCCAGGATTCTTCTTTTGTTGGAGGAGAATGACCTCAAAGATTATGTTGAGGGTGTGGTTGCAAGTCCTACAGATTCGCAGGAATTGGCAGCTCATAGGAAGAAGGAAGTGAAGGCCAAGCGAGTGTTGCTAGAATCCATAAAGGATCACCCGATTCCTCACATTGTTGAGAACTAGGTTGCGGGGGAGCGCCCCCTCCCCCCTCGAACTCACTCCCGAATCGCGCTCCGAAGGGGAGCATTCAGGGAGCGCGCTTTTGAGTGCGCTCCCTGAATGCTCCCCTTCGGGAGCGTTTTTAGGGAACGCGCTCCCTCGCTGAAAACTGCGCTCCCTGGTTTTTAAGGGTGTGTCCAGGGAGCAAACACTCCCTGAGGAGAGACCGCACGCTCCCTCCTCAGGGAGCGTTCGCTCCCTAGACTCTCCCTGAGCGCTCCCAGAGAAAAAAACGCTCCCCGAAAAAGCCCCAGCAGCCCGTGCATGTGAAGAGGAAAAATGGGTGTTTTTTTTTGTTTTTTTGGGAGAAATGAAGCAAGGGAAAGGTAGCCTAGGGTTAGGTAACAGGTTAAAACACTCATTCACTCCCTTTTCTCTCATTCTATTTCTCGTTTCATTCATTTCACTCATCTTTGCTAAGAGGGTTTTAACCAAGGCTGCGGGGGAGCGCCTCCCCCCCCCCCTTGAACCCACTCCTGAATCGCGCTCCGAAGGGGAGCGTTCAGAGAGCGCGCTCCCAAGTGCGCTCCTTGAACGCTCCCTTTCGGGAGCGTTTTTAGGGAGCGTGATTCCTCCTTCAAATATGTGCTCCCTGGTTTTTGAGGGAGCGTCCAGGGAGGCATTCACTCCCTGGATGCTTCCTAAGCGCTCCCAAGGGAAAAAAACGCTCCCCGAAACGCTCCCTTGAGCCCGCGCGCGTAAGGAGGAAATTAATCTTTTTTTGGTTTTTTTTTTTTTTTGGAGAAATGACTCGTGGGAAAGGTAGCCTAGGGTTAGCTAAGAGTTCAAAACACTCTTTCACTCCCATTTCTCTCATTCTATTTCTCATTTCATCCATTTCTTTGCTAAGAGGGTTTTGACTCTTGAGAGGGTTCT
>ML778557.1:1185483-1204403 GCA_009831015.1 Picea engelmannii | reverse complement strand
GCCAAAAGTGACATAATGCACTTTAACCAAAGTCAAAGTACAAATAGACATAAAGTACTAGGACAAAGTGCCAAATGACTTTCCCACATGTGCTAAGGAAGGAAAACACATGGGGAACACCTTCTCAGGTACTAATCTCAACATGCACTCCTGGGGTTTCTTGGTTTAGGACCAAGCAGTTAGAGCCATGGCAAAAGACCCTAGTGAGGGCCCCCAGTATATTGCTAGGGTTCTTGGTCAAGGACTAAGCAATAAGTCCCTAGATGTGTTCCAGGGAATCCTTGCTCGGTGCTTGGATTGATCCTTGGATGTGTTCCTTGGTGGTTGATGATGTAAGTCCCTAGATGTGTTCTAGGGCCCCTGGATATGTTTCAAGGAATCCTTGCTTAACGCTTGGGTTGATCCTTGGTCTTGTACCTTGGTGGATAAGAACCTAGATGTGTTCTAGGGCCCCCTGATGTGTTCTGGGGTAAGCTGGTCTGGGACCAGGTGGGTCTTGGTTGAGTACCAAGATGTGATGATGTGTGATCTTCTTCCTCTCTCCTGGGATGGTCCATGAGACCAAGGAGCAGCTACGAAGATGGACATGACCACATCATTGATGCTTCCTCTTATGCAGTGATGATAAAAGTTTATAAGTTGTCATGAGACTTATGTGGACATGTTTGTCATTGAAGAGGACCCCCTTGACTTTGTCTTGTAGTGTCCACTTGCTTGGATTCATTCCCCCCCTTGTTTGATGTGGTGTTGGGCTTTTATAAGTCACTTTGACTTATTTGACTTTTTAATTAATATTTTTTTATTAATTAAAATGTTAATTTTTATTTGTTTTAATTATTAGATTTTTGATAGACCTAACCCTAACCCCTTTTCCTAAACTATAAAAGAACCCTCACCCCTCTCTCTTTGTTTCATATCATCTTTCACTCCTCACTCTCATCCCTTAGTCTGATTTTTGCTGTGGCTACCTCAGTTTGGTCTCTTTGTTTTGGTACGGTCTCCTTGGTGGACTCTCTCTTACAGTTCTGAGGTATGGCCTCCTTGGACTTTATTATCTTGCTGGCTGGGAGCTTCATTTATGGTGTGCTTGTTAGGTTAGGGTGTCGTGGATCCTCCCTTCTGCTGTTACAGGGTGACCGTTGCCCTCTCCTTGTTATTGCAGAGTGTCACTGCCTCTCTTTTTTGTAGTTGGGTGTTGCGGCCTCCTCTTTGTTTCATTCCAAGCTGTCGTTGGGTTCCTTAAGGCTGTCGCTGCCTCACAGGCAGCCCTTGATATCTTCTATGTTAGTGCTGGTGTCTTCTATTACTGTCTCCCGCTTGCTACCTCTACTTACCAGATTTTGTTGTAGGGTTTGACAAGCCCTAATTGACTGTAGCACTACAGTACAGGCTGGACAGTTTTTGGTTTGATCCTATGATCTTGTTTTGGGGGTTTTGTCCTTGAGTCCTCCTTGGCAAACAGTTTACTTAAGATCATGATTGAGATCAAACCCTCGGGGTTTTGATCCATGATCTTTAAACAGAAATTTCTGGGCATATTAAAGAGGACAGCAACTAAACAGCAGGTACATCTTTAACTGTTTTACTAAGGTAAAGTTCAGATCTTGTTTTACTCATGTTTGAAATCTGCATCTAATTTACATTCAGTAATTTTCTCTTCTGTTCATGATCAGCTTTAGTCAAAAGATTGTTTTTCTTTAGCATGTTCAGATCTATACTTTGTATGTTTAATCTACTTCAGATTTTGTTTTAAGTGCTGATCTATATCTACAGTAGAGTTCAATTTTTGAAAATATATAGTTGTTTCTATTTTCCCTAAAAATATAACAACCGAGATACTTCCTTGTGATGGAGGATGGAATGCCTCCCTCGCTAAGAGGGAGTGTTGATGTTTTTGTAGCATAGGGAGGCATTCACACAAGAGGCCAAGGTGTCAAACATGTAGTAATCTTCGTTGGCACCAGATTACACCTTTGTTTCAATGAAAATGCCCTTGGGATAAGGCTAGGGCCTCATGGGCTTGGTGATGGGTTTTGTGGGCTTATGTTAGGGTTTCACATCCACAAAGAGAAATAAAATATTCTAATTAATTGTTGAGTTTAGAAGGGATGCCTAAACTCACTCATAAGACTCCTATACAAGGAGAGGAGAGATTGTGCAAATCTCATTGTGTCATTATGGAGTTAGCATAAGTGAGAGTGCACTTGTTCTAGGAGCTTGGAAATTTCGGCAAGGAAAATTCTGCAATTATGGCAAATCTGGCCTAGGGTCTCAAGGAGGATTTTTTGTTTCTGGTTCATCCAAGGAAGGTTTCTTTTCCAGCCAAGAAAGGGCACATGTGTGAGGTCACACATGTGAGGAAAAAAGGAGCAGCAGGCCGCATGTGTGGGAGAATGTACAACCGCACGTGTAAGGACAGGGCACATGTGTGAAGCAAACGTATAGCTTGAAAGTGTGAGCAGAAACTGTACAGACAAGCCATACACAGGTCCGCACATGTGAGTAGTGTTGAGATTTCGGTACCTTGGAAAGTGGTCCCCTTGTGTTTGTGAGTCTCTAAACACAAAGGGGGAGACTATTACCCTCATTACTTTACTTTATGTTCTAATTTCACTTTGACTTTGGAGTTTATGTCAAAAGTGAAATATGTCACTTAAGTCATTAAAGTGACATTTAATTCACTTTGTGGGTGAGTTAAAGGACATAAAGCAAACTAAGGAAAGTGGGTTTCCGAAGTGAGATTTTAGGATTAAATCTCACCCATTGATTGGACTTGGCTAGATTGGATCTAGGCCATTGATCTTTTAGGGTTTGGCCAAAGAGAGGCTAAAGGAGGGAATAGGGCAAAAATGAGATTCATTCTTCACTTGAGAGGAGGGGAGAAGGAGAAGAGCTCTTGGGCGCATATCTTGAGGAGGCGAAGGCACATGAGGTCAAGGGTTTGGGAGGAGCTTTAGCTTGGCACTAGTCCACCATGGAGTATGGGCTACACCTTGGAGGAGGGTGCATACATCTAGAGAGGGGCGCAAGTGCTTGTGGAGGGGCGCATTCTTGGGAGAAGAGGCGCATCAAGCAACAGAGAGGCGCTCCTTGAGGAGCATACTTACTTGTTGAGGAGAGGCGCACTCTATGGGAGATGGAGGGTGCATGGAAAGGAAGGGTGCACTCATTTGTAGAGTTTTTGCTTGAGGAGGGGCACACTTAAGCTTAGTGTGCACCTATCTTTGGAGGGAGGCACTCTTGAGAGGAGGGAGCTTCAACAAGGGAAAAGAAAAGGCAAAGCAAGGGTTAAAGGCACAAGCAAAGGCAAGGTCAAAGCAAGGGCTAAAGGCACAAGCAAAGGCAAGTTCAAAGCAAAGGCACAAGGAAAGAGGTCCAAAGGTTAGCTAAGGAAGAGGGGCGCACCAAGGCAAAGGGCACCTAGCTTCAAGAGGCTAGCAGGAACATCTTCACGGGACTCCAAGGCTTCCGAGAAGGGTTGCTATTGTACCAAGTTCACCTGTATATGTTTTCCGTGTTAAGTTTTGAGCTATTATTAGGTTTCTTTTCAATTTACTAGATAACAATAACATAGGTAGGATCACTGAGAGAAACATAATCACAAGATACACAACATTTATCCTGGGAAACCCTCATGGGGGAGAAAACCCAGCAAAAACTTCCTTAATATAGATAGTCAATACAATGCCAAGACAATAAACCAAAACACTAGAGAATATCCAACACTGAGCAATGCACCTCTCTCTTCCTTCTTCTCCCAACTATAGCTACCAAACTTGCACACCTGATGAGCGAATGAGTGAGTGAGATAATGAGGTTCTAGCCTCCTTTATTTATACTCGCTGGCAGGGGCTAGAAAGTTGTCTCTTCAATGGGCAGGGCAGACTTCTCTTTCTTAGTGGTTAAACCACTTTAATTAGGCTTGGGGGACAACTTCTTAATTTGCATAATATAATTAGGGTTTGACTAATCAACAAAAGGGGATTTGGTCAAGTACAAAGCTCGACATGATCAATCCACAAATGGGGATTGATCTGATGAATAATAACTCAATAATAAATAGAATACTCTTTGCACTTACAATATTTCAACACTCCCCCTTAACAAGAAGGGTATTCTACAACATCGTCAGGAAAGAGAGAGGGCAGCAACATCAATAGCATCTAGAACACTGACTGACATATCTATAAATCATCGGAAGTTTTTCTCATCATCAATATCATCTTCCACAGCAAGGAGTTGGAATGGCATCATCATCATCTGCATCAACATGGATTAGTATAACACTAATACATCATCATCATCAATAACAACACGAGGCTAATACAACATCAACAACAACAGCATCACATCACGAAGGCTAGATCATCATCAACATCAGCACTAAACTGGAAATCTTCAGCACGAAGCTGGCATCTCATCAACATCAGCACTAAGCTGGAAATCTTCAACACGAAGCTGGCATCTCATCAACATCAGCACTAAATTGGAAATCTTCAGTACGAAGTTGGCATCTCAACAACATCAGCACAAAGCTAGAAATATTCAGCACGAAGCTGGCATCTCAACAACATCAGCATGAAGATGGAAATCTTCAGCACGAAGTTGGCATCTCAACAACATCAGCACGAAGTTGGAAATCTTCAGCACAAGGCTGGCATCACAACAACATCAGCACGAAGCTGGAAATCTTCAGCACAAGGCTGGCATCACAACAACATCAACATGAAGCTGGAAATCTTCAGCACAAGGCTGGCATCAACACTACTCCCCCTTTCGAGGGAGGTCCTTTCGAACTACACCAAGCTTGTCTCGAAAGTGCTCAAACTTTAGATGAGATAGAGGCTTGGTCAACACATCTGCAACTTGTTCATCCATGCCAACATAATGGAGCTTTATGGCTCCTCTCTACACCATATCACGAATGTAATGATACCGGATTTCTATGTGTTTTGACTTTTCATGGAACACATGGTTCTCTGTCATTTTTATGCAACTCTGGTTATCACATAGAATCATGGTTGCTTCCATCTCCAGATCAAATAGACCTCTCAACAACTTTCGAAGCCATATGGCTTCACAACTAGTGGAACATGCAACAATGTATTATGCTTCTGTCGTGCTGAGAGCAATACCTGATTGCTTCCTACTCTGCCATGAGATCATGGTTGACCCCAGACTGAAACAACATCCCGAGGTGCTCTTACTATCAGAGACACTTCCAGCCCAATCTGAATCGGTATATCCACACAGTCTGAAGTCATGAACTCCATTATAACTGAGACCAAAATCCAACGTACCCTTAAGGTATCTCATCACATGTTTTGCAGCAACAATGTGAACACGTCTGGGTTCTACCAGAAATTGACTCAAGGTGTTCACAGCAAAACATATATCTGGCCTGGTGTTCATCGGATACATCAACGATCCAATGATCTGTCTGTACAGCATAGCATCAACCAACTCTGACGAAGTATCAACCAAGAGCTTCAACTTTGTTTCCATGGGTGTATTCATGTATTTAAATTCCAACATAACAAACCTCTTCAGTATTTCAACTGCATACTTCCCTTGGTTAAGGAAGATCTTCTTTGGGCTCTGCCAGACCTCAAGACCTAAGAAATAGTGCATTAGGCCTAGGTCTTTCATCTCAAATTCTGCAGCGAGCTTCTTCTGACAATCAGTGATGAGCTTTTCTTCTCCAATTAGAAATAAGTCATCCACATACAACAACAATATAACAGGCTCATCATTCATAACCTTGAAGTACAGGTTAGAATCAGCTTTACTCTTGGTAAAGCCCAAGCTCGTCAGGAAACTATCAATTCTTCCATACCAAGCTTTGGGAGCTTGCTTCAATCCATACAGAGCCTTCTTCAATCTACATTCATGAGTCTTTTTGTCTTCAACTTCAAACCCTTGGGGTTGTTCTATATACACTTCTTCAATGACACCATTCAAGAAGGTTGTTTTCACATCCATTTGGTGTAGCTTCCACTTCATCTTAGTTGTAATGGCTATGATGGTTCTGATTGAAGTGTATCTAGCTACAAGAGAAAACGTCTCTTCATAATCAATGCCTTCCTTTTGAGAAAAGACACGAGCCACAAATCTTGCTTTATATTTCTCAATACTTCCATCAACAGCATGCTTTATCTTGTATAGCCATTTGGAAGATACTACATCCTTGCTCTTCGGTCTAGGAACTATTTCCCATACATCATCCTTTATAATGGATTAGTATTCTTTTGTCATGGCATCTGCCCATTCTTTCTTCCGAATGGCTTCTTCAAAGGAAGTAGGCTCCTTCTCTAAGAGATCACACATCAAAGCAATATAATTGGAGAATGGCTTGGGTTTCTTGACTTGTCTCATGGTTCCTTCGGGGGCACCATGCTTCTCTCCATCTTGAATAAGTTCCCTTGCCCAAGCTGGCTTTCTCTTGTGGGAGATCGTCATCTCAGGAGGTTCTTGAGATTTTATTATGTCATGATCTTCTGGAATCTCCTCATCAGGGGAAGTTATGACTTCCCTTATTGGTTCTGCAACTCTGGGAGCTATAGGTTCTTCTTCATATACTTCTTCAAGCTGGCATCTTCTTGATTTCTTGAGTGTTGCATCTTCATCAAAGATTACATCTCTACTGATCTCAATATGATGGTAACCTGGTATATAAACTCTGAAGGCCTTGGAGGCCTCACAGTATCCAACAAATATTCCCTTCTTTCCTAAAGGGTCCAGCTTGGTTCTCTTCTCTTTCGGAATGTGTACAAATACTGGATAGCCAAATATTTTGAGATGGCTTACTTATGGCTTCTTCTCGGAGAACATCTCCTCGAGGGTTTTGAACCCAAGTGCACTATGGGATAATCTGTTTTGTACATATATTGTTGTTCTTGCTACTTCTGCCCATAAGTGCATTGGAAGATCTTGATCGTGGATCATAGTCTTCAATGCTTCCATTATAGTTTTGTTCTTTCTTTCTGCTACACCAATTTGTTGAGGATTGTAGGGAGTGGTGATCTCCCTCTTGATCTCGGCATCTTTACAAAAGTTTACAAATTCTTTTGAGGTGTATTCTCCTCCATTATCTGACCTGCGTTTCTTGATCTTTCTTTCAGAGAGATTCTCTATCAAAGCTTTGAATTCCTTGAATTTACCAAACACTTCATCTTTTGATTTCAAAAAGTAAACCCGGGTTTTGCGAGAATAGTCATCAATAAATGATACATAGTATACATACCCACTAATGGAGGTTGATGGCATTGGTCCACATACATCTGAGTGGATGAGCTCTAAGACTCCCTTTTCTTTACTGTCGCTCTTCGGGAAAGGATTCTTGATGTTTTTTCCTTGTGCACATCCATTGCATACACCTTCATGATCAACCTTGAATTCTGGTAGACCTGTGACTCCCTTGCTTACATATGCTAATGCCTTGTAGTTGATGTGAGCTAGTCTTCTATGCCAAACTTCACATGGATTCTTAATGGAATGAGTCAAGGTTGCTTCTGAGCGGCCTTTTAGCTTATACAAGCCACCTTCTTCTGTTCCAATGATAATTGCATCTTCTATGGTTTTTCCTTTAGGCCACGTAAGAACTTCTCTATCTATGAAAGCAACTCTGAAGCCTTTCTTATCTAAAGCTGAGATAGAAAGTAAGTTCTTTCTCAAACCTGGTACATATAAGTACATACTTCATCTTCATTAGGGTCCCTGAATCAAATTTGTAATTTAACTCTCCTACTCCTTTTATAGGGTACTGGTAATCATCTCCAAGTGTAACTTTTGGGGGAAAGTTCTTTTCTGTAAGGCAAGAGAGAATGTCTCTTTGACCTGTGATGTGTTTGCAAGCACCACTATCTATAAGCCAAGTATCCTCACCAGGTGACACTGATCCTGAGAGGGCAGAGATTAAGACATAGTCTTCAATCTGTTATTTTATCATCTTTGTGGGTGGTACTTCATCTTCAACTGTATGGGCATGGTGCCTTTTGTTTACCTTCTTGTATTCTTCTCTTCTAGCTAGACAATTCTTAGCAATATGTCCCATCTTGTCACAATGGTAACATTGGTAGGATGAGAAATCATTTTCTCTTCTTTGACCTTTTCTGAAACTTCTAGAATCTCCTTAGAGGGTGAGATTCTTTATGGATGAATTTATTTGGGGAGTGAGACTCCTTATGTTGATGAGTTTCCTTTTGGAAGTAAGACCTCTTTCTTCCCCCTTTAGTATGAGAAACCAGGGCTTGATCTTCATCTCTTGATAGTAATGCTTCTCGATTAGCTACTCTTCCTTCTTCTTGAATACATTCTTCCCACAGACTGTCAAAATGTAGTTCCTCCTTTCTGGCACAAATGGTTTGGATGAACACATCCCAAGGTCTTGTGAGACCATTAAGAGTTGTCATTATGAGTTCATCTTCATCTAGGGTATCACCAATTGCTTCTAGTTGTTCCTTGAATTGTGATATTTTAATTTTTAGAGAAATATTCATGAACTGTTTCTCCTTTCTACATCCTTGTACTTTTGAGTTGAGTTCTTAGATTCATCTTTCGGTTGATGTTCTTTCCTTCATACATTCTGGTTAGGGTATCAAACATTTATTTTGGAGTTTTTTTTTAAGCCACTTGAGGGATCAATTGATCTTTAATAGATTCTGCAATGATTCTTTTGGCCCTAGCCGTGTCCTTTTGACGTTTTGCTTTAGCTACAGCATCGATAGGTTCTGGTACATCTTCTTTAATAAATCTTGCTAGGTCATTCTCTTCAAGAATGAGTGCAATCATATACTTCCAAGCACGGAAGTTATCCACACCTTCTAGTTGTTAAACAAGCTTAGTGCTTGCAGACATCTTGACCCGTAGATGGGATAATGACCAAAAATTGAAAATGCTCAGAATTTAAATATGAACTTACCAGGAGGTGTGCTTGGCTGAGGTGAGTAGCCTGGTGGAGTTAGATTTCAGAAAATCCAAATTTTGCCCCTTCAAACTGGGCCTGCGGAATTTTGGACTGGTACTTCTAGTACTAGCTCTGGTTTTCTGGTACCAGTGAAAACTAGGGTTTCACTTTCTGAGATTTTTGTCCACTAAAAAAGTGCACTGAGGCTGCTAAAGAATTCGCTAGGCTAGGGCACATTTCCTTGATGAGTTTTAGGCTGAAATTCCTCTTCAATAGAAAACCTTAATTTTCTTGTACGGCAACAATGACGTTTTTGCTTATCCAATGAAGGGTGCTCTCTTCAGCTTAGCTTTGATACCATGTTAACTTTTGAGCTATTAATAGGTTTCTTTTCAATTTACTAGATAACAATAGCATAGGTAGGATCACTGAGAGAAACACAATCACAAGATACACAACATTTATCCTAGGAAACCCTCATGGGGCAAAAAACCCAGCAAAAACTTCCTTAATATAGATAGCCAATACAATGCCAAGACAATAAACCAAAACACTAGAGAATATCCAACACTGAGCAATGCGCCTCTCTCTTCCTTCTTCTCCTAACTGCAACTACCAAACTTGCGCACTTGATGAGAGAATGAGTGAGTGAGCTAATGAGGCTCTAAGCTCCTTTATTTATACTGGTTGGCAGGTGCTAGAAAGGTGTCTCTTCATTGGGCATGGCCGACTTCTCTTTCTTAGTGGTTAAACCACTTTAATTAGGTTTGGGGGGCGACTTCTTACTTTGCATAATATAATTAGGGTTTAACCAATCCACAAAAGGGGATTTGGTCAAGTACAAAGCCCGACATGATCAATCCACAAAAGAGGATTTGATCTGATGAATAATAACTCTAATAAATAGAATACTCTTTGCAGTTACAATATTTCAATATTTTGTGTTGTACATTTTGCTTTGAGGCCTTCTATATACATCTACTCCAAACTGGTTTTCCCCATGGGGGTTTTTCCAGGGTCATGTTGACCAAAAACTTATGTGTCATTTTTCATGCATGCTTAGAAGTGTAGATCAGCATTTAGAGTTGTAAAGATTGTGAGAAGTGTTATGTGTTTTGAGTATTATTGTATTTGCTAATCATTGGTATGAAAACACTTGCAAGGGCACCTCAAAAGAACACTTAACCACAAAAATTATCAGCAGAAAGGTACTAAACAGTTTGCTGTCTTAAAAGGCAGCAAAGCACAGTTTTCAAAGTTCAAACTTAGAGCTAAAATCTGATCAAAGACAGATCAGTTTTAACAGCCTGATAGTACCTCGTTTCTCTTCAAGTAGACAGGTACAACAGGTCCGCGCATGTGGATTTTCTGGGCAGATACAGCAGTTTGTACTGCTTACATCAGCAGGCCGTAGAGGTGGCTGCAACAGATTTGTGAGCAGAGGATTTTCCGGGTAAATTGCTGAGTTTGTATTTTTTCTGAAGAGGACTAGATTGTCCTCAGATTTTGGTGATTTCATTGATGTGTAGAAGGATGGTTTTGCCTTCAGAAAAATTCTGAATTTGACAGTTACAAAACAGAAATTTTGTGTCATATGTGTATTGATGGTTCATCTCTGATCTTGATTGTTTCCGCTGCTATAATTTTCAAGTCAATAATTTCGGTGTAAAATTGTTCAATGATAACAGTTAGGGTCTACTGGTTGATCACTAGAAAGTAATTTTCAGATCTGAAATTACTCCACATAGATTGCATGTGAAAATTGACACACGCTGTATGAGGAGGATGTTATTTTCTTAGAGGGCATAGATCATGAGGAGTATTTTCCATTCTGGGGGCAAAGTGCATGAGAGAGATTCTCATGCACGCATACATGCATTTGCTTTTTTAGATTGGGCACTCAATTCTACGTAGGAAAACTCATGCATCAGGGCACATTCTTCCATGGTACATTAGGGTTAGGGTTTGACCTCTTCAAGGGAGAAACTTCACTGGATATGTCCAGATCCACTGTAACCTCTATCTTCTCTTGTTCTATAAAAGCAAGAGAGGGCAATTCACTGTTTAAGTTACATAGGTTGATTTTGAGCTAGTGTGTTAAGCTAGCTGCAGATGTAATCTTTTCTTTCAGAGAGATATGTGATTGTTGCTGCCAACTTCAGCTTCTTGTTCTGATTTTCAGAACTCTGTCTATGCAGATATAGACTTATCATATTCGTTGTTTTGACTTAGCTCATAGCTATTAGTGTTTGTACTCTTGAACTTACCTTTAAAAGTTTTAGTATATATGGTTCTGAAGTTTTGATAGCCAGTTCCTAAGTTTTCCAGATTCCTGGTTGTAGGTTTTATTTCTACAAGTACAGATCTGCTTATCTTTTACAGCTTGTTGATTTTTAAATCCATTCCTTATTGTTAAATTTTATACAAATTTTATTTGATTTGAGTAATTGTAGTGTATCAAAACCATAGAAGAAAAAATCGGCAATTTTTTCAGCAAAACAATTTATTTATTTTAAATCGCGATTTTTCCCTTTTTGAAAAAATCACGATTTTTTCAAAAAACTCACGATTTTCTCGAAAAAATCATGGGGTACGCACAGGCCGCGGGTAAAAAGCCCGATTTGGGTTTTTTGGGTGTCATTTTGCTTGGAGGTTTTGAGGAGCAGCAAGGGAAGAGCTTTGTGGAGTCCATCAAGTGTATTGGAGGTGTGCAAAGGCAAGGAAACAAATTCATCCACAAATTTCATAGATTTTGTTGGTGGAGCAAGGTTCAACCTGTTGAAGCTTGGATCTTTCAAATTTTCATCCACAACCTCCAAGAACAGGTATGTATGCCCTTCCCAAGTTCCCAATTTGTATGCTAATACACTTAAATGTTTTCTTGCTTGTTTCTTTTCTTGAGTGAGATAGTTGAGTGAGTGAGTGAACAAATGAGCAAGACGTCACCTTATTTATAGTCTTTAAGTCATTTTAGTTGGGGCCGACTTCTCTTCCAGGAAATTCTATTTCCTCTTTATCTTTTCCTGTGGGCCGGCTTCTCTTCCTGGGAATTCCATTTCCACTTTATTCTTTTCCTATGGGCTGACTTCTCTTTCAGGATGTACTTCAATTGTTTAATGATCTTCCTTTGACTTCTGGAATCTTCTTCTTCTCTAAGAAAGGTTGTCCAGGAGGGAATACCTCTTGCTGCTACCAAAACATCAACACTTTGACGATGAAATGTGACCATTTGATGAGGAGACGTGACTTTCCACCGTGCTTTGCACCTTTTGATGATGAGACGTGGCCTTCGGAGGCCATTGCACCCTTCTAGAGCATGACGTCACCTTCATTATGGCATCCTACACTCACACGTGTCACTTTTGAGGGGATGTTTTGGTGTATTAGCATGTTTTATTTATGTTGGAGGCTATTTTGGGGATCGACCATGACCTATCCAACTTGTATCATGGATATTTTATGTTTTTAGGGGCTTTGAGGGTTTATAGAGCTAGGGTTGCCTCATATAAGAAGGCTAGTTCTACCTCATTGTTAAATCATAACACACACTTGTGGAGAATCACTTCTATAGCTCTTTTCTCTTCTTTTCATCACGGAGTATTTGTGCGCACCTCTTGGAGGATAGTCTTGTGTATGCTTTTCTTGTTTTGGTGGATGATTCATGAAACTAGGGTTTCCTCATGTATAGCAACTTGGTATAGTAACTGTTCTTTCCAAGTTTAAGTGTTTGTTCTTGGTATATTTTGGTGAATGCTCTATTTAATGGTTGATAAGTTGCATGTTATCTTGTATCCTTGAATAATTTTGTTAGAAAACCGTAAGGAAGGATTAAGATTGTTTATCCCCTTCCCTTGTTTTGTCCATCTAAATTTTGTTGAACCATATAAGGTCAGGTTAGGAATTATGATTGTATATCCCCCTAACCTTGTCCTTATTAGTTGAAATCTTTTATGATTGTATAAACTTTAGGGTTTGAATTCTTTCCACTTGATCCTCTTGCTAGACGCCATAGAAGAAGTAGGATGGCACCTAGGGTTTATGATTGTATAAACTTTAGGGTTTCCTTCCTAGAAGGTTAAGCCTAAGCTTATGATGGTATAATCCTAGGATTTTGATCTTCAAGTCTTCTCTTGCATTTATCATCCATTTAAGTTGTTGAATTGACTCCATATGCCCAAGGATTGAAGATGGCACTAGTCTTCTTGTTGCAAGTGATAAAATCCTAGCTTAAGCTCCCCTTCTCTCTCAACACTTTGTATTAGTTTAGGACCGTTTGCATTTGCATCTTCATTTGCTATTATTTTAGTCTAACACCTTGCATTTGTTATTTAGAATATTCTCTAACATAGTCATTGCTGCAATAATTGCATTTTCAGCCATTAAGGCTTGTCATATTTCATTCAATTAACATAGTTTCATGTTGTTTCTCTCATGCAATCATTGGTTAATGGACTATAAGTCTTTTACTTGGTATTTGGCATATTTTCCAGTCTTCTTGCTGATTTCAGAGCTCATTTATTGTTGTTGTTATAAACTTGTTATATGCTCAAGTATCTTATCCATCATTCAAGTTTATTTACAGCTTTCATTTTTCTTTTGATAGCTAGTGTTTCACGGCATTTAATTTACTTTCTCAGTTTAATAAACATCAATGATTGTCTCACTAACACCCCTCACACACGCACAATCAACTTGCCTTGTCTAACTCACCCCTTCCTCGACTTTAACCTAGCTAATCAAGCAAATAAGATAGGGGGGCATAGACTTGCCTTAGCTTGCTATAGGATCCCTTGAGGTTGCTAGGGAGGCCTCCCTTCTGTTGGATGATGGATCTCTATCCTTCACTAAAATGAGGGAAGTACTTGCTTAGGTGACAATGGAAATAACTTCCATATGTTACATTTTACAAGCACCTTGTCAAGGCTTTGCACAAGTGCTAATTTGGTTGATAACACACACATTAATCCAAGAATGAGGTTTGTGCCAAAATTTAAGGAGTTCAAAAACCTTATTGAAGCTCAATGTAAGCAGAAGATGAAGTGTCTTCGAAGTGACAGGAGAGGAGAATTCATTGATAATGCTTTTCATCAATTTCTTTTCTCTCAAGGTATATGTTGGCAACAAATTGTTCCTTATACTCCTCAATAGAATGGTGTCGCTAAGTGGAAAGAATAGGGTTATCATGGAAATGGCCCATTATCTACTTCACTGTCAAAACATGAAGCTTTCCTTCTAGAGTGAAGCAATTCTTTGTGCAACATTTATCAGCAACTCCACACCTACTCGTGTTGTCTCTGGTATCACTTTTTATGAACACTTGCATGGGCAGAAACCCTCTATTTCACATTTAAGAATTTATGGATCAAGTGCACGAGTCCAACTACCTCATGGAAGGCACACTATATCACTTGTCTAGTATACTCCTTGCCAAACTATGATTGGCTACAATGAATTTTTTCAGGGGGATATAGCTTTTATGACCCCACCACTCACCATGTAACTGAGCATCATGAGGTTATCTTTGATGAGGTTGTCACTCATGGTCCGCCAAGATCTCTTCCATCAATTATTTCCCATGATGATTATCAACATGTCCTCATGCAATGTGTCTCTTCTTCAACGATGTTACTTCCTGACGACTCTCAACGTGTTGTAGTCGATCTTACCACATCTTCATCAAGTCTTCAAGCACCCACGGGTACCTTTTCAATATCTTCTTCTAGACAGTGCTCTGGACTTATGGGCCTACTCGCTCAACCATTCCCTCTTCTATTCTAGAGGTCTCTTCCGGCCTTCCCTCTATTAACGAGGATATGTAGCCTAGTGATGAACCTTCTTTCAATGAGTATTCCAAAATTGATCCCTCTTCTAATGAGAAATCCAATGATGAACTCTCTCCAGATGTGCAACCTCGTTATGGGCCCTCTCCAAATGTGTAACCTAGTGATAGGCCCTCTCCAAATGTGCAATCTAGTGATATCTAGTTCAGTGATGACAGATTATGCTCAAAGTTGCCAGTGTTGGATGATGATGATGATGATCCCAATACTTCATTGTTTCCACCCTTGCCGAAGTGGGCTATTGCCACTATTACCAATGTTGTTGACTTTCTTGCTTGACCTTCTAAATAGTCAGAGTCACGCCTATCGCAGGCCCTTATTTTAGTTGGCCCTCCTCACCCTAACAAATATGAGTTTGTGCCCCTAAAGACCCTTTTTAGCATGATCAATCCCACTATCCATTGTAAAGGCTTTCTTCGTGAGTGGTATGACTTTTGATGACCCCATTTCAACATGATGGGGGTGAAGAAAATTGAGGTCCTATGAGACTGCTCAAATAGGTCTGTTATGAGCTCTAAGTTTCAATCTCCAAAACTGTCTTTTGATGTGTTTTAGAACAGCAAACATTCAAGATACTTTCTGCTCATAAGTTTTATGATTAAGTGTTCTTTGAGGTGCCCTTGCAATTGTTTTCGTAACCCAATGTTAGCAAATGCAATATAACTCAAAACAAGTAACACTCCTCTACTCTTTACAACTATGAAATGCTGATCTAAACTCTAAGCATGCATGAAAATAGGACACAGGTATTTTTGGTCAACATGACCCTGGATAAAACCCCCCGAGGAAATTCAGTTTGGAATGGAAGTATATATATAAGTGATGTCTAAAGCATAGGATACAACAAGTAATACAATACAATGGAACCTGTATACATAGCAAGCTCCTCTCAAGCCTTGCCTAAGGATCCAAGGAGATATGCGCCTAAGCTTAGTGCGCCCTTTCCCTTTATTGCTCTATCCACTAAAACAATGCGCCCTTGATCCCTGTAGCTTTGAAGAAGAATCCCTTGCACATGAAGATACTCTTGTGTGCTACCTCTCCACTGAAACTAAAAGATCTGTGATCGTCCAACCGTAGCTTGTGCCTATTATGAGTGCACCCTCCTCCTATAATGCACCCTCCTCCAAGCAAGAAGCTCCACCACAAATAAGTAAGGGTCTAAGACTCCATGAGCCCTTCATGGAAAGAGGCGCCCAAGCTTCCCTCAACTAATGCTTGCAACCTCATCCTCATGGTCCCTCTCAAACTCTCCAAGTGAACATAAGAGTGAATGAGCCTCCAAGGCACCTATGCACCCCTCTTAAACCTCCCTAAGGATACCTAAGATTTGGATGGCTAGGATCTCCCCATGCCATCTCTAATCAAAGGTTGAGATCATCCCACAATAATCTCACTCACAAACCCACTTTGGGTTAAGTTCCCGAAGTTCATTTTATGTCTATTAATTCACCCACTTTGTGAATTAATTGTCACTTTTGACTTAAAACTCCTAAGTCAAAGTGAAATTAAACAAAAAGTACAAGGTACAAAGGTACCAACATCTCCCTTTTGTGGTTAGAAGCTCAAAACCACAAGGGAACCACTTCCCGAGGTACACCAAAACTCAACACTCCCTCTTATCGAGAAAAGTGCTTCTCATTAATCAATCTCGTCCCAGCTATGGACTTCCTTACCTCCTGGAAAGGCCTAGATGAGTATGGTTGTACCCTCTCATCAAAGTGGCCTTTGTCTATGATCTGCTCAACCTGTCCTGACACTTATCTACTCAACCTGCCCTGACATTGATTTGTCGACCTACCTGATCTCTAGATGGAATTTCATCTCCACCTACCTGAGATCACCAAGATCTTGGCATCTCACCTAAGATCTCTCCCTCGACATCTCACCAAAGGTCTCTAGGTCTTGGCATCTCACCAAGATCCTCTCCTTGGTCTTTCACCAAAGTCTCTACTCATGGAATGCAAATGAGTCACATCTCTTGGCATTTCACCAAGAGTCTCTAGGTCTTGGCATCTCACCAAGATCCTCACCTTGGTCTCTCACCAAGTGACTTCCTCCTGAAGTGGAATCTGAAGTTGATATGCTTGTCTCCATAACCAAGTGAGAGTCAAACCTCTCTAGCGCCCTGCTACCACTCATCACTCTCTAATGCTTTGAAGCCCCTTGCACCAACTGTTTGTCTACTCGACAACTTTGAAACTAAAGTTGTCCCGGGTGGACCAATCACCCCTGAATATGGTGTCCTCGAAAACTGATTCTACGTCCCATGAGATACAACACTCTCAATCTGTGAGATACAACACTCTCAATCTGTGGGACCTCCTCAACTCTGTCTGGGCAGCAACCACTGGATGGTGTTTCAACTGTCAAACAACAAGCTATGAGAGAACACTCCCTCTCAAACTGAGTAGAGAACTCCTCCTACTCTGTTGTCGTTGCAGTACCACCCTGCTTCTTCTTCTTCTTGGGACATTGTCCTGCATAGTGCCCCATCTCGCCACAAACAAGGCATCTCACTTTGCTCATGTCCTTTTGTTGCTCACCTGTCCTCTCGACTATTGCTCCTTGGCCCCAACTTTGGGCCCCTGCTTGGTCTTCTTCTTGCCCTTAGTCACAAAGGCAAGATCAACCTCATTCTCAAACTTGCCACCGCTAAGGCTGCCATCTGATGCTAAGACTGATACACTCTAACCAAGTAAAACTGAGCAACTCTGAACAACAGAAATCGGCCTCTAACACACCAATCACAAGTGTGAAAATGAGGCTCCTCGGCCTCTGTAAATTTTCCCAACAGGCACTAAATGAGAGGCACTTTCAAATCTGATTTTTGTTCACTGTTTCAGAATATAAACTTGCTGTCCAAAAGCAGCCAACAGATCTGATCTTTACACCACAAAAACTGCCCCCTGTTTGCTTCACAAATCAGCCCTCTCTATTGTCCTTCAGCTCTGATACCATGAAGAAAACTGAGGTCCTATGAGGCTACTCAAACAGGTATGTCCTTGGCCTGTTATGAGCTCTAAGTTTCAATCTGCAAAACTGTCCTTTGCTGCGTTTTAGGACAGCAAACAGTCAAGATAATTTTCTGCTCATAAGTTTTATGGTTAAGTGTTATTTGAGGTGCCCTTGCAAGTGTTTTCGTAATCCAATGTTAGCACATGCAATATAACTCAAAACAAGTAACACTCCTCTACTCTTTACAACTATGAAATGTTGATCTAAACTCTAAGCATGCATGAAAATAGCACACAAGTATTTTTGGTCAACATGACCCTGGATGAAACCCCCCCGGGGAAAACCAGTTTGGAATGGAAGTATATATATAATTGATGTCTAAAGCATAGGATACAACAAGTAATACAATACAATGGAACATGTATACATAGCAAGCTCCTCTCGAGCCTTACCAAAGGATCCAAGGAGATATGCACCCAAGCTTAGTGCGCCCTCTCCCTTTGTTGCTCTATCCACTGAAACAATGTGCCCTTGATCCCTATAGCTCTGAAGAAGAATCCCTTGCACACGAAGATGATCTTGTGTGCTACCTCTCCACTGAAACTGACAGATCTGCGATCGTCCAACCGTAGCTTGTGCCTACTATGAGTGCACCCTCCTCCTATAGTGTGCCCTCCTCCAAGCAAGAAGCTCCACCACAAATAAGGGAGGATCTAAGCCTTCATGAGCCCTCCATGGAAGGAGGTGCCCAAGCTTCCCTCAACTAATGCTTCCAACCTCATCCTCATGCTCCCTCTCACGCTCTCCAGTGAACATAAGAGTGAATAAGCCTCTAAGGCACCTATGCGCCCCTCTTAAACCTCCATAAAGATACCTAAGATTTGGATGGCTAGTGTGATGTCCCGTCCCCAAGATTAGGCCAGCAAAGAGTGACTTAGTAGTCTATATGTTCCCGTAGACTATAGTCAGGCACAAACAGGGAACCAGATGGAGAAATAAGGAGGAATTAAGGCTAAACGACAAATTAAGCCAAAATACTTAGGAAAAGTCACTTAAGCCTAAGTCAACGGAGATTTAGAATGAAAAGGTGATAAGGGGGTGACTTAATTGACAAATAAATCACTTAGGAGGAAAGGCGCCTAGGTTAAGTGATGTCAACGAAGAATTAGGTCGGGAAAGATATAAAGAGAGGAATTTGACCTAATTCCTCATTATGC
>ML778557.1:1162838-1185270 GCA_009831015.1 Picea engelmannii | reverse complement strand
AGTAGACCGTTGTCCCGATTGCAGATTCATTCCAACCCAGTAGAGATCCAGCCAGGGCGCTTCCATTGAGCCATTCATCATCAGATTCCGACGGTGGAATCTTGCAGATCGATCCATCCAGCCATTTTGGGCACAGTCATTCCAGACAGACGTTTGGCGTTGCATGCAGGGGTTCCCTATCAGATCCGGCCAAACCCTTCCGACCCATTTCATCATTGGACGAGATGATCGTTTTGAGCTATATATCAGCCGATTCCGACGGTGGAATCCTTTGGGGCGCATTCAGTGCCCAAGGAGGGGCGCAAACCCCCCAGGGGTCTAGATCTAGTGCCGTAGAGGTCCGATCCGAGTTCCAACAGACATTTATTCCAGTGTAGAGGCCAGGGCGCATTGATTGAAGCAGTTTCGAGCCCATTCTGATGGTGGATTCTTTAGATCGAGTTTTCCAGCTGGTAGCAGTTACCGTATTTCTCCGGGCTCGCTCATTTTTGCCTATCTATCCGTGCATGCAGCAGATCTGTTGTCTTCTTACGGTCACAGGTATTTCTTTTGTTATTTGATTGTATTCCAGTACAGATCCAGGAGATCTGACTGACATCTAGACTCTATATTTTCAGTAGGCTATTTGTATTTCCATGCATGAACGATTATTATTCATGATATTAAGCAGTTGACATTTTATACTCTTGCATGCGTCTTTATATGATTGTTAAACCTTCATTATGCAACACGCACATGTAATAACCGACATGCAACCACAATAACCAACATGCAAACACAATAACCGAAGAACCTCTCAATCACACAGCTAAAACGCATCCAGAAACCCCCAGTGTATCAGATCTGCACGCCAGAGCCGTAGAACAGTAGCAAATATCTTGATCAGCCGGATCAGGGATATTTCAGCTAGGATCTCCCCATGCCATCTCTAATCAAAGGTTGAGATCATCCCACAATAATCTCACTCACAAACCCACTTTGGGTTAAATTCCCTAAGTTCGCTTTATGTCTATTAAGTCACCCACTTTGTGAATTAATTGTCACTTTTGGATAAAAGTGACAAATTTCACTTTTGACTTAAAACTCCTAAGTCAAAGTGAAATTAGACATAAAGTACAAGGTACAAAGGTACCAACATTTCTCTCTTGTGGTTAGAGGCTCAAAACCACAAGGGAACCACTTCCCGAGGTACACCAAAACTCAACAGGGTGATATAGTGATCTTTTGTGATAATCTATCGATATAATGCCATCTTTATGGCCCCTTGTTTAGCTTAAGGGGGGTTGTTGAAATATTTTCGCTAATGTTCACGTGTGGTTGCGTGCAAACCCAATTTCTGGGAAATTGAAGTTGTTAATGAGTCGATCTATGGGTGGTAGTGGGTAGTTACACCATTATTACACTTTATAATACTTTATTGTAATTTAGGGTAATGTCAACCTAGCCTCCTCCTCAGGGCTAGCACCTGTAATATTCCGAAGCAGATTTTCTAGGAACTTAGGTGTTTATTTCTGATCGGTTTGTATGATTTTGCTTTATTGTTTTGCAGGTTGTTTTTCAAGGTTGCGCTGCAAGTGTTTTGTTGAGTTTTATAGCATATGGATGATGAATATAACACAGCAACATATGAAAATAGCAAGATACAAGAGAGATAACACAAGAGAATGATCAACAACTTCAGATCTGACCTTTATTTAGATAATAAGTTGACCTACATACATGGGATCTACAGATCTGGAATAATATAGATAAGATATAGAAGCATGGGCTGAATATGCCTCCAAGATATAAAATAAGTGAAGATGAAACCCTCCTGGTCCTCCAGTAGTAACATGCAACGATGAACAAGATCAATTTCTTTCCCTTCTGGACTCTTGCACCCATATCTGGCTCAGTTGCACACTTCCTGGCTGGGAAACCTCTAGGAATTTTGGCCTCCTCTGCTTTACCCTCTAGACCACTAAAATAAGTTGTAGATCTATAGATTTGATGATGGTAAACACCTATAATGAGTCTCTTCAGCTATTGAGAGTGATCTTACCCTCCAACTCACTAGATCTACTAGTGACAGTGCGCCCTCCTTCAAGAAATCCATCCAATGACCACAATAAATAAATATGTAGGAGAAAACCACCAATAATAGTTGAGAAAGGGTGCTCTAAACCTGGCAAACCCTCCTAGAAAGAGATTTTCTTCAGATCTCCTTTCAACTAACCAAATTGAACTATTTCTCCTCCAACAGTGCGCCCCGCATACAGAAAACCTCCAGATATGCACCTTTACTCTCCAATCCACTGCAAAAATCAACCTGTAGCTGAATAGAATGGTGAGAATCAAATCTTTCACCACCTTGGTCAAGCTTGGATCAAGAACAGAGGGATCTTTCACCTCCTTGTTGATCTCTAGGGTTTGTTTACTCAAAACCCTCAAAACGTAAGTTGCATAGCTCAAGAAGCAATAAGAGAAAATGACATGAATAATGAGTGAGGCGCCCTCCTCTCTCTTTTATACCTCCATCTTCCAATTTTCAATTGAATTACTTTATTGCTTTTTCTAAGGTTATTACTTTATTTTCTCCTCAAGTCAAAGAAACCTTTTTCTGCTTTATCAAAGTCACTTTAATAATATAACATTAAGCTCCTCAGTGACACTTTAGCGCCTCCTAACCCCTTTTACCCATGGGACTATAGTCTAGAGGGGTGACTAGACTACTAAGTCCTCTAATGTTCTTGTCAAGGAGAGGGGAACATTACAGTCTCCCCTACTGGAAATTGCTTGCCCACAAGCAATCCTGAACCTGTTTGTTATAGTACATGTTCACTCTCCCAAGTGGCATCTTCTATAGGCAATTTTTTCCATTTAATTAAGTATTCCTTAGTGTCTATGTTCCGTAGTTGCTTCGCCCTCACCTCCAAAATCTCCTCTGGAATCAAGGTCAAGTGCCCTTCTTCATCAACTGGTGGTAGCTCTTCATTAGCTACAACATGTTGCCCCAATGCCCTCTCTAGGCATGATACATGGAAAACATTGTGGATTTTGCTTCCATGTGGTAATTCTAATTCATATGAAACTTCCCCAACTTTCCTTTGCACCTTGTAAGGCCCATCGAAACAAGGTTTGCGCTTTTCAATGCCATTTTTCTTAATGGATGCCTGTCAGTATGGTTGTAGCCTCAAATACACCAAGTGCCCTACCTCAAAAGTGCGCTTCACTCTATGCCTGTCAGTGTATAACTTCTACTAGTTTTGAGCCCTTTGCAAATGGTCTTTGAGCTCTTTGATAATGTCTTGACTTTCCTGAATCCACTCTTTAGCCATAGGGGCCCTTCTATCTCCAAACACAATCTCAACAAAAGTGAGGGGATCATAATTGTATAAACCTTTGAAGGGAAACATACCAATAGACATGTGGTAAGTGATGTTGTAGCAATATTCACCCAGATAAAACCACTTGACCCACAGTTTTTGTTGGCCTGATACATAATTGCGGAGATAACCTTCCACCCACTTGTTCGCTATCTCAGTTTTCCCATCTGTTTGTGGATGTTAGCAAGTGTTGGGAGTTAACTCAATACCCACTAGCCTAAACAACTCCTGCCAAAAGATGCTCATAAATTTGTTGTCCCTATCACTCACAATTGTTTTGGGTAATCCACGCAACCTGAAAACCTCCTTGAAAAACAGATCTTCCACCTGAGATGTGTTCAAGTCCATGGAGATGGCGAAAAATGAGCAAATTTAGTCAAGCGATCAACTACCACAAATATGCAATCATTCCCCTGTGCCTTGGGGAGACCTGTAATGAAATCCATAGACACACTCTCCCACTTATGCTCTGGAATGGGGAGAGGTTGTAATAGACATGTTGGGTGAGTGTGCTCATCTTTGTTCTGTTGGCAAGTGGTACACTCCTTGATGTGGCGCATGACATCTCCCTTGAGACCCTTCTAAGAAAACCTTTCCCTTATCTTCTTGTATATTTTAAGAAATCTCTGATTCCCTGCTAATGATGAGTCATGAAATGCTTGAAGCGCCCTCTTCTTGAATAAAAATTCTGGAACTAGATAGATCCTTCCCTTGTAATAAATGATGTCATCTATAATCCTGTACCTATCATCCTGTAGTTGTCCATCACATGCAAATTTGTTTTTAGAGTATTCCACTAATAGATGAGCTTTCCAATCAACTCATATCTCTGACATGGAGTAAGTTGAGGGTCTTCTAGACAAGGCCTCTGCCACAACATTGTTTTTTCCCTTGACATATTCTATGAATCTTACTCACCCATTTTTGTTGTCTCTCATTAAGGTCCTTCTTATCAAGAAAGTACTTGAGGCTATTATGATATATCCTAACCACAAATTTCGCTTCAACCAGATATTGCCTAAATTTGGCCAAGGCGTGCATTATGGCTAGCATTTCTTTGTCATAAATGGTGTACAACAAATCAAGCCCCCTCAATTTGTGACTCTCATAGGCAATGGGATGCCTATTCTGCATGAGAACAGCTCCAACACCCGCTCATGACGCGTCACACTCCAAGATGAATGGCTGAGAAAAATTTGGCAAGGATAATACTGGACAAGTGCTCACCACCTTCTTCATTTTTTCAAAGGTTAATTGTGCCTCATGACTCCACTTAAATGCACCTTTCTTGGTCAAATCAGTCAGAGGTGTGCATAATTGGGAGAACCCCTTGAAAAACTTCCTGTAATAACTGCAAATACCAAGAAATCACTTGAGTTGTGTGAGTGTTTTGGGTGTGGGTAAATCAATGATTGTGTGGATCTTTTCTTGGTGTGTCTATACCCCTTTTGCCCCAATAATGTGCCCCAAATAGAGTACCTCGGTCATTCCAATTTCACATTTTTCTTCCTTGGCATATAGTGATTGTTTTCCCATGATGCTCAAGATCTCATCCACATGTTTGAGGTGATCCTCCCATGTTCTACTGTAAATTAGCAAATCACCAAAGAAGACAAGTACGAACTTTCTAAGTTGTTTGTTGAACACATGGTTCATGCATGATTGGAAGGTGGTTGACACATTGGTCAAGCCAAAAGGCATGACAAGGAACTCATAATGCCCATAGTGGCATCTAAAGGTTGTATTATGTACGTCATGTTCCCTCATCCTGATTTGATGGTATCCAGAGCGCAAATCCATTTTAGTGAAGTATATTGCGCCATGTAGCTCATCCAATAGCTCATCTATCCTGGGAATGGGATACTTGTTTTTTATGGTTCTCTTATTCAAGGCCCTGTAATTAATGCACATGCGCATAGTTCCATCTTTCTTCTTCACCAACACAACGGATGATGCAAAAGGACTTCAACTTGGTCTAATACGCCCCATGGCTAATAATTCTTTAATAGCATTCTCAATCTCATCCTTATGCTTCTTGGGGTGCCTGTATGGTGTAGTGATGATCGGTTTGGCCTCTTCTTCCAATTCTATGATGTGTTCAAGGCCCCTATCTGGTGGTTGACCTGGACGAATTGATTCAAAGACCCTTTTATGCTTGTGAAGGATTCTCTGCATGTCTGTAGGATACTGCTTGTGCTCTCCATTACGTGCTTCCATAATAAAGCACTCAGCTGCATAGGCCACCTCCTCACACCTCCATATTGCATGCATTGTCTTGGCAATCACTACTTTAGGTGCATCTCCTGTCATCCCCTTAAGCGTGACCCTCTTCCCTTCTTCTGTGTTGAAAGACATTTCCATGGTTTTGTAGTTGGTGGTAATTGGTCCCAAGGTGCTAAGCCATTACACACCTAATATGATATTAGTGTTTGGAATGTCCACTACATAGAAATCATGTGTTAAGGTGTACCTGCCCAATGTCAAGCTCATATGTGGAATATACCTATCACAAGCCATAGTGTGACATCCTGCTACCTCAACCAAGAAGCCCTCAAAGTCTACTGTGGGAATGTGTTTCCTTTCTACCATAGCAATATCAATGCAATTGTAAGAAGCCCCTCCATTAATTAACACTTTTGCTCATTGTCCCTGCACCACTCCCTTCATTCGAAAAGTATTAAACCTGGGCACTCCTCTAATAGAGGCAATAGTAACCTTCTTGAGTCCTGCATCATGATGTGAGCGTACCCCATCACCCTACACATGCAAGGCTTGTTCTTCCTTCCTGTGGCTCACCTGTATGTTATAGATGGCTCCACTCTCCTCACCATTTGTCTCTTCCTCACTGTCAAACACCAATTCTATATAGTGAATCTTCCCTTTGCCCATACACCTATGACATGGTTGCCATGGTTCTTTGCAAGAGAAGCACGGTTGCTTCCTCCTCAACTCTCTTCTTGTAGCTTCATCTATCTTTCTCTTTCCCTTGTCAGTTTGTTTGGTGTCTTGACCCCTTGTAATGATTGGGGGTCTAGGTGTAAACTTGTTTTTATTGGCTACTCCTACTAGATCTCTGGTGTGCTCAATGGCATCCTGTAAGGTTACAGGCTTGAAGGCCTTAAACCATCCACGTACTGGTTCAGTCAACCCTTCTATATACATCATTAGTAACCTGGATTCTAACATGTCAGGGACCATAACTAACACTCTTTGGAACTCCTCAATGAAGGCTTCAGTTGACCCTGTCTACCTAATCTGTGTGAGCTCCCTGGAATAAAGCTCTGGATCCTCCCTGTCAAATCTATCCATGAGTCTTTGAATGAAGTCAAGGTATGAAGTGACATGCTCATGACCCAAAGTAGTCATCCCATGAAACCACCAGTCATGCACTTTGCCATTCAAGTGTAATGTTGCAAACTTGATGGCCTTCTCCTCTTCCATGGGATTCAACTGAAGGAATGCATCTATCTTTTGTACCCAAGCCTTGTTTGAAATCTGACTAGATCCATCGAAGTGGGGCATCTCCATTCTTCCTTCCTTGCACCCTAACTCATTGTCTCCTCTGTAATGTCCCTTAGACTTTCGCTTATGCATTAGGTGGCAATATTCTCCCAAAGAAACCTGTCTTCGGAAACCTACACTTAGAGAGTTGTATGCTCTCTCCAAATCCTCCCATTCTTCCTCAATGCCTCCATACCCAAAGGCATTTGTGTCCCTTGGTCGTGCCTCCAAGAAGGTAGGTATATATGGCCTAGGTGTGGTCCTGCTAGCTATGTGGGAATGAGAATGTGTGCCTCTAAATGATCTAAGGGCCTCTACATAATGTTTATGCCCAGATTCCTCGTCATGACCTATTCCCCTCTGAGATCCACCAACCCCTTGGTTTCCTCCAAAGAGAGGTGGGTCCTTGCCATGTCTTTGCTCCATCAAGAATTGTGAGAGTATACCCTGATGCTTGCGGTGTTCCTCCATTATGGCTATCATTCTATCCTAGCCTTTCTAAAAATTTGTAAAGGATATCTTTAGTTCTGCCTGACCCATAGACAAATGATTTTGCATCTCTTCTAGACTACATTGCATGACAACCTGGTTGTTCTGTAAAGTATCATTCACTGTTTGAATCACCCTTTCAGCTAAAAGTGTTGCTTCTTTTGACCCTGCACTTTCTATTACATGTGTTTCCCCCATGCTTTCTTTTGGCTCTTTTGTCTCTTGAATACTTGATAAAGGTTTCCCCCACGGCCTCTCCTCCTGGGCATCAGTGTTTTATCACAGGTTGGAGAAGGAATTCACTCTGATACCACTGTAATATTCCCAACCAGATTCGCTACGAACTTAGGTGTTTATTTCTGATTTGTTTGTATGATTTTGCTTGATTATTTTGCAGGTTGTTTTTCAAGGTTGCGTCGGAAGTGTTTTGTTGCGTTTTATAGCATATGGATGATGAATATAACCCATCAACATATGAAAATAGAAAGATACAAGAGAGATAACAGGAGAATGATCAACAACTTTAGCTCTGACCTTTGTTTAGATAATACGTTGACCTCCATACATGAGATCTACAATTCTGGAATAATATAGATAAGATATAGAAGCCTGGGTTGAATATGCCTCCAAGATACAAAATAAGTGAAGATGAAACACTCCTGGTCCTCCAGTAGCAGCATGCAAAGATGAACAAGATCAATTTCTTTTCCTTCTGAACTCTTGCACCAAGATCTAGCTGAGTTGCGCACTTCCTAGCTGGGAAACCTCTAGGAATTTCGGCCTCCTCTGCTTTGCCCTCCAGACCACTGAAATAAGTTGTAGATCTATAGATCCGATGGTGCTAAACACCTGTAATGAGTCTCTTCAGCTATTGAGAGTGATCTTACTCTCCAACTCACTAGATCTACTAGTGACAGTGCGCCCTCCTTCAGGAAATTCGTCCAATGACCACAATAAATAAATATGCATGAGAAAACCACCAATAATATTGAGAAAGGGCGCTCTAGACCTGGCAAACCCTCCTGGAAAGAGATTTGCTTCAGATCTCCCTTCAACTGACCAAATAGAACTATTTCTCCTCCAACAGTGCGCCCCACTTGCAAAAAACCTCCAGATCTACGCCTTGACTCTCCAATCCACTGCAGAAATCAACCTGTAGCTGAATAGAATGGTGAGAGTCGAATCTTTCACCACCTTGGCCAAGCTTGTATCAGGAACAGAGGAATCATTCACCTGCTTGCTGATCTCTAGGGTTTGTTTACTCAAAACCCTCAAAACGTAAGTTGCATATCTCAAGAAGCAATAAGAGAAAATGACATGAATAATGAGTGAGATGCCCTCCTCTCTCTTTTATACCTCCATCTTCTAATTTTCAGTTGAGTTACTTTATTGTTTTTTCTAAGGTTATTACTTTATTTTCTCCTCAAGCCAAATAACCCTTTTCTGCTTTATCAAAGTCACTTTAATAATATAACATTAAGCTCTTCAGTGACACTTTAGCACCTCCTAACCCCTTTTACCCATGGGACTATAGTCTACAGGGGTGACTAGACTACTAAGTCCTCTAATGTTCTTGTCAAGGAGAGGGGAACATTACATCACCTTAACCCTGATAGGAGTTGTATAAATACACCACATCCTTCATCTGTACAATAATCACATTCAAGTGTGTTTAAGCATTATTTTGCCTAAGGGCACCTACACCAATTCACTCTAGTTGTGTTGCACTCTCTTGAACTCTTTTGTGGCACAACTAATTTCAACTTGTTTATTGGATTAGGGTTTGAAGAATTAATTGTAGATTCTCTCCCTCCTCGTGATTTCTAACAAGACAAAGCACCAGACACTTTTAAATTTAGTTGATTTTAAGCACAATTATAAAGCCAAAAACATTGAAAATATTTGCTTAACAGTAACCTAAAGAGCTGATTGGTGAGGAGAATACTTGGATTCCACTGTAAATGGTTAATTTTGAGTGTTTTTCCCTGCTATTGTGTGAAGTTAACTTTCTGTTCTGCACATTTAGTTGCAGAAATAGGAAGAAACAACAGCAAATGTTTTATTTGCACTCACTTAGTTCATCATACAAAGTCAAATATTTTATTTTTATAGTACTGTCCAGGCATTTTGGGCAAGTTTACCTTGCTGATCTGCAATTTTTATTGCAGAAACAAAGGGAAACTATAGCAAATTTCGTACTGCTTAGCTTGCATCATCATACATAATCAAAATTTTGTACTTTTCCTTGCTGTTCTGCACCTTCTATAGCAGAAAGAAGGGGAGGTTATCGTCAATTTATGAGCTTTTTCATTGTTTTAACTTTTTACCATCTATTGTCATAAATTAGGCATTTAAGTCTGATGTCTTAACATTATCCTTGCAGATTCTGAATTATTTAGTGTGGAACAGCAGCCATTCATTGCAGAGTTCTGATTTACTTAGTGCAGAACAGCAGCCATTTATTGCAGATTCAAGGTCATTTTATCGCATTAGAGTTTACTTTTGATACCTTACATTACCTAAAGATTCCCCCCCTGTAATTGACAAAGCACCAACCCAAAGCGAGAGAAATTGAGCAAGGTGACATTGGCTCTTTTCCTAGAGTTATCTAGACACATTTGGGTTCTTATGGTAAAGATATTTCCGAGTGATAACACACCCATAAGAAATCCTACAAGAGGAAAGGAACCTCAGACACCCATCATAGTTTTAGCTGACAGTTGTGAGAGATATCTAGAATGAATGGGATTGAAATCTATAAATGAACATATTCTGAATATTCTATTTGCAGATTGAGAACAATACTCCAAGGTATATGCTGTATTACAATCCTCTGCAGATGCAGGCTTTCAATTGCAAGTAAATCTTAAAACATTATTAGAACCATAAATAGATACATTGGTAATTTCAATAAAAGGAAAGATGTTTTCATTAGGTGGTAAAGAGGAAAATAACTTGCCAATCAACCAATCAACTTAAAAATTCAATTCATATTTATATATGGTAAGCAGAAGCATGGAATTCAAAAGATTGGCATGCATAAAATGTTGTTGCTATAAACAAAAACATATTTACCGGTGTAATCTTCTCCAACTGTTTCTTCTTTGGATTCAAGACTTCTTCTGGCTTTCCTTCTTGCCTGTTGTAGCAGGAATTTACAGGAAGACAATAAGTTACAACACAACTACCCGTAATCTCTTTAGCAGAGAAGAAGGAATAAATAATGGAGTAATAACTAGAAACCTGAGCTGGACCTAGATGCATACATTTATCTTATCAGTGTTAATTTTATTTACTATAATCTCATGACAAGGCTTCAATAGCCCCCGAAAGGGGGTGCAAGCTAGTATTCAAAAATCATACACATAATATAAAAGGGCATTACATAGGGATAAGCTTCGAATGAACCCCAAATCAGTAGCAGGTTTACGTCGTGGTTAAGAATTCTTCCATCTTTGTAAACTGCATTATAACAATAATTTTTAACAATAAATGCAGCACTTTACTTAACAGTTTGGAAAACAACCACTGAAAATATCCAAAAGCCCCTGGAGTCTGGACCTGGCAATATGAATTTATGCATGCACTAATGAGGACTTGATTTATAAATGATTGCTGATCTATCAGTAGGAATGCTCTGCAGTTTTAAATTAAGCACACTCACAGTAAGACTTTCAGCCTAAGAAATTATTGTGCAAATAAAGGTATGAAATGACTAAGTTAACAAATTCCTGCTTTTGCAGGTCCAAAACCAAATAGTCTGGTCAATTATAAAAAGAATACAATTTCAGTTTCCTTCAATAGAATAATAAACATAATACTATCAGAAATTAGGAACGGGTGTGCAATTAATCATCCATACAAGGGGATATTATCCTGTCATCGTGGTGAAACTGTTGATTCTATTTGTAATTTTTGCTCACTGAGATGATGCCCCTCTCAAATCTAAATGATGAATAGTGCCATTAGGACTTGCTACAACTCAGTGTACTAGTTAAATCATTAACACGGTTAGCATTTTTTAGGGCTTCGCCACACCTTAATGTAGCACAATTCTAATTGGTTAAATCATTACCATAATTGGTGGTTTTTGGATTAAATTATTTCACCTTTATTTCTAATGTTGACCATTTTCTTTGTAGGACTAGTACTTGGAGGTGGAAGAAGACAAAATGAATGAGAAATTTTTCCACCAAGAGTTTGATCCAAGTAACATTTTTGTTAGCCAAAACTTTTTGTTTTATCTTCAAAGAAAGTTTTAAGCAACTCTAGACCACAAGCTTCCTGAATCAAGGTGATCTCCGTAAACATGCATATTGATAAGAATGAGAGTATCATCTCCACAAACAATGTAATAGAGATTCGGATCTGCCTCGCTCTTCTCAAAGCCTATCTGTAGCACGTAAGAGTCAAACCTAGAATACCAAGCTCGTGGAGCTTGCTTCAGGCCATACAGTTCCTTTTTCAAGAGGCACAAGTGGGACTCTCTCCCAAACACCTCGAACCCCTTTGGCTGCCCAATGTATACCTCCTCCTCTATAAGACCATTCAGAAATGTTGTCTTCACATCCATCTGATGGATCTTCCAACCCATCTCTGCTGCAATGGCCATAATACTCCTTATGGAAGTATATCTCGCAACTGGTACAAATGTCTCAGCATAGTCAATCCCCTCAACCTGAGAGAATCCTCTCGCCACAAATCGAGCCTTGTGTTTCTCAATGCTTCCATCTGCAACATACTTAATCTTGCACAACCACATGGAAGTCACCACTAACTTCCCCTTTGGTCTAGGCACCACCTCCCACACATCATTTTGCATAATGGAATCATACTCCTGCATAGCATCTCTCCAAACTTGTTAGTCTGTTTCCTGCTCAAAAGTAGTGGGCTCGAAATTTTTGATGCTAGTCACCATGGCCAAGTAGGAACCAAACCTCTC
This sequence comes from Picea engelmannii, assembly GCA_009831015.1. NCBI lineage: Eukaryota > Viridiplantae > Streptophyta > Pinopsida > Pinales > Pinaceae > Picea > Picea engelmannii. Next base: position 1,172,973 of record ML778557.1, on the reverse strand, counting down.
TGGTGCTCTCCTCTCTCTCATCAACATCTAGGGCTCACCAAAATACTCCTTGGATTCCTTCAAGGTCTCCTGAAACCATCTCAGTTTCCTCTTCCTTGAAGTAACCTCCTGTAGAACAATACCCTCATGCCCCTCAGTCTCAACCATAGATCTCACCATAGATGTTTGAGATCCTGAAGAATGTGCACTTGTGGTTTGTGTACCAGACACATGTGATCCTGTAGTTGTACTGGATGGACCAGTCACCATTGAACTCGGTGTAATAAACACTTGAACCTGTGTCCCCTGTGATGTATCAGCCTGCATCTGTGGGACCTCCTCAACTCTATCTCTCAACTCACAAGATCTTTGAAAGGCTTTATCCTCCTCAAATCTAACATCTCTCCTCGCTACAATTGTCCTCAGTGCTGGTATGTAGATCCGATAGACCTTTGAGACCCTGTTGTATCCAACTAGGATCCCCTTCTCTATTGTGGGATCCAACTTTGTCCTCTTCTCAGAAGGGACATGACAGAAAGTCAGGCACCCAAATATGTGAAGGTGTCCAACATCTGGCCTCCTCCCAATGAAGGCCTCCTCAGGAGTCTCACGTTCTACAGATACACTGTAGTACTGCAAGCCTCAACCCATAAGAAAAATGGAGACCCTTGATCATGAAACATAGATCTCGTTGCACCAACAATAGCCCGGTTCTTCCTCTCAACAACCCCATTCTGCGGGGGGTTGTAAGGAAGGGTCAATTGTCTTGTAATACCCTCTTGGGTGCAGAAGTCTCTAAATTTTATGGAGGTATACTCACCCCCATTGTTCGACCTCAAGACCTTAATCTTTCTCCCTGTCTGGTTCTCCACGAGAGCCTTAAACTCTTAGAACCTCTTGAAGACCTCACTTTTGGTCTTTGGGAAATAGATCCAGGTCTTCCTTGGGTGGTCATCAATGAATGTCACATAGTACTCACATCCACCCAAGAAAACCGATGATATGGGCCCGCACACATCAAAGTGTGCCAAATAAAGTATCCCAGTTGATCTATTGTCACTGCTCGGAAATACAGTTTTGGTGTACTTCCCAAGAGCACACCCCTTGCATACCTCTTGATGCTTAGTGTCGAACTGTGGAAATCCTGTCACACTCTCCCTCAACACCCTCAGAGCTCCATGATGCAAGTGAGCCATCCCCCTATAACAAATCTCACACAACTAACTGTTGTTGTTGCTACTAGCCAAAGCATATAATGGTTGAAAGATGAGTCTATACAGTTTCCCATCACGAGTCCCAATCACTCGGGTTGATGTGATATTGAACCCCTTAGGATGAATGAGGACCTCATCACCTCATAAAGACACCTCAAATCCCTATCCTGAATGGTGGAAACGGATATCAGGTTCTTCTTCATCCCAGGGACATACAAGACGTCCCTGAACACCATGGGTGGCCTCAACTCCCTCTGAAAGGAAACTGTGCCACGCCCAGCCACCCTGACTATGGTGTTATTCCCAAGCACTATCTCCAACTAGATCCCAGTCTCTGTAAGATCAGTAAAGTGCTCTCTAACACCAAGCATATGACTGGATGCTCCATTGTCTATGTACCATACACTGGATGGTGTCTCAACTGTAGACAGACTGACAAGCAAGCACATTTCCCTCTCAAAATGAGGGGCAAACTCATTCTCCTTAGTTGATGATACAGTACCACCCTGCTTCTTCATCTTCCTGTTGAGACACTGTACAACATAGTGCCCCATCTTGTTACAATCAAAGCATTTAACTTTGCTCATATACCTCTGCTGATCACCTCCCTTTTGTTGTTGCTTGGCCCCACCCTTAAGAACCTTTTTAGTCTTCTTCTTGCCCTTTGCAAAAACAGCAAGATCCTCACCATCATCCACACCATGCCGATGACCTAGGCTGTGGGGGAGCACCCCCCCCCCCCCCCCCCCCCCCNGCCCCCCCCCCCCCCCCGCCTCCTCGAACCCACTCTCGAATCGCACTTCGAAGGGAAGCGTTCAGGGAGCGCGCTCTTGAGTGCGCTCCCTGAACGCTCCCCTTCTGGAGCGTTTTTAGGGAGCACGCTCCCTCACTGAAAACTGTGCTCCCTGGTTTTTAAGGGAGCGTCCAAGGAGCAAACGCTCCCTAGATGCTCCCTGAGCACTCCCAAAGAAAATAACGCTCCCCGAAAATGCTCCAGCAGCCCGCGTGCGTGAGGAGGAAAAATGGGTGTTTTTTTTTGTTTTTTTGGGAGAAATGAAGCAAGGGAAAGGTAGCCTAGGGTTAGGTAAGAGGTTAAAACACTCATTCACTCCCTTTTCTCTCATTCTATTTCAAATTTCACTTATCTTTGCTAAGAGGGTTTTGACTCTTGAGAGGGTTCTTGCTAGTTCTTGAGGAGATTGAAGAGCTTGGAAGGAATATTGAAGGCTCCCATAGGGTGATTGGAGAGCTTGGAAGAGAAATTGAACTTTGAAGGCTACTATTTGTGAGAGCTTGGAAAGGAGATTAAAGGCTACCATAGTCATATTCAACCACCATTGGAGAGCTAAAGAGGTAGGCTCTTAAGCCCATTTTTCTTTCTTGTTTTGTTTTTTTTTTTAATGCATGTGTTGTAAACTAGTATATTATGCTATGTTGAATATTTGAATAATTTCTTCTCCTACTCTTTCCCATTTCTCCTCCATCATTCTATTGTAGGTAGCAGCTTATTATCAAGGGCCAAGGTTCAACATTCACGATGTTGATGTCAATGTGGTATGCCATTTTGGTTCCATTTTTTATTATAATGATGTTGGTGGGAAATCCACGTCAAAATACCCATGATAGTGATGAAGAAATAGAAGTGGGCAACACATACCAAGGAGAGGAGGAAGGAATGGGAGGGGATGAAGACAATGAAAATGATAGTGATGGTCAGTATCCCCAAAAATTCAAAGAGAGGTAAACACCTCTATGGAAGTATGTCACAAAGCTTAGTGAAGGGACAGGGGGTGGAACAAGAAAATTTATATGCCACCATTGTCATACAGAATACACAGGTTCCTATACCCGTGTGAGAAAGCATCTATGCGGGTCTATGTACTAGGATGAAGGTAAGAATATAGGAATCAAAGCATGTGTGAGTATCGATTCCAAAGATAGACTCAAATACCAAAGGGAAGAGGAGGTAGCACAAAAAAAATCCAAAAGACCAAAGGGTGAACCTGAGAATGCACGAAGAATGTTCATTGGTCGAAGCACATCCCCCAATCCTAGTGCATTCTCGCCTTCATCTTCCCCTAGAACACTATCAGAATGTCTTGACCAAGGTTGTAGAGATGATGTGGATGCAAAAGTTTACAGGTTTCTCTATGCATGTGGTATACCATTCAATGTTCTTCGCTCACCATATTGGCATGAAATGGTCCAAGCCATCAATGGTGCCCCTAAAGGTTATAGGAGCCCCGGGTATGACAAAGCTAGAACATTGGGACTTGACAGGGAAAGAGCAAAAATCCAAGGTGCTCTAGGAAAATTTACAAATGAGTGGAACCTAAATGGGGTATCAATTGTATCTGTTGGTTGGACAAATGTGAAAGGCAAGCCATTGATAACTATTCTTGGTGTGTCTAAGAGTGGTGTGATCTTCCTTTCAGCCCATGACTACTCAGATCACTACAAAACAGGGATTAATATTGTAGATGCCTTGCTTAAAACCATTCAAGAGATTGGGCCCTACAATGTCATTCAAGTCATCACTCATAATGTTGCTAATTGTAAGGCAGCAGGAGCAATCATTGAAGATAGGTACCCCAATATATTTTGGTCGAGGTGTTTGGTTCACACAATGAACCTTTTGATGCATGATATGATTAAACTGAAGGACCATAATTATAGATGGATTGGTGCTTTGTACAAGAGAGGGAAGAAGATGATAAGATTTATTACAAATCTTAGCATGGCCCACTACATTTTTCGCTGTCACTCCAAGTTGGAGTTACTAAAGATTGCAAAGACCAGATTTGCTAGCTATTATCTCACCTTCAGGCACCTGTTGAAGGTAAGAGAGGTATTGGCTAGTACGGCCTCGAGTGATTCATGGTAGGATCTAAAAGATAGGGCTACATCCGTATCTGAGAGAAGTGACCTTCAAGAGGTGGAGGACACAGTTTTTGATGGCCATTTTGGCAACAGGTTCGATATATTCTGCAGTTCACCAAACCCATTTACATTATGATTCGGTTTGCAGATACAGATCGATCGGTGATTGGAGAGTTGTATGAGCAGATGGACAACATGTTAGGCCAAATCAAAGACATTGTTCAGCCGAAGGATGCAATCTTGTATGATCGTATCCATAAACTTGTGGTCAAAAGGTGGGATAATTTGAATGTTCCACTCCATGCCCTAGCATATGTCCTTACCCCAAAATATTATTCTTCATCTTGGTTGGCCCAACCAACACCCGGGGGTGGGGAAAGGAGAATGTTGAAATAACGTAACTGCAAAGTGTATTCTTATTATTATTTGATATATTATTCATTGGATCAATCCCCACTGTGGATTGATCATGTCGGCTATTGTAAAAGGACCAAATCCCCTTTTGTGGATTGGTCATAATGTAATTGTAAAAGGCAAAAGAAGAAGTCGACCCTAGAATATATCAAGAGGCCCCGAAATATAATAAAGGTGGTTATAACCACCCAGATTAAGAAGTCGACCCGGCCAGTGAAGAGACACTTCACACGTGCCAGACTAGTATAAATAAGGAGGCTAGCACCTCACTTAGACAAACAACTAACTTGCTCATTGAGAGACAAGTTTCGGAACTGCAGTTGAAGAAGAAAGAGAGAGAGTGGCGCATCTTTGGGAGAGGATCTTTTGTATTAGCTTAACTTATCTCTTGGCATTGTATTGGCTATCTATAATAAGGAAGTTTTGTTGGGTTTTCTTCCCCTAGAAGGTTTCCCAGGATAAATGTTGTGTCTCTTGTGATTGTGTATTTCTCAGTGATCTTGTCTTATGTTGTTGTTATCTATTGAAATGCAAAGAACTATAATAATGGCTTAAACATTAACATGGTATCAAATCCAAGCTGAAGAGAGCATCTTTCACAAGAGAAAAGTGAAGAACATCACTGTTGTCGTACATGCAAATTAGGGCTTTTTGATGGTAAAGCTTTTCATCCCTAAAACCATCTAGAAAAGTGTGCCCTCCCCCAAGGATTACTTTGGCACTCTCAGCGCACCTTTTCAGTGGCTAGATCTCCCGAAAAGTGAAACCCTAGTTTCACAAAGTACCAGAAAACCAGAGTACCAGAAGTACCAGAAAACCAGAAACACCAGTCCAGAAATCTGCAGATCAAGTTTGAGGGGGTAAAAGTTGGATTTTCAAAAATCTGATTGCACCAACTTATTCGCCTCAGCTCAACGTATCTATCCCTTGGATCAGAATTTCAAAATTCAAAGTTTGAAAAATTAGGGTTTCCTCATAAAAACCTAAGTTGCAGTTGCAGTTGCAGTCTCAGAACCAATTGCAGATGCAGTACCAGTTGCAGTTGCAGTCATACTACCAGTTGCAGTCACGCTTGAAGTTTTTAAAGAGTTGGTAATGATTACCGTTGTTGCCAGATGCCACCACCTGCAAATGCTATCGAAGGTATGTACTCACATATGTTTAAATGGTTAAACTTTTAAGCATATTTGCAGGAGAAGGGATCTCTTGCCATAGATCCAGAAGGATCTCAAGATCCAACACATTCAGAGGAATGATGCAACCCAGGTGTGATTATTCTGATATGCATCCACTTGTTATATTGATCAATGTTGCATGTTGTAGCTATGACCATCATTCCAACCTTTTCTGAGTCAAGGTATTAGATAGATTAAAAGTTGAGATCATAGAGATTATCCTCTAACCCAACCTTCTGTCAAGATAGCGTATTGTCTTAGTACAGAAGACAGGTTGAAGAAAGCACTCGTCATCTTGAGTGAAGGAGACTCAGAAGAAAATCAAGCACTCATTCCTGAGGACAAGGCTCCAGGTTTGATTAATCAAGTTAATAAGATTCAAAGGTACACATGACAAGTTGATGACTATAGTTGAGATAGAAGTCTTCGTAAAGTATCATACTTGATAGCATGTGAGCATATAGAGGTAAATGCTTAACGTAATCATTCGTCTAATACAACTAACACCTCCTCTAAGAAGAATCTCGTATGTTAGTTCCAGGTTGCCATGGAGGAATGTTTGATCACAACACTATGAGAGTGTTGACCTCATTTCGTATTGTATTCAGACAAGTTACAAGTAATAGCTCTAAAGGAGCTACTGTGACGATTGTTCGTGCTATTACTTTATATTATCAAAAGGATATTACTCTTGCTTGTTGTTTTGTTGACCTTGCTCCAGGTCACAGGTAATAACCCTGAGAAAGCTATAGTGAAGGTTGCAGAAGGCAACGTGCTAAAGGAGAGACCATAAATGAAGCAATCATCATTGGAAAAGAAGAAGGTGGATTGCATAAGCTAAAGGGTCACTCAGAAGCTGCCATGACCCACGCCATTGAGAATCCATGTGAACTTTGGTATAAAAGATTAGCTCACATTAACTACAAGGTACTACCATACATATGCAAAGCGGTCACAGGTTTACCAGAACTCAAGGTTGACCATGAAGGCATATGCAATGGATGTGCACAAAGGAAGAGCATCAAGAACCCTTTTCCGAAAAGAGACAGCAAAGCAGAAGGAGTCCTTGAACTCATTCATTCAGATGTGTGTGGCCCAATGCCATCGTCCTCCATTAGTGGGTATGTATACTATGTATCATTTATTGATGATTATTCTCGTAAGACCTAGTTGTATCTCTTGAAATCTAAAGATGAAGTGTTCAGCAAATTCAAGGAATTCAAAGCCTTGATAGAGAATCCTTCTGAAAGAAAGATCAAGATACTCAGGTCAAATAATGGAGGAGAATACACCTCAAAAGAGTTTGTGAACTTCTACAAAGATATTGGGATCAAGAGGGAACTCACTACTCCCTATAATCCTCAACAAAACGGTGTGCCTGAAAGAAAGAATAGAACAATAATGGAATCCGTGAAGACCATGATCCACGATCAAGATCTTCCTATGTGCTTATGGGCAGAAGCAGCAATGACAGCCGTATATGTGCAAAACCGATTGTCCCATAGTGCACTTGGGTTCAAGACCCCAGAAGAGATGTTCACCGGAAAGAAGCCAAAGGTAAGCCATCTCAAAATATTTGGCTGCCCAGTATATATACATATACCGAAAGAGAAAAGAAACAAGCTAGAACCCTCAGGAAAGAAGGGAATATTTGTGGGATACTGTGAGGTCTCCAAGGCCTTCAGGATCTATATACCAGGTCACCGCCACATTGAGATCAGCAGGGATGTAACCTTCGATGAAGATGCAGCGCTCAAGAAATTGGGAAGATGCCAGCTTGAAGAAGTATATGAAGAAGAACCCGTAATCCCCAAAACTGCAATGAGGGAGGTTCCCAGAGCCGCAGAACCAGTGAGGGGAGTCGTAAATTCCCCTGATGAGGAAATTCTAGAAGACCATGATATATTATAAGTTTAAGAACCTCCTCAGATGACGATCCTCCATAAAAGAAAGCCAGCTTGGGCTAGAGAGCTTATTCAAGATGGAGAGAAGTATGATGTTCCCGAAGGAACTACAAGACAGGTGAAAAGACCAAAGCCATTCTCCAGTTATATGACTTTGATGTGTGATCTTCTAGAGGAGGAGCCTACCTGCCTTGAAGAAGCCATTCAGAGGAAAGAATGGGCAGATGCCATGACAGAGGAATACCAATCCATAATAAAGAACGAAGTATGGGAAATAGTTCCCAGACCGAAGAGTAAAGATGTGGTATCCTCCAAATGGCTCTTCAAAATAAAACATGTTGCTGATGGAAGTATTGAGAAGTATAAAGCAAGATTTGTCGCACGTGGCTTTTCTCAAAAGGAAGGCATTGACTATGAAGAGACATTCGCTCCTATAGCCAGATACACTTCGATCAGAACCATCATAGCTCTTGCAGCTAAGATGAAGTGGAAGTTACACCAGATGGACGTGAAGACAACTTTCCTAAATGGTGTCATCAAAGAGGAAGTGTATATAGAGCAACCTCAAGGATTTGAAGTTGAAAACAGGAAGTCTCATGTCTGCAAATTGAAGAAAGCCTTATACAGATTAAAGCAAGCCCCTAGAGCTTGGTATGGCCGTATAGACAGTTTTCTGACGAGCTTAGGCTTTACCAAGAGTAAAGCAGATTCTAACCTCTACTTCAAGGTCATGAACGATGAGCCAATAATACTATTATTGTATGTGGATGAATTATTCTTAACTGAAGAAGAAAATCTCATCACTGAATGTAAGAAGAGACTCGCTTCAGAATTTGAGATGAAAGACCTTGGCCTAATGCATTATTTCTTAGGTCTTGAGGTATGGCAAAGTCCAGAGAGAATCTTCCTTAACCAAGGGAAGTATGCAGTCGAAATCTTGAAGAGATTCGACATATTAGAGTGCAATCCCATGAATACACCCATGGAAGCAAAGTTGAAGTTGTTGGTCGATACTTCATCAGAATTAATTGATGCCACGCTGTATAGACAGATTATAGGATCGTTGATGTACCTGACGAACACTAGACAAGACATTTGTTTTGTCGTGAACACATTGAGTCAATTTCTAGTAGAACCCAGACATGTTCACCTTGTGGCTGCAAAACATGTGATGAGGTACCTTAAGGGTACATTAGATTGTGGTCTCAGTTATGATGGAGATCATGATTTCACATTGAGTGGATACGCTGATTCAGATTGGGCAGGAAGTGTTTCTGACAGGAAAAGCACTTCTAGATGTTGTTTCAGTTTGGGATCAACCATGATCTTGTGGCAGAGTAGGAAGCAATCCAGCATTGCTCTCAGCACAGCAGAAGCAGAATACATTGTTGCATGTTCTGCCAGCTATGAAGCTATATGGCTTCGAAAGTTGTTGACCGGCCTATTTGACCTAGAGATGAAAGCAACCACGATCCTATGTGACAACCAGAGCTGCATAAAGATGACAGAGAATCATGTATTCCATGACAGGTCGAAGCACATAGAGATTCGATATCATTACATCCGTGACATGGTGCAGAGGGGAGCCATAAAGCTCCAGTACATTAGCACGAATGAACAGGTTGTTGATGTGTTGACCAAGCCTCTATCTCGTGTAAAGTTTGAGCACTTTTGAGATAAGCTTGGTATAGTCCGAAAGGACCTTCCTCGAAAGGGGTAGTAGTTGTTGTGATGAGACATCTCTTGCTTCCAGCTTCATTGTTGTGACGTAAAGCAAGAAGATGTGATGTGACTAGTACTGAGCTTCCGGCTTGACCGCTGTGACGCAAAGCCAGTCTAGTATCTTGCTTCCAACCGGATGATTGTGACGTAAAGCAAGAAGATGTGATGTAACTAGTACTAAGCTTCCAGCTTGACAACTGTGACGTAAAGCCAGTCTAGTATCCTGCTTCCAGCTTGATTGTTGTGACGTAAAGCAGGACGAGCATCTTGCTTCTGGCTTGACAGTGTGACGTAAAGAAAGACGATGAGATGAGACTAGCACTGTGCTTCCGGATGGATAGATGTGACGTAAAGCCAGTCTAGTACCCTGCTTCCAGCTTGATTGTTGTGACGTAAAGCAGGACGAGTATCTTGCTTCCAGCTTCATTGCTATGATGTAAAGCAAGACTAGAATTGTGCTTCTGGCTTGATAGTTGTGACGTAAAGCCAGTCTAGTATTATGATGATGAGCCAGCCTCGTGTTGTGATGATGATGTATTAGTTTTATACTAATACATATTGATGCAAATGATGATTGCATTCCTTTGAGAATGACGATGTTGTCGATGAAGAAAACTTCCGATGATTTATAGATACGCTAGTCAGTGTTCCAAGATGATATTGATGATGCTGTCCTCTCACCCACTTATGTTGTTGATGATGTAGTCCTCTCTCTCTCGCCTGATGCTGTTGAAGAATACCCTTCTTGTTAAGGGGGAGTGTTGAAATAATGTAACTGCAAAGTGTATTCTTATTATTATTTGATATATTATTCATTGGATCAATCCCCATTGTGGATTGATCATGT
>ML778557.1:1115229-1148765 GCA_009831015.1 Picea engelmannii | reverse complement strand
TGAGATGCAGCTTTGGATCTTCAGGACATCAACATCGCCTGAGGGGGATGAGGATCTTGCTCTTTGGTCAAAGGGCAAGAAGAAGATCGGTGAGGGTGTGAGACAGGGTCCAAAGGGAGGGACCCAGCCACAGGAGAGTGGCAGTGGGCAGAAGGACATAAGCAAAGTGAGATGCTTGGCTTGTGGTGAGATGGGGCACTATGCTAGACAGTGGACAGTGTCCCAAGAGGAAGAAGAAGAGGCAGCAAGATGGTATGGCAGCGACATCAAAGGAGGAGGAGTTTGTTACTCAGTTTGGGAGGGAGTGTGCTTTTGGCGATTGTTGTTTGTTAGTTGATTCACCACCTAGCGGCAGATGGGGAGACAGAGTTGAGGAGGACCTATTGACTCAGAGTATCGATTCAGAGGGAGCTCATACTCAATTTTCGAGGACATCATCTTTAGGGGTGACTAGTCCATCCAGGGAAGCTTCAGTTTCAGACTTGTCGAGACAGAGGGTTGGTGCAGTGGCTTCAGAGCATCAAGATTGATGAGGAGGAAGAGCAAGGCACCACAGAGGCTTGAGCCTCACTTGGCTATGGAGACGAGCATATCAGGTTCAGGTTCAGGTTCCACTTTAGGTGGAAGTCACTTGGTGAGAGGCCAAGTTGAGGATCTTGATGAGATGCCAAGATCCAGGTACTCTTGGTGAGATGCCAAGAGGGAGAGACTCTTGGTGAGATGCTAAGAGAGAGACTCTTGGTGAGATGCCAAGAGTAGTGACCATTGGCGAGATGCCAGGAGGTAGAAATCCTTGGTGAGAGACCAAGGTTGAGGATCTTGGTGAGATGGCAAGACCTAGAGACTCTTGGTGAAATACCAAGAGATGTCACTCATTTGCATGCCATGAGTATAGGACCTTGGTGAGAGACCAAGGAAAGGATCTTGGTGAGATGCCAAGACATAGAGGCCTTTGGTGAGATGTTGAGGGAGAGATCTTTGGTGAGATGCCAAGATCTAGGTGATCTCAGGTAGGTGGAGGTGGAACTTCCATCTAGAGATTAGTCAAGTCGACATATCAGTGTCAGGGCAGGTTGAGCATATCAGTGTCAGGACAGGTAGAGCAAATCAAAGATAGAGGCCACTTTGATGAGAGTGTACAGCCATACTCACCTAGGCCTTGCAAGGAGGCAAGGAAGTCCATAGTTGGGACGAGATTGATTGGTGAGAAACACTTTCCTCGATAAGAGGGAGTGTTGAGTTTTGGTGTACCTCAGGAAGTGGTTCACTTGTGGTTTTGAGCCTCTAACAACAAGAGGGAGATGTTGGTACCCTTGTACCTTGTACTCTAATTTCATTTTGACTTAGGAGATTTAAGTCAAAAGTGAAATTTGGTCATCTAGCTAAAAGTGACTATTAATTCACTTTGTGGGTGAATTAAGAGACATAAAGTGAACTTAGGGAACTTAACCCAAAGTGGGTTTTGAGTTGAGATTATTGTGGAATGATCTCAACCATTGTTAGGGATGGCTTGGGATGATCCTAGCCATCCCCATTTAGGTTTCCTTATGGATTGCTCAAGGAGGGCGCAAGGGGCCTTTGGAGGCTCATTCATTCATTTGCTCACTTGGAGAGTTTGAGAGGGAGCATGAAGATGAGGTTGGAGGCATTGGAAGAGGGCAGCTTGGGCGCTTCTATTCATGGAGGAGCTATGGGAGCTTGGGACCCTATTATTTTGTGGTGATCATACTTGCTTGGAGAAGGGCGCACACCTAGCAGGGAGGAGCTACACTTGGAGGATTGCAGATCTGTTTGTCTCAGTGGAGGGGTAGCACACAAGAGCACATTTGTGTGCAAGGGATTCTTCTTCAGGGCAACCAGGGTCAAGGGCCATCACTTGAGTGGGTTTGGCAACAAGGAGAAGAGGCGCACTAAGCTTGGGCGCATTTCTTCCTGGTTCCTTTGGCAAGTCTTGAGAGGAGCTTGCTTTGTATACAAGTTCCATCATATTGTATTTCTTGTTGTATCTCATGCTTTAGACACCACTTATATATACTTCCATTCCAAACTGGTTTTCCTCGAGGGGTTTTATCCAAGGTCATGTTGACCAAAAATACCTGTCATATTTTCATGCATGCTTAGAGTGTCGATCAGCTTATCTATGTTGTAAAGAGTAGAGGAGGTTTACTTGTTTTGCGTCATATTGCATGTGCTAACATTGGGTTACAAACACACTTGCAAGAGCACCTCAAAGAACACTTAACCAAAAAAACTATGGGCAAAAAGTTATTAAACTGTTTGCTGTCCTAAAATGCAGCAAAGGACAGTTTTGGAGATTGAAACGTAGAGCCAATCTCAAGGTCAAAGACGGACCTTAGTTGGCAGCCTCATAGGACCTTAGTTTTCTTCAGTTTCTCTTCGGTTTTCTTCTATATTCTCTTGTGCTAACCCTGCAGGATCTCTCCAAGCGACTTAAAATCTACTTTTCCCTCACGTCTTGGGCAGTTTTTACACGCTGTCCAAGACAACTTGTTTTCTGTTTTTTGACATTAATTGCAGAAAATCAGACCATAAGACAGCAGCAAAGTACCCGAGGACTCCCCCCTGAGATAGGCATGCACCAACCCAAATGGAGAAGGGTCTAGCCCGTGACAATTTGGGGCTTTTCTGCTTGAATTAGCCGCTCTTTCATCACTGTTTTTTCTGTTATATCAGCTCAATTGGAGGGTGAAAAAGTGTGCTAACAGGTCCAAAAAGGAGCACCTTCACTAACAAAATCAACTATAGCTTGATAAATGTGATCAATACCCTTGCTAGGGTTCCTAATGGATAGACAAAGAAAGGAATTAAATACTTACCAAATTAACAAAGGAAGAAGGAAAAGAATTACCCCAAAACATCTTCCTTCCAAGTGATAGACTTTACCCTTCAATGGATCAATCTCGTTAGCTTTGTAGAAGACTTCAAAAATCACAATCAATCTTTATGCACCAAATAGAAACCAACAGAGAAGAGCTTCAAGAATTGACACCAAATCACCTCAATAGGTAGATTTTCAACAAAATTGTATTCTCAATAGCCAATCAACAACAAATAGAAGTTTGAGGGGGAGACTCTTTTATAAAGGAGGATTTAACCCTCATTACAAAAATATTTTCATCTCCTTAGATCTAGCCTAGGAGATTTCACAATAGACTTGTCTTCCAACTAAGGACACAAGGTGAAACAAAACATAAAATACAAGAAGAGATGTGCCAGATGTACAATATTCCACCAAGAGAGGGAGAAGTCCCACCAAAATAGTCAAGGGGAGGTCAAGCGAGCCAAACATACCTCCATGATGCAAGGTAATCTCCTCAAGAAACCTCTCCAATGAAGATAGATCCACCAAATATGCCAACAGCTATGCTAAAGATGAGGGAAGTCCACACATGTGGCATGTGGGAGGCTCAAAGTGGGGGCATCTCACCCAAATGTTAGATTTTCTTAAATTTTCAGACCAATAGATTTACTAGAACATTCAGATCTTCTTTTACATTTAGCAACCATATACTAAAAATATAAGCAGCATAAAACAAGCACAAGGAGACACAAATATTTATCCTGGGAAAACCCCAAACTCGGGGAAAAACCCAGCCAACCTTTCTTAGATAGATTCTTTCTGATAATACAATCCAACCATGAACAAGCTTTTCTTCACAAGAGCAAAACTGATAATGAAGAAACCCTGATACAATAACTTATCTCTTTCTCCTTGTCAAACGCTAGAAGGCTCAGACAACTACAGTTGCAGCACCACACAAGGCTAGCACACCTCTCCCAAAGATAGCGCACAAGAGAAACCACCAAGAATAACCAAGAACCCCAGATGTTGCAGTAGTTGCGTCTTCTCCTTGCCTCAGACTTGCACCTCCTTCTTGAGTGAGATAGTTGAGTGAGTGACTGAACAAATGAGTAAGACATCACCTTATTTATAGTCTTTAAGTCACTTTAGTTGGGGCCGACTTCTCTTCTGGGAAATTCTATTTCCCTTTATCTTTTCCTATGGGTCGACTTATCTTCCGGGGTGTTCTTCAATTGTTTAATGATCTTCCTTTGATTTCTGGAATCTTCTTCTTCTCTAAGTAAAATTGTCCAGGAGGGAATACCTCCCACCGCTACCAAAACATCAACACTCCCTCTTAGCTAGGGAGGTATTCTTCCAAGATGTTTTCTTCTAGTAGTCCCAATCAAACCCATCCATTTCACATGGCATGCGCAAGACTACCACCATAGTCTTATGACTATGCTGCAAGCATCTAGTAGCCCCAAGGCTACCACCATAGTCTCACGACTACGCTATGAGCATCCAGTGGTACAAGACTACTGCCATAGTCTCACGACTACGCTATGAGCATCCAGTAGTACAAGATTACCGCCATAGTCTCACGACTACACTATGGGCATCCAGTAGTACAAGACTACTGCCATAGCCTCACAACTATGCTATCATGTTTCTCCTCTCCTGGTAGTCCCAATCACACCCATCCACTTCACATGGTATGGGCAATACTACTACCATAGCCCTAAGGTTACGCCATGGTCCCATCCACACCTAGCCACTTCACATGGCGTAGGAAAGACCACGCTACAAGTCCCATTCACACCTAGCCACTTCACATGGCGTAGGCAAGACTTTACAAAGCTACATTTTACTCCCTCAGTCACTTCACATGACTGATCTGAGAAACCCTTAGCCCGAGGGAGAGCCCACTAGAGGAGAAACATAACATCTCCCTCTCAATGAGCGTGGACATTCTGCATCACGCCAAGCTTGTCTTTGAAGTCCTCATACTTCACCCCAAACAGAGGCTTGGTGAGAATGTTCGTTGTCTACTCATCGGTCGATATGTATCAAAGATCCACTGCTCCTCTATGCACCATGTCTCGAATGTAATGGTATTTGATCTCTATATGCTTTGACTTGTCATGAAAGACTAGATTCTCTTAAATCTTCACACAACTTTGATTATCCAAATATATCAAGGTTGGCTCCAACTCTAGATCAAATAACCTTGCAAGCAACTTTCGAAGCCACACTGCTTCACGGCTTGCAACACCGGTTGCTATATACTATGCCTCTGATGTACTGACTACCACTGACGCTTGTTTTCTGCTTAACCATGCGATCATACCTGATCCCAAACTGACACAACATCCTGATGTGCTTTTCCGGTCCACTGCACTCCCCGCATAGTCAGAGTTTGTATAGCCTTCCAGTTTTACTGCACCGTCCGAGACATATCTGAGTCCATATCCAACCGTACCATGTAGGTACCTCAACACATGCTTTGTTGCTATCCAATGTACATGTCTAGGCTCAACCATGTATTGACTCAATGTGTTCACTGCAAAGCATATATCCGGCCTGGTGTTAACCAAGTACATCAAGGATCCAATCAATTGTCTGTACATTGTGGGATCAACCAAATCTGAAGATGAATCACTCAAGAGCTTCAGATTCGTAACCATAGGTGTGGTCATGGACTTGCAGTCCATCATCCCGAATCTCTGCAGGATCTCAACTGTATATTTTCCTTGGCTTAGGAAAATCTCATCTGGCCTTTGCCACACCTCTAATCCCAAGAAATAGTGCATCGAACCTAGATCCCTCATTTCGAACTCTGAAGTGAGCTCCCTCTTGCACCCATCTATGAGCTTCTAATCCCTTGTAAGAAACAGGTCATCCACATATACTACCAAGATCAATGGGAAACCATCTTCAACCTTGTAGTAAAAGTCGAGATCTGCATCACTCTTGGCAAACCCCAAGCTCATCAGATAACTATCTATTCTGGCATACCATGCCATGGGTGCCTCCTTAAGCCCGTACAAGGCTTTCTTCAATTTGCAAACATGGGAGTCCTTCCCATGGATTACAGAACTTTGTGGTTGCTCTATGTACACTTCTTCTTCAATTACACCATTCAAGAAAGCAGTCTTGACATCCATCTGGTGTAATTTTCGTCCCATAACGGAAGCAATAGCAATAATAGATCTAATGGAAGTGTACTTTGCTACTGGAGCAAATGTCTTGTCATAATCTTCTCCCTCTTTCTGGGAGAATCCTCTTTCAACAAATCTCGCTTTGTACTTCTCTATGCTGCCATCTGCAACATGCTTGATCTTGTAGATCCACTTGGAAGTCACTACTGACTTCCCTTCAGGTCTCAAAACCACTTCCCACACATCATTCTTCATTATGCACTGATACTCATCCATCATGGCATCCTTCCACACTTGCTACTTAGCAGCTTCCTCATAAGTGGAAGGTTTTGAATCAATGATTTTACTCATCGGTGCCACATAGCTAGAAAACGTGTGTGGTCTCTTTCTCTCTCTGAAAGAGCCTGTGGGAGTTGCATGTCCTTCAGTGTCTTGCAAAGTGTTCCGGAGCCATGTTGGTCTCTTCCCAGTAACTATAACTTCTTTGGCTGGATCTACAAGTATCTTTGTCTCATTTTGATCTTCTGGAATGTGTTCTTCTGGAGTAGAGTCAATCATTATTGCATCCCTTGGAGCCTCCTGCTCCTCTCTGTCCTCATCCATATGAGACTCCCTAGATTTTCTGAAGGTTGCTTCTTCATCAAATGTAACATCCCTGTTAATCTCAATCTGTCTCTATCCGAGGATGTATATTCTATAAGCCTTCGAAGTCTCAATGTATCCAACGAAGGTGCCCTTCTTTCCTAAGGCTCCAACTTCATTCTCTTTTCCTTGGGAACATGTATGTACACAGGACAGCCAAATATTCTCAAGTGGTTGACTTCTAATTTCTTTCAGGTGAATACTTATTCTGGTGTCTTGTTCCCCAATATCGTATGAGGACTTCTATTCTTGACATATACAGTTGTATTGGATGCTTCTACCCATAGATGCATGGGAAAATTATGGTCATGGATCATCGCTTTAGCTGCTTCTACAATTGACCTGTTCTTTCTCTTTGCAACCCCATTCTGTTGGGGGTTGTAGGTGTTGATGTTACGGTAGCTACGAGAGGTATTAATCTGCACGTCTAACCTTTGACGAGACTAGAATATTTCAATAAGCTAGAGAAACCCTAAATAGATGTGTAGAAACCCTAGAAGACACATCGGCTCAATAAAAGAACTAATATTTAAGTATTAGCCTCTAAAAGAAGAAGTCGGCTTGGACAGGTGACAAAGAGCACGATAAATAGAGGGCGCTTGAGCTCATTTGGTCATTCACTCACTCACAACTCACAAAAGTCAAGTGGTGCACAAGTCTAGAAGAGGAGTGCAATTGCAGCTACTGCAACTAGGTTTTTGGTCTTGGTTTCTACTTTGTGGACTTTTTGATTGATGCGCTATTCTTGGAGAGAGAGAGAGAGAGGTACGCTATCTCTTGGTTAATTGTTGGGTTTGGTACTGCTTTCGAAAGTATTCTATCTATCATGGTTACGGTGCTCAGGGGTGGCTAAGTGCCTATGGTTGGGTGACAATATTGAGATATTGTATATGGTTAAACGAGCACATCTTAACAGGTTATGGGCCCACACCACCTTCAGGACAGTCTAACCACTGGAAGATAGCATGGAAATTCTTTGTTAAGCTCGTTGTGGCACCAGTAGCAGCTACAACGAGGGTTTATGATTGTGAAGCTGCAACAAACCCTAACCTAACCTTATGGGCACTTCAAGTGAGAAGTTTGGCATAATTCCTAGACATTCTAGTGTGCCTTAGGCTAACGCACCTATTGGTACTCTCAACAAGCAAAAACGTCAAGGTTGAATTTTTGGGTCAAAGTCAACGTTTGATGGGTTAAAGTCAAAGTTTGACTGGTCAAAGTCAAAATCAAAGGCAGTCATGACTTACTCTATGAAGACAAAAAACAAGCTAGAAGAAGCTTCAAACTTCAGAGCATGGAAGACAAGGATTGACCTCATCCTTGCCAAGAACAAGGTTCTAGATATCGTGAAGGGCAAGATCGTGGAAACACAGTTTGAAGCAAGAAAAGAAAATGAACCTCAGAACATTGCAACAATGGAGAAGTTCAAGGACAATGACATCAATGCTACGAGTATCATTGTGGACTCTATAAAGGATCACTTGATACCCTACATATCAAATCTTGACTCATCCAAGAAGATGTATGATGCCCTAACTAACCTCTTTGCAGTCAGAAATATTGGACAAGTGATGAGACTGAAGAATGAGCTTTGTGACACAAAGATGACTAAGGATGATACTGTAGCCTCATACTTTGTAAGGATTTCTCAGTTGAGAGATCAACTACAAGCCATTGAAGAAGTTATTGCAGAAAAGGAAATTGTGAGTATTGCAATTAATGGTCTCTCTAGATCATGGGTTGCATTTGCTGCAAGTATAACACAAGGAAGGAGTTTTCAACGCTTGAAGAACTTTGGACCTGTTGCGCACAAGAAGAGACAAGGATAAACTCAAAAGGAATATCTCAAGAGGAAGAGGATAATCAAGCCTATGCAACAAAGTTCAAAAGACATGAAGGTAAGAAAAGATTTGATTCAAGAAAGAAATTCAATCATAAGAGAAATATGTCAAAAATACAATGTTATGGATGCCATGGATATGGCCACTACAAAAGGGATTGTCCTAAACTAACAAAGAAGAGAAAGCAAGAACACCATGAGTCAGTTGCTAATGATGAAGTACCTTCAAAGAAAGCCAAGCATGAAGAAACAGATTTCTTCTACTAATCAGTTCTTGAAGGACCTCTCGAAGACACCATGTGGAACTTAGAGACAACAACTCTTATGCAGCCAAAGGATTGGGAAAAGCTTCTATCAAAATGAAATCAGGTAACAATGTTCATCTTAACAATGTTTTATATGTTCCTGGTTTGAAAAAGAATTTAGTATCTATTTCTTGCTTGGAAGACAAAAGAGATAGAATAGTCTTTGTCGATGGAAAAGTTCTTGTATGGTCTAAAGATTCAAAAATAGAAGATGCTAGAGTTATTGAGTTTCATGAAGGAAGACTATATAAACTTCTAGGTCAAAATGCTCAAGCCCTTGTACATGATGAACTTAATCCTAGTATGAAGGTATGCTCGCCTTCATTATCAAGCATTGCCACCTCTAAAATAGATGGTTGTAGGCATACCAAAACTACAATTAGTACACGAAAATGTTTACAGAAGAAGTGCACTTGGGAAGAATATTAAGAAGCCATTCCCAAGCAGTGAGAATAGATCCAAGGAGATCTTGGATCTGATACACTCAGATGTTTGTGGTCCTATGCCAATGAAGTCTCTAGGAGGCTCTCTTCACTATGTGGCATTCATAGACGACTTCTCAAGAAAGACCTAGATGTATCTGTTAAAGACGAAAGATGACGTATTTAGCAAATTCCAAGAATTCAAAACTAAAGCGGAAAAATCTAACAGACAAGAAAGAATGGAAGGAAGCTATGATGGAAGAATATCAATCCATCATGATTGTGCCTAGACTTGAAGGAAAGACTATAAAGTATCGATAAATACAAGGCGAGTTTCGTGGATAGAGGGTTCTCCCAACAGGAGGGAGAAGGCTGTGATAAGGAGTTTGCTCTAGTTGCCAGATGTACCTCTATATCTCCTGCAGCATCCGTGGGTTGGAGTTTACATCAGAGGGATGTAAAGACTACTTTTCTCAATAAAGTAATTAAGGAAGAAGTATACATAGAGCAACCTCAAGGTGTTAAGGTGTAGAGCCTCTCGTTATTCAGTGTAAGAAGGAGTTGGCTTCAAAATTTCATATGAAGGATCTTGGTCTCATGCACTACTACTTGGGACTAGAAGTATGGAAGAAGTGTGGTGAAGTCTTCCTAGGACAAGGGAAGTATGTTGTAAAGATCCTTCAGAAGTTTGGGATGATGGATTGCAAATTCATGGCAACTCCCATGGTGATAGTTGAGAGACTTTGATTCTGATCTAGTAGACTCGTCCCTGTACCGATAGTTGATTGGCTCATTGATGTATTTGGTGAATACCCGGTCGGACATTTGCTTTGTTGTGAACACGTTGAGCAAATTCCAAGTGGAACCTACACATGAGCATTGGATAGCTACAAAGCATATTTTGAGATATCTTAGTGGGACGCTAAATTATGGTTTGAGATATGCCTCAAACAGTGATGTACAGCGGCATGGATTTATTGATTCAGATTGGCCAGGAAGTGCAAATGACAGAAAGAGTACTTCTGGTATATGTTTCAATTTGGGCTCTGATATGATATCATGGGCTAGCAACAAACAGAAGTTTGTTGCACTTAGCACATGCAGAAGCAGAGTATATTGCAGCTTGCGATGCTTGTACAGAAGCAATATGGCTACGAAAGCTGATTTCTAAACTATTTGATCAGGTGTTGGATTTGACTGTGATATATTGTGATAATCAGAGTAGTGTGAAGCTCTTAGAGAACTCGGTGTTCCATGACAGGTCGAAGCACATTGAGATCAAGTACTACTTTCTCCATGATAAAGTCCAGAGGTGAGAAGTGACTCTCTAGTATATCTCCACTGATGAGCAGACAGTTGATATTTTGACGAAGCCTCTGTCCAAGATGAAGTTTGCATACTTAAGGGACAAGCTGGGACTTGTGGAGATTGTTCCCTTGGTTGAGAGGGAGGAGATGACTTCCTCGATTAGGAGGGAGTGTTGATATGTAGCATCATGGACTATCAGTGAACTGCAGATCTGTGTCATGCTAGTATAGCTTAGAGATGGTCATACGGCTTAGAGATGATGTTTGCATCATGCTAGTTATGATCATGCTAGTACAGCTTAGATATGATACAGATGGTTAGAGTTGTGGATGATACAGTGGCCTAAGGTGCATCGTGCTAGTACAGCTTAGAGGTGGATATACAGCTTAGATATGATGTATTGACATCATGCTAGATATGTTCATGCTAGTACAGCTTAGAGACGATGCTTATGAGTCGCATCATGCTAGATATGGCCATGCTAGTACAGCTTAGATATGACATGCAACTTAGTATGATGCATTGGCATCATGCTAGATATGTCATTCTAGTACAGCTTAGAGATGACCATACAACTTAGAGGTGATGCAGATGGCTCGTGTCATGCTAGTACAACTTAGATATGACATACAGCTTAGATATGATGCATTGGCATCATGCTAGATATGCTCATGCTAGTCCAGCTCAGAGATGATCATACAACTTAGAGATGACAAAGAGAGGCACTAATCTACATCATGTGAGTACAGCTTAGATATGATGCACCTACATCATGCTAGTACGACTTAGAGATGATGTAGATGATACTCCAAATCACGCCAGTACAACTTAGATATGATCCATTCACATCTTGCTAGTACGGCTTAGAGGTGATGCAACCGATGACATTGTTGATGCAGGATGATATTAGATGATATGATTTGATTGTTGTGGAGACTCTATGTCTCTGGATAGTAGTTGTATGCTATTGTGGTGGACATACTCCATTGGTAGTGATTGTTTGTCAATGGTTAGTAGTTGTGTGCTACTAGGAGTGGTTGTGGACCACTAGATAGTAGTTGTGTACTACTATGGATAGACACAGTTGTGTTATATTGGATGGCATTGTAGCAGTTATATGCTACTATATGATTTCCATGGAGACTACCACTACTGTTGGAGATGATTTCCAGCTAGTGATGATGTTACTAGTGGTTTGATTTGTGTGATCATGAGATAGCCTGTGTGGCTATGATGATGCTACCAGCAGAATGGTTTGTTTGTGCTCAAGACCATTACAGTTAATACCTCCCTAGCTAGGAGGGTGTGTTGATGTTACAGTAGTTGCGGGAGGTATTAAACTCCACGTGTAACCTTTGACGAGACTAGAATATTTCCAAAAGCTAGAGAAACCCTAAACAGATGTGTAGAAACCCTAGAAGACATGTCGGCTCAATAAAAGAACTAATATTTAAGTATTAGCCTCTAAAAGAAGAAGTCGGCCTGGACAGGTGACAAAGAGCACTCTAAATAGAGGGCCCTTGAGCTCATTTGGTCATTCACTCACTCACAGCTCACACAAGTCAAGTGGTGCGCAAGTTTGGAAGAGGAGTGCAGCTGCAGCTACTACAACTGGGTTTTTGGTCTTGCTTTTTGGTTTGTGAGCTTTTTGATTGATGCGCTATTCTTGGAGAGAGAGAGGTATGTTATCTCTTGGTTCTTTGTTGGGTCTGGTATTGTTGCTTCCAGAATTATTCTATATGTTAGGGTTACGGTGCTCGGGGGTGGTTGTGTGCCTATGGTTGAGTGACAATATTGAGATATTGTCTATGGTTAAACGAGGACATCTTAACAGTAGGGAGTCGTCAACTCCCTCTTGATCCCAGCTTCTCTGCAAAAGTCTTTGAACTCATTTGAGGTGTATTCACCTCCATTATCTGACCTCAAGATTTTAATCTTTCTTCCAGAGAGATTTTCTACTAAAGCCTTGAATTCTTGAAACTTGTTAAAAACTTCGTCTTTCGCTTCCAAGAAATAGATCCATGTCTTACACGAGTAATCATCAATAAAAATGACATAGTACAAAAAGTTGCCTAGAGATGGTATCGTCATCTGTCCGCATACATCTGAATGTATGATGTCCAAGATCCCTTTGGATCTGTTGTCACTGGTTGAAAATCTCCCCTTGGCATTCTTTCCAAGTACACATCCTTTACATACTCCATCATGCTCTACCTGCATATCCAGTAGACCTGTAACCATCTTGCTCAAAACTGGTAAGGCTCTGTAATTTAGGTGAGCAAGTCTTCAGTGCCATAGCTCACTAGAGCTAACATTGTTGTGTATAAGGGCTTGTTCTGGGTGTCCCTTCAATTTATACAATCCTCCTTCTCGGACACCAATCACAGTAGTTGAATCTATACTTGAACTCTTGAGCCATAGAAGGACTTGGCCATCCACAAAAGCTACCCTGAAGCCTTTATCTTCTAAAGCAGGAATAGAAAGAAGATTATTCTTTAAGACTTGTACAAACAAAACATCTCTTATTGAGATAGAATTACCTAAATCAAGCTGGTAGGAGGCTTCTCCTACTCCTCTGACTGCATGCCTGGTGTCATACCCAAGTTCTACCTGAAGGGATGAACTCTTCACCGTCACTTTTGTAAGAGAACTTCTAAACCCGGTAATGTGCTTTGAAGCACTATTGTCCACTAGCCAAATATCACTTCCTTGAGTGATAATACATGTGAGAGTTGAGACAAAGACATATTCTTCATCTTTTGATTCCTTTGTCCTCTTATGAGATGTAGGCTCTTCCATGTTTGTTGTATGTGCATGATGTTTTCTCTTTCCTTTCCCTTGAGGGCATTTATAGGCAAAATGTCCCAACTTCTTACAAGTGAAACATCTAATTTTAGATACATCCTTCTTGTGGTCTGGAACTGATCTTCTAGTTTTCTTCAGACTGGTGTTTCTTCTTTCATTCCTTTTCTTCACATGAGCAGCAAGAGCTTGGTTCTCTTCATCATTGGTCTTATGCGACTTGGATATTAATCTTGATTCTTCTTGGGTACAGTCTATCCATAGCTTGTCAAATTTGGGCAATTTACTTCTTGCACAGATTCCCTGAACAAATGTGTCCTAAGAAGAAGGAAAGCCATTAAGAGTTGTAGTCACAAGCTCTGCATCATCCATTGAATCTCCAATAGCTGCTAGTTGGTCCTTGATCTACGAAATTCTCATGAAGTAGGTGGAAATTGTATCTGACTTGTTTCATCACGTTTCTGAGTTAAAGCCTTAGCGTTAGCTTTCTGCTTGTGTTCTTGCTTTCATATAATCTTGATAAGGCATCAAACATCTCCTTTGGTGTCTTCAATTCTAATACATTGGGAATTATGTGGTCCTTGATTGAATCTATCAAGATCCTCGTGCCCTCGATCTCATTCTTCTTGTACTTCGCCTTGGCGTCTTCTTCTTTTGGTTCTGGGAGAACTTGCTTGACATGATCCAAGAGCTCATTCTCTTCTAGAATGAGCAGTATCCTATGCTTCCACAATCTGAAGTTCTCTGCTCCATCCAACCTATCCTCAACTCTCATACTAGTAATCATTTTCACTGGTAGAAACCCAAGGCCTAAAAAATCTCAAAATTTCAACCTCCTTGTAAAGTCAATGCTAGGGTTTCAAGATGTGTGCTAGGGTTAGGTGAGTTGCTCTAAAGTGGAGTTAGTCCCAACGATTTTGGAAAGAGTGTTCAATGAGCTTGACAAAAGAAAATTGTGTAGTAGTAAGGTGTTGCAACAAATCCAAAGTGTGATCTTCCTTCCAGTGGTTAAGTTGTTCTAAAGGTGACCAGCTCTGATACCATGTTAGATTTCCTTAAATTTTCAAAGCAGTAGATTCACTAGAGCGTTTAGATCTTCTTTTACATTTAGCAACCATATATTGAAAATATAAGCAGCATAAAACAAGCACAAGGAGACACAAAGATTTATCCTGGGAAAAACCCAACCAACCTTTCTTAGATAGATTATTTTTGATAATACAATCCAACCATGAACAAGCTCTTCTTCAAAAGAGAAAAACTAATAATGAAGAAACCCTGATACAATAACTTATCTCTTTCTCCTTGTCAAACCCTAGCAGGGTCAGACAACTGCAGCACCACACAAGGCTAGCGCACCTCTCCCAGAGATAGTGCACAAGAGAAACCACCAGGAATAACCAAGAACCCCAGATGTTGCAGTAGTTGTGTCTTCTCCTTGCCTCAGACTTGTGCCTCCTTGAGTGAGATAGCTGAGTGAGTGACTGAACAAATGAGTAAGACGTCATCTTATTTATAGTCTTTAAGTCACTTTAGCTGGGACCAACTTCTCTTCTGGGAAATTATATTTCCCTTTATCTTTTCCTGTGGGTCGACTTCTCTTTCGAGGTGTTCTTCAATTGTTCAATGATCTTCCTTTGACTTCTGGAATCTTTTTATTCTCTAAGAAAGGTTGTCCAGGAGGGAATACCTCCCGCTGCTACCAAAAAATCAACGCTAAAATCATCTCCAACAGTCATATGTAAGGTCTCCAATGTGTAACCCCTTCCTCAAATCATGCCAAAAAAATCCTCAAGCCAAGGGAAGCCCAAGAAGGTCCACACGTGCCAAATAGATGCTCCAACAACCAAGTAATGCATCCTCCAAGATGGACATCTCATGAAAATGTGTGACATGTGCCTCTAAATGTGTGAGATGGTTGAGCGCTCTGATATTTATGACGAGGCATGGCATGGATAGTCCAAGTGCATAATGAAGTGACCTCAAGTAGCTAGGGCATTGTGAGCAATGCCTAGGGTGTTGTGAAGTTGCCGCGGGAGTTGTGAAGATGCCTCGGGTGATGTGTCTTGACATTAAAATATGTAAAGCAACCTCAAGTGATGGATACATGTCAAGAGTCCCTAAAGTGCTAGGAAAGATGATGAACTAGGCCAAAGTGTGACAAATATATAGGGAAAAACATGCTTAGGAATAAAATAAGTGTGTTATCTATAGGTATAATAACCTTTGCAATACATGAGCAACAATTTTACATAAGGGTGGGTAAAATCTAAGAACCTAGAGGTTCCCTAAGTCATGTGTCCTAGTACATCCACTCCAAGGCCCCCACACACCCACCTCAACCATAAAGGACTTCCATGAGATGGTTAGTACGAGCCATAAGGGCAAGGACTATCTTGAAATGGGGATTAAGAGGACAGGCCATGACAAACCACAAAGGATCTAGTGAAACCACCTAGATAAAAAAACACTTTACATAAATAACTAAGCATGGTCTAGTACAATACATAAGATAGAATGGTCACACTTTTGGATAATCATGATACATAATATATGTCATTGTGATGGCACATCTGATCACGGAACGCTGGGCTCTAACATCATCTCAAGATAGGTACAAAATTTGCTCATATGTTGGAACTTGGAACATACTTGGTGAAGAAAATGAGGTACTCTGAAGTGAAGTTGAGGGCTAACAAGGGCAACCACGATGTGTTTGAGTACATTCTCTCAAAAAAGAGAAATTGTTTGGAACAACAATGATTGAATGATTTGGTCTTTGTGCAGTGCAATCTTCAGTTGAAATGCAACCAATTTAACAATACACCTATTGCATATCCCATAGTCATGGAGAAGATTGATACTTACTCGTATTGGGTCATGGAGAATCAACCAACAGCTTTTCCAACGCACGACTTCAATTGAATGGACGTGGACCCACCTCCACGACCAGAGGTGGGTGATATTGGTGTTGGACCTGTTGACCGCCTCTCCAACACAGGTGGTCAACTCCATGTGCCATGAAGAGATGCATCATCAGATGCAAATTTGTTGAAGATTTTGGTTCTACAGAGCATGTTTGGCCCCAACACTTCTTTTTGTAATTGGATTTTCCGCACCCCTGCGTGGGTTAATAATGTAATAGGTTTGCATGAGTCATGTCTAGGTCAGTTACCTTGGGATCGGTTCATTGGGAGAGTTCCTTTCACCGAGGGTTTTTTATCCTCAGGTTATCAATTGGGCTTTTCAGCCTTATTGATTTCCCTTGAGTTTTTCTCTCACACTTGCAATAATTCCTCCAAAGTGGTGAACGACATTCTAGTGGGTTTATCTTTTGGTAACTATTATAGGGAATCATTGTAAATGACCATGCAAGACATCTTAGAAAGTTTCACGGAATTCCCTCGAGACTAAGTTAGTTTTTTTTAATTAATTAATTTTTAATTAAATTTCCCTAAGTTTGGAGGTTTAATTATTTTTGAGCAATAATTGTAAAAACTAGGTCCTTAGACTTTTGATAGGGGTATTTGTGCTCAAAAGAAATGGAATAGCACCCCCCACATCCATGGACCAAGTTTCAGCTCAGTCGGACAACTTTAGCCATGGGTTTGTCCACCCGGAGTGTCAGTCAGTCTAAAAAAACAATTTTAATTGCTAAAGTCCAAACATGGCAAAAATGTAAAATTGTAATAATGAGTTAGGAGGATGTAAAATGGTGAATAATAGTTAGAGAGAGACCCCCTAAGCATAACATAACCCTCCCAACCTTTTCCAACCTATTCTAACCCTTTACACCTTCTCTTTACCCAAAAGTTATGCCCCCCTAGGGGGAAATTGACGTTTTTCCTTGGTGGTGGACGTTGTGACTTAAATGGGGCCCCCTCTCATGAGTTATGACTCCCTTTAACCCCCACATCACCTCCTAGGGTGATCCCACTCCCATTTTCTCATTAATCCCCCTCCATTCCTTGCATTTCCCCCTTTTGTTGCCCCCTCCAAGGAGAGTTACGCCCCCCGCTTGTGGTTCTCCAAGAAAAATCGTTTTTAATTGTTGGGGCCTCTTCCTCTCCCTTGGCACGAATCCCATAGCCTTCCCACTTGACTTTTGTGTGATCCCAACACTCCCACACCATTCTACACCCTAGATCTAAAATCTAAACCCTAGATGGTGTGCCCTAGCCTTGAGATCTACTCTTATGCTTGGTGGTGGACACTTGGCATTGATCCAAGAGAGGTAGGTTTGCCTCTCCAAGTATAAATAGATTCCTCTCCTCACTCCCAACTCACCATATCTTGAGCTATTGTTATGCTACTTGATTTTCCAGTCCCTCTCTCTATTCCATCCGTTTTCATTGTTCTTCTCTTAGGGTTTTGGAGCAAGTATTTCTCCAAGATCCCATTTCTTGATGCAATAATAAAATAAGCTTTGGAGAATTTTGGGAAGATCTACAAGTATTTGTGTTCTTACAAACATATGAGGTAAAATTGTTTTAATTTTATATAATGGTTGCATGAATGAATCTTAGGTAAAG
Organism: Picea engelmannii; assembly: GCA_009831015.1. Taxonomy (NCBI): domain Eukaryota; kingdom Viridiplantae; phylum Streptophyta; class Pinopsida; order Pinales; family Pinaceae; genus Picea; species Picea engelmannii. The sequence continues at coordinate 1,130,950 of ML778557.1, read as the reverse complement.
TATTTTATTTAAGTAGATCTTGCAAAGACTAGTATTGTGAATCTATATATGTGGTTAGCTAGATAGGGTGCAAGTATTTCACTTTATTAGATTAACCCTCCATATTATACATTGTATGCATGCTATTGTGTGAGTTTTTGCAGGTTGGACTTCAAGGGTTTCATTAGGGTGCCTCTTGGAAGAGTCTCCCTTTGAGATTCTCATACACTCCAAGCAATCTTCTTCTATTGCTCTTCTTCTCATTATTTCTGTTGCAATCCATATTTCAGCTAGCATAATAGAGTTCTTTGGTCATCATAATCTAAAATTTTCACTAAAAATTTTTAAGAAAAATTTTGCCCTAAAAAAGCAAGATTTTTCTTCACTTGTATAGTTGTATGTGTCATTTCCAGCAAGCATAGCTTGCTGGTTTTTGCAGGTTCAGATCTGGTTGAGAGGGGTTTTGGCTATCCAAAGGCATCCACACAACACTCAAAGACCCCCCAAGGGATTGGTAGTTATTTCTCAACCTTGCTCCTTCATTTTCTTAGCTTTTTCTCCTTCATTTTTCTCCTTTTTTTTGGTTGCTTGTAGTGGCTTACATTTGTGGGAGACAAAGGGTACGGCCTCCTCCCACGTGTGAGCCTTGGATAATTAGGGTTTGATCTAGATCTTGCTTTCTTGCCTCTCTCTTGCTAGGACGTGAGGGTTTGTGAGATAAAGGGTATCTCCCAAACCCTAGGACGTGGGATAGGGTTTGCTTGCTTGCCTCTTGGTTAGTTTGTTTGCCTTTTTCCTTTTGCTTGCTTCTTGGTTGTTTCTTGGTTTGCTTTTCTTTCTCTTGCTTCCTCTTCCTTGCTTGCTTGTTTCTTTCATTTTTCAATAATCTCAATTAATAAGCAAGCTAATTTAATTGCCTACCTATTTGGGAGAGGAATACCCCAAAAGGTTGGGTTAGGGTTTTAATTTATGGTTAATGATCTAAATGCTTAATGTTATGATATTCTAGATCTAGATCTAATACACTAAATAATTCTCTAGCTTAAGCCTATTGGGCACCTAAATCAACTTAACTAGATCTTATGCATGTTTAGTTCACTAAATGTTTATCTTTATGTTCCATGCTTAGATCTATAATCATTGATGTTTCATAAGTAGATGGTGTTTCTCTTTAATGCATAGATCTTTTGATGCCATATGCTTGAAGTAGCTTCTTTCTTTTGAGTTGATAAGTAGGCACGTCTAAATCTTTTTCTTTCACACTAAATGCTATTGTCTAAATGCTTTGAGACACATAAAAGTGTGATTGCCTATCTTCTATTGGTTGGCAAGTTGTTCTTGCCTTTTGTTTTTCTTTCAAGCTATCTTAATTGTGCATTTCAATGACATATACATGTGTTAATGCTCTTAAATTTTTAACTAAATCAACACACTTTTAAGGCCACAGTGAGTTTCGGCCAAGTCACTAAATCACCATTAAAAAGTGTCATAAAACTCTTAAAACACTCCTAAACACTCCTAAAAGTCTACCTAACTCATATAATAACTTAATAGACTCTTTAGGGTACCTTAGACCACCATCTTCACCATCTAAAACGGGACTTGAGGAAAACAACGGAGACTGTAGGCAGGGGACTGTCTCACGGTGCACAGGATGTGTCCTCTCCAGGAAGTACTCTTGTCTTAGGGCTAACCTGCGAAGCTAGGGTGGCAACACTTATTGAGCATCCGGCAGTTATTTGGCAATAGGAGGAGGAAGATTTGGTGAAAGCTTAATAAAATTTGATAACCTTAAGAAAGCTTAACAACTCAACCCTGGATCTAAATTCCTAAATACTTGTGGGTTTAATAATTAAGAGTGGTTGATCTTCATCCTTGATACTTGTGTTTAACTTTAGAAATCTTCTTCTTGATGTATCGATGATGATGGTCTTGATGCTTTGATGATATTGTTATGTGATGCTTTAATCTTTTTTATATCCTGCATAAACACATATAAACGAAGTGGTTATCTTGTTGTTGTATTTTAGCATTCTTTGAATTGTAAATCTTGTATCTAATATTTATTTGATCAAGTTATTCTTTCATAAGTAATATTGTAATCTATTTGTAACGAACAACCCCTTAACTTAGTTGACCCCAAGCCCAATATTTAGGCACTAGTCTTAGTTTCCCTAGGGAAAAGGTTTGTTTTACATGCTAACCCTTGCACCTTGCATTGTTGCCTTAGCATCCTAGATTAGATCCCCTCTAACCTTAAGAAATTAAAATCAACTCCTAGAACCTAATTCTAAAACTTATCTAGTAACTAGGGACAACCCCCTTTGGCTTCCCTAGGAGTGAGCCTAGACCGAAGAGGTTCAAGCCAAAGTGACAGCGTGGGCTTTGAACCTAGGCATTGTGCCTCCAATGACACACTAAGTGAGCCGGACTTACCTCACGTTTGCAAGTGTGTATTAGGACGGCAACAGGACCTTTACAGGGAATGACTCAAGAGTAGCGCATCCATACATCAAGCCATGAGGATGATCTCCAAGATTTCGTAGTAGCAATCCATACATAAGAACATGAGGATGATCCCGACAATTTTGCAAATGTTATTGCTTATGATCTTCATGATCGTGGCGACTAATGATTTTGATGTGAAATGAATCATGACTCATCTCTTCGAATGTTTTGTACTCATTAGATTATAGTATGATGACTTTTTTACTCTAGAGGCCATTTAGAGCCTCAATATTTTTTTATTTTTTCTCGGATCATTAATTTTATGTATCTCGACACTAATAGTTTATGCATATCAATGATGTTTTTTTCTGATTTTCACCCTCGTAATATAAATCAACAAACTTAGCATATTTGGCATCTAATGGTCTGGAATTACATTGATCAGCGTGAATATTTATCTTCTTGAAATTTGAATATTTTATATTTGTTTATCCAATGATTTCATTTACCAAGCCAAGAACTAGTTTTGATCCAAGTCAAAGCCAAGTCGTAATGTTAGTGTAAAGCGATTTGGATCTAAGTCCAATTATAATACCTTTGTCACAAGGTAAGTCACAAGTGATATCAAAGAAAGTATGATTCGCGACTTGTATCCATTCACTGCTAGCCACTACATTCATCTGAATCTCTTCAATTATTCTACAATAAAAAGAAAAGGGTAGCCATAATTAACAATGAAGATATCAATCACATAACCATCATTTTTCCTTTGCAACACAGCGATCACTCTGTTGAATAACTAACTTTTTCTCTATAGGAAAACAACAACAACATTCTAGCATGGTCAAATCTGTGAGATCCTAGGGGGCCTCCTACACCCCACTAGTGAGATCCATGCAGAGTTTCCAACTTAGATCGTGGGACAAAGGCCCACCTCTTCAATAAGAAATCCTCCACTTCAAAACAGCGGCAACATGCCCCTCTATTGAGACAGTGAGATGCACCATGGACCAACTCTTCTTCTATCTTTTTTTGACAATCTTCTATCGTGATTTTTTTCTCATCGAGCGTGAATGCTAGGAGAGACACAATTATAGGGGTGGGGAACCCACATGAGAGCAGTGTTTCCTCCTCCCTAAGGGGATAGGTCTAGGGGGCATTAAGGGTTCTTTCCTTCCCTTTCTCCTTCACCTTATACTCTCCGTCGAGGTATCCCTCCAGGGATTTTTGGGCTATTTTGGCTTTTGGTCCTCTAGCAATGCATGTACCACTCTAGATTTTTGAGTGGTACTTTCTTTCCTAGTTATTAGAGTTTGGATCTTAGATTAGATCTACTTTTGGTCTTTATATAGGAGTGTCCCTTGCACTCCCACAATGTATCGGTACCATGTACTTTACAATCCCATTGACCTATTTGAAGTCACTTGTTGGACATTAATAAAATTATCTTATCTTGTATGCTAACATATTTGCATTTCACAGCATAAGTAATCGGTGTTGCAAGAAACATTCTGACTACAATATACATATTAAATTCTATAGTAAAAATTGCTTGAGCTATTGCAATAAATATGACACCCTACAAACGTCCCTACAACTACCATTTCTAGATATTTTACAATCACCGCCAATAGCAAAATTTCAACCTATGTAGGAAAAGCCCAATAAAATTTGAAATAAATAAATAAATAACCAAATTAAGACGACAAACTACAATTCCAACAAGAGCACACAAAAGAAGACCAAACTCCCCCACAAATAAAAAAGAAAAAAAAAATAGTGTTGACTAAGCAAGGTTAAGGTTGACTGGTCAATGTTTCCTGGGTGTGAACATGCATGTCTAACTGATGCGTTAGACCGAAGGAAAAGAAATAAATAAAAAAACACCTTCCAAGTGTTGTTGTGGTACATTGCCTTCCTCACAAAATTACAGCTATCGTTCCTTACAAGCGATCACAACTACCAATGCTCTCTAAAAATGTTCACAATCCACAATGGAAAACATGTTCGCATAGAGTCAAATCCACCCTCTCTAAAGAAGTATTGAGATAAAGCATTAGGAACCACCATCTATATCCTGAACTGCATCAGGGGCCACCACAATAGCCACAAAAAATATTAAATTGTTGTTTATATGAACAAAATTAACCTAGACAAGGAGAAACATCAAAAGTACCCTACAAACATGGTTGCATCAATGGATAATTAAGCAAAAAAATGAGCCTCCCATGGATAAACAAGTGTTTGTCTTTTGTTTACATATTGTAGCAAAAATAATTGAATATGTGAGTCTAACCATCATGTCTTCCAAAGTCTTACATCGAGGGTGAAACCTAGAATCCTCACCGTATCACTGAATTTAATACTCATGAACAAGCCATCATGGAGACTTGGTTAAGAAAAATCAAACAACATGAAAAACTATAATCGCTTATATGGAAACTTTTCTCAAAAAAAACAGAAAATTAGAAACTTTGAACATGACAAGGAGACTCTAAAATTTGTAGTACGCACTTTAATCGCAATGAAGAACAAGTCCACGAAAAGGAAAAAAGGGCAAGACAGTTATGAGACATTAAAAAAGAAAATCAATCTTTATATGAAGAAATTTATTGGCTTCAATCAAAAAAAGATAAAGATATTTTATGTTTAGAAAGTCACAAGCAGACCTTGCTTACGTAAGTCGAACAATTAAAATAAAAGGAAATATCAATGGCAAAAGTCGAAAAGCAATTTATTGATATGGAAATATCTACAAATTTAAAATAGAATTTTTGGCTCGCTACTAATGAAAATTAATCAACAAACAAATCAACAAAAGTATCTTAGGAAAATATTAATACACAACTTAAGGATAATCGAGGGTATCTTAAATTCAAAATCAAGAAAAATATAACTTTCAATAAAATCTTATTCTCATTGTAATCACAAGAGTCATCACTCTGATCATTCAACTTATCAACACTACTTTTGAATTCTTTCAAAGAATTAGAATTCCAATACAACTTCATTCAAGAGAAATACTTGGAGTCATAATCAAAGAAGTTTCATTCAAGAATCTTATCAATAGATATCTCAAATAAAAGTTGACCTGGAATGGATTGATGCTTCTATAATGAGTGAATATTTCTTGGAGCTTTGACGATTCGCTTTGTATCCACAAAGCCTTCCTAGACAGGAGGTCATGTAATAAACTAATTACTAGCATAGTTGTGTCTCTTAGGGGTTTTGTCTAGAAGAATAGTTGTCTCTTAGGTATTAATGGTTAAGAACATTTGTTTCCTCTAATTACAGCCTGAGTGGGCCTAATGGTTAAGAACATGTGTTTCCTCCTAAGAGGTCACAAGTTCAAATCCAGAGGGGGGTAGGGTATGTAAAACTCCGTAGACTTTACCAATCAAATCGTTGGGCAGAGGGGGTCTCATACACCAATTTGGTGTCTGTCTTGGTCATGACCTTAAAAATGGATTATTATTATTATTATTACTATATATACGATAGCTTCTTAATTGTGAATCGTTCCTTGTATCTTCACATTTATTACATAAATGTTATTTGTCCTTTTGGGCTATATGGGTTTGTCCCTTCTCTTATGAACGCCTATGGCAGACTATGACTACCAGAAGGTATGTCAGAAAGATAAATAAAAAGAAAATCAAAAGAGCCATTCAAATACCATGTTAATTTTACAAATTATCAATACAATTTAAACAACTTATTTTAACATCTATAGTACTTATATTCGTACTAGCAATGTTTGGTTTACATATATAAAACTACCAACTCTAATATCATTGGTAAGTTGTATCAAAAAGGGAAAACTCACCCAACAAATGTAACTTGTTCACCAATTTTAGCTTCCTCCGGTGGAAACAAAGGTTCTACAACACTATGATCTTGATTAGAAGCACAAAGTACCTACAACAACAAGATTTGAAGCATGTTATTTTGAAACTTCAATGTAAAAACAAGATCTCAAAATATTGTATTATTTGCCAATATGTTATTGACAAATCTCAAAACACGACACTTGCCAATAAATATTAAATAGTGTGTATAGCAACTTTTGTTGTAGCAAACATTAACGAATTGTAAACCATGACAGTACAAATTACCTCAAAACATAGCATCACTAAGAGAGAAATCATCATCAAAAATTATGCATTAACATCACACCTTCAAATACATACAATATCAAAATTGCATAACAAGTAAAATTGAACACAATTTAACACGTTTACCAAAAAGGATTATCAATGATTTATCTGACCAAAGTCCCCTTAGAAGAAACCGCTTCTATTCCTATGGATCCAAGGCATGACAACTTATAAATTGCATACAATAAAGCATAGAAAACAAGATAGGTAAGACATCCAAACTAAGATGTTCGTTTAGTGGTATTTCAATTTGTACTCATTAGGGAGTAACTACAGTTTGTATTGGCGATTGTTCTCGAGTTCCTCTTTTGGGGGGAATACAATAGAAGGTTTGTGATATGTTGTCACATTGAACTTATTATCTTCTACAAAGTTGATCCAGGTTCTGATTTAAAGTTTTTGCAACATGGAAGAAGACCTACAACTCATAGACTACTATGATGATGCTAAGGAGGCTTTGGACATCTGGTCATACCAAAGGAACCCATATATGTAAAAATCCTAAGCCTAGGTGACTAAAGTCCTTATGATCTCAATTAAACAAGTAATTGTTGAAATTAAATTCATACCAAAGCATCAATCACATAATAGATAGAAATTAATAGTAGAGGCATAAAATCAATTTCATACATACACAGGTAATTACTCCTTCAAAAACAACGTTTCATTCCTTCGAAAAACGTAAACCTCCACACGCAACTTAAAATTAGCAACTACACAGTTACCAAAATCACCTTGAACTGAGCTTGTACGGCCTACTTGAGAGGTACAATGGCCCGGCCTATTGGAATAACCAAAAAAAGATAGCAGAAAAATGTTGAATGGCCTATTGGACAACCTCTACGACCTATCAATACAACTATACGGATTTATTCCATACACCTATATGGAATTGTACAACACCTGTATGGACTACTACCCGTTGCCCGAATTCACCTCTGCTTGAATCCCTATTCTCTCTCTCTCTCTCTCTCTCTCTCTCTCTCTCTGTTGCTCAACCTACTCAACTATTCGTGTGTATCTAAACCTTCTATCTTGTCCTGTCTTTCTTGTTTTAGCTTAGACCAAAACCCTAATCTATTTTTGAGATTACTCCTAGTCTAAGTCATTCTCACCAAGGGCTTTGTGACAATATCAGTTACCAACCGATCCATGCACATATACTAGAGCTTCATTGCTCCCTTCAAAACCTTGTCTCGTATGAAGTGATATCTTATTTCCATATGCTTGGACCTATCATGAAACATTGGATTCTCCGCGAGTTTGATACAATTCTGATTATCACAGTGAATGACTGTAGGTTCCAACTCCTGATCAAACAATCTTGCAAGTAACTTGCGAATCTAGATGGCCTCACAACTAGCAGTACTAGTTTCCATGTACTCTGCCTATGTTGAGCTAAGTGCTACGAAAGTCTACTTCCTACTTGTTATCGCACAATCTGTAGCTTGGGAAAATCTCAACCCAATCCACAGAAGTGTGACAACTACAAGAGTACTTACCCACTGTCACCTTAGATAGACACTCCCCTCGCTTTAGTGATGATAAATCACCACAAGGGGGGAATCTCGGTGACCCTAGGGGGATTGAGATGGAAAGTGGGAGAATGATCAATGAACATCCCTATAGGTCAAGATTGGAGGAGTAAGGCTTAAGAATGAGTCTTGTAGATGGTAAATGATTGTCAAGTATTGTGTACCTGCAAAACAGTGTTAGCCCTGCCCAGAAGAAGACAAATGATGGAAACAATAGCCTTAAACCAATGGGGATCAAGCAAGAATTCTTGCTGTCCCAAACTGCAGCGGTATGGAAATATATAGATCAGCAGTAAAAGATGTTAATAGCTGCAAATTTAACCATCCAAAATTTAGTACAAGATATCAGAAATAAAGCTAGCAATGATTAGTCAAACTTCCAATGTTTAAAGCAAGACTTTGGTGGCATTAAGGGCTGTTTATTAAGTGTTATCAGCAGGTTATTATGACAGCCAAGTGGTTGTAGCAAACAATTACTACAGCAGCAAGATCTAACCACAGAAACCAGCAAGTAAACCACCCAACAATTAGCCAATAACCAGTAGAACAATTAGAGAGCAATAGATGATAAAAAAGTGATTTTGCAGCAGCCCTAATGGCTGTAGCAGTAATTTGTAACAGCAAAGAAAATTACTTGGTTAAACTAGACGCATGAAGAATAAATTCCAACTTGAACAATTGCAATATCTTCAATTTCCACATATACCAATGCAATGATTTTATATCTCCAATGCAAAAAAACTAGTGCCTTGCCAATTGGGTTATGGAGTCTCCTATGTAAGAGCAAGGGTGTGTTACTTCTCTAGGGGTGTAAGCCTTTTTACTCCCTAGAGCAAACAAAACCTAGCAAGGTAAATCTAGGAGGGTGTGAGCCTTTTTACTCCTCCTAGCAACCTTTGCAAAGTAGCTTATTCAAAACAATAATGATAGATCTTAGTGGAGGGTGTATTTCTTTATACTCCTCGAAGGATTTAGACAAATCTAGCTTGAAACAAGAAAAGAAAGACACAATTAATGCAGAAATTCCTTACCAATTTCAAGAAAAAGCATGAAGAAACCCTCTTCTACCAAGAATATTCCACCACAATAGCAAGAACAAGACAACCAAGAGATAGCACCTTAGCTTTCTTCAACAAAAGACAAGTACTAGCATCCACAAGAGAGCTTCAAGAGAGAGATAGAGCAAAATTCCCAAGTAGGGCGAAAATTTCAGCCATACAATATGTAATTCTCAAGTGAGTTATGATCCAAATGACAAAGGGGTGACCTCTATTTATATGAGGTCGCCTAAAACCCTTTTGTCGACTTTCTGAGAAATCAACATCAAATTAGAGAGGTCGACCTCGCTATTTGTCCTTTTACATCTTAAAGTTCAAATTTACAAGAAAAAAATCCCTTTTTAGGGGTGACGCATGCCCTAAAGGGTGACGTAGGGCCTCTAGGAGAGACGTTGAGCCTTTGATGAAGAACGTTGGGCCTCCAAAGGCCATAAATCATGCAACCAAGTGCTCTAGCATGTGCCAAGTGTCTCTTTCTCCATCAACCATGAGAAACCCCATCAAAACCCTAGGCCCATGTGACATCTAGGGCATAAGGTGTGACGTCTTAGGCCTTCCAAGTCCATCTTTGGGGTGCAATGAGCTGGAATATGGTCATCTCATGGTGTCCAAGTGCCTCCAAAGGAAACGTTCCTCTTCCCATGTATCCAGGGAGAGGGGGCACATCATCCAACCTATGGGCTTCATGCCCCAATGAAGGTCCAAGTGGCCTTGTGCCTTCAAGATCAAGCTTTCATTTGTCAAGGACCTGCAAAGACAAACAAGTATGCCCTCCAAGGGTCCACAAGTCACAAGTATCATGCCAAGTAAGCCATCTCTAATAAAAGAACCACCTAAACATGTGCATCAAATCCCCCCTTTTCAAAATAAACAAATGCTCAAAGACCTTATACAACTTGCCAATTTTAGATATGGGAGGGGTGTCATAATGCCCTATTGGGTGAACCAATTCCTCAAGTAGAGAATGTTTCCAAGGAGAATCCTTTCTAGGTTATGTAGTGAATGTGAGGTGGATGGGGTTAGACTTCTAGGTATGGGGTTTCATGATATACAAGGGCTCGTATTGTCTCATTTATGGGTGACTTTGTTGAGGGTTAGCCACGTCTTTTTCCTCTTTTTTTTTTTAAAGCATATTTTTCCAAGCCCTTTATTAGCCATTCATTTTACATGGATTTCCAAGTTGAAGACAGTAAGGGGCACTAAAAAGGAAATGCATAGCCCATGTACGCTCTACCTTGGTTTGCATGTTTTTCCAAGTTGAAGACAATAAGGGGCACTAAAAAGGAAATGCATAGCCCACATACGCTCTACCTTGGAAAGCATCATTGATTAATTACTTATTTATTTTATGGGTCCCTCCTTTTTTGAGAGGCGTTTCATTGCTCTCGGGATCACAGGGTGAGCTTTTATTGCACGATATTTTTGCCAGGGCACCTCTAAGCCTAGTGGCCCCTTCTTCCCATGAAATGAGGTACATGCCCTTCTTCGGTCAATAAGCTCGAAAACCTAAAAGATGGGGAAACGGAGTGGAAGAAGTAATGGAAAGTGGCAAGTATGAGCGAGAATGGTACAATGACCCTTCAAGGAGACCCCCCAGTAGCAACCCTTTCCTTGAGGGTGGCCACTTACTAGGAAACCATGACACTCACCAAGGTGAAATAGGGAAAAAGGCATAATTTCCAAGCAAATGTTTTCAAAATCAAGAAAGGATCCTTTGCAACATGTTCAAATGCTTCAAATATTAAAATGACACTTACCACGACACCGGACTTGTTACCTCATGAAGCAGGACCTATTGTCCTTTATGGGCCAAGCTGGGTGTGGTGGATGTTGCTGCCATCGATCAGATGGTGATGTGTGGTATGATAGGGGCCCCTGCCTGGTCATTTGTCTATCGATACTCCATGTCTACAACCTAAGGGCCTCGAGACATCATCTCCTTAGTTATCCCTAGGAATGGAGGATAACACTATTGAACCAAGATATCACTATTAATCCCGAGCTAAAGCAGCACCCTGAGGTGTTCTTCCTATCTACTGCATTTCCTGCCCAATATGAGTCTGAATACCCCTACAACTTCACCACCTCTAAGATATCTCACACCATAGTCCATTGTGCCCCTCAAATACCTGAGCACATAGTTTGTTGTTATCCAATGCTCTTGCCTTAGCTCCACCATGAACTGACTCAAAGTGTCCACTGCAAAATGTATATATGGCCTAGTGTTGACCAAACACATAAACCTATAAACCGCCTGTACAACATGGGATCCACGAACTATGAATCTGAAGTTGTACGGGAGCAAAATAAACTCCCATAAAATGAGAAAGATATAGAAAAGAAACAGAAAGTACAGTCAAGGTAAATATCCGACTAGGCTAAGCCCTATGCCTAGTTAAAGCCAAAAATAAAGTGTATAAAATAATGTCATAAGTGAGGTGATACAAAGTGAGAGTGTCCATAGTAGGAGTTGGACAACTCAAAACTAGATGAGGGAGAGATATCTGAAACTCTGAAAATTGGGCCAATGAAGTCAATGTGTCCTGGATATGATGATTGATGGCGAGGGTGGTGATGAGGGTCGCATTGGCTCACTGTCGGAGTCCTCGAGTACCATAAGGGGATCCGATTGTATGACCCTGGGGGATGTAGGGGCGAGGAAGCTCAATTCTCCTACTATCTGAGGTCGAAGGAAAGAAGCTCTGAATAGATCTTTGACTGCACTGTTGGGGGTGGGAGGCTATCCAACGAGTGAGGGGTGCCCTGCTTTGAAACCGTTTGGGGTTGAACCCTCTGTCACTATAAGGATGTGTGGTCGAATGTATGGGCCTGCACCTCCAAACCTGTCTCAAACACATCGGTCGATCTCCTAGGGATGGAGTCTGAGAGGAGACCTGAGGTCTCACCATCATGGTTTAAAGTACTCTGGACCTTGGACTGTCGTTTGTTACTCTGATCTGATGGAAGGGTGTGGAAATAAGAGGTGATCCTCTTGGTATGCCCTGGGTGGGGGGGAAATGCAAGAGAAGGGATCTGTGACTGAGAATCTCCCTGATGAAAAGAACTAGTGACCTTTGGTCCAAATATTGAAAAAAAGTAGAGTGGTAGCTCCCTAAGTCCCTGTAGAGGAAGTAATAACATCCTCTGATCTCATAGTATATGGGGCACCGGAAAATGAGGTGCCTCTCTGTCTCTGGCTCCTGTAGGTGACAGTGAAGATTTTCCAGGTCCTAACAAGCTGCCAACTAGATCTGTCTTTGACCTCAAGTTGGCTCTAAGTTTCAACTGTCAAACAAGGGTTTGTTGTTGTTTTATAACATCAAATTGTTTAGTAACTTCTTTGTTGTTCTGTTACAGTTACATAGGCCAAATGGGTGCTCTAGCATGTAGTTTTGTCACAAGATGTGAGCACATGCATACCATAAGCTATATAACACACCTAGAGATCTTTTAGAGATGAAATAATGTTGTTCTAAACACTAGCATACATGAAAATGAACACATGTATTTTTGGTCAACATGCCCCTGGATAAAACCCCCCCGGGGAAAACCAATTTGAAATGGAAGTATATATAAGTGGTGTCTAAAGCATGAGATACAACAACAAATACAATATGATGGAACCTGTATACAAAGCAAGCTCCTCTCGAGCTATGCCAAAGGATCCAAGGAGATATGTTCCCAAGCTTAGTGTGCCCTCTCCTCTTGTTGCCAAATCCACTGAAGTGAAGAGCCCTTGACCCTGGATGCTCTGAAGAAGAAACCTTTGCACCACAATGTGCTCTGGTATGCCACCTCTCCACTAAGACACTCAGATCTGACTTCCTCAGACTATAGATGCTCCCTGCTAGTGATGCGCCCTCCTCCAAGCAAGTATGACCACCATCAAATAATAGGGAGCCAAGCTCCCAAAGCTCCTCCATGCAAGGAAGCGCCCGAGCTGCCCTCTTCCAATGCCTCCATTCAAAAGCTCATGCTCCTCCTAAATCTTCTTAAGTGAACAAACAAGTGAATGGAATGAGCTCTCCTTTGCCCTTGCGCCCTCCTTAAGGATCCATAAGGAAACCTAAAAAGTGAGTGGATGAGATCATCTCATCTCATCCCAAGTCAATGGTTGAGATCATCTCAAATGAATCTCAACTCAAAACCCACTTTACTTAAGTTTCCATAGTTTCTCTTTATGTCCCTTAATTCACCCACAAAGTGAATTAATTGTCATTTTAGGCTTAAATGACCAAATTTCACTTTTGACTTAAATCTCCTAAGTCAAAGTGAAATTAGACATAAAGTACATTGCACATGGTACAAAGTACTTCCCACATGTGTTTAGAAGCTCACAAACCACAAGGGAACCACTTTCCAAGGTACCCAAATCTCAACACTTCCTCTTACTCAGGAAAGTGCCCTTCACCCCCAATCTCATCCCTGCAGTGGACATGGTTGCCTACTGGAAAATACTCGGTGCGTATCGTTGTACCCTGATCAATGAAAGTAGTCTCTAACACAGATATGCTCAATCTGTGTGATCTATAGATGGAAGTGTCTCTCCACCTATCCAAGATCACCTAGATCTTGGTATCAAACCAAGGATCTCAACCTTGGTCTCCCACCAAGGATTTCTACCTCCTAGCATCTCGCCAACGGTCACTACTCCTGGGATATCACCAAGAGTCACTCTCTTGGCATCTCACCAAGAGTCTTCCCCTCTTGGTATCTCACCAAAAGTACCTAGATCTCGACATCTCACCAAGATCCTCAACTTGGCCTCTCACCAAGTGACTTCCACCTGAAATGGATCCAGAACCAGATCTGCCCGTCTCCGTAGCCAAGTGAGGCTCAAGCCTCTGTGGTGGCTCCTCCTCATCAATCTCTCATGCTCTGAAGCCCCTGCACCAACCCTCTGTCTCGACAACTCTGAAACTGAGGCTGTCCCGGGTGGACCATTCACCCCTGATGATGATGTCCATGAAAACTGAGTTTGAGCTCCCTCTGAATCACTACTGTGAGTCAATAGGTCCTCCTCAACTCTATCTCCCAACCTGATGCTGGATGGTGTAACAACAGACAAAGTAGTCGCAAATGCACACTCTCTCGCAAATTGTTCATCGAACTCAAGCTCCTTTGTTGTCGTTGTTGAAACATCCTGCAGCTTCTTCTTGGGACACTATCTTGCATAGTGACCCATCCCCCTACAAGCAAGGCATCTCACTGAGCTCATGTCTCTCTTCTACCCACTGTTGCTCTCTCCTCCCTATGGTGGGGCCCCAAACTTGGGACCCTGCCAACCTCCCCGACCGGTCTTCTTCTTTCCCTTTGTCCAAAGAGCAAGGTCCTCATCACCCTGCAATGTCTGTTGATTTCCAGAAGCCTCTGATACAAGTCTAGTCTCCTCCTGAACGAAATCATCCCACATCCTCTCCCAAGTGGGCATGATCTCCCTGGCAACAATGCCACGAACGAATGAACCCCATGGTTTGGTCAAGGTGTTTAAGGTTGTCCTCACCATAGAATTTGGGTCCACCACCTCTCCAACGGCTCCAAGATCGTCTCTGATCTGCGTGTATCGGCCAAGGAAAAAAGTAACCAACTCATCCTGGAGCATATGAATGCCCTTAAGTCGATCATACAAAACCATCTCCCGGTTTTGGTTAGAGCTCTCATAAAGCTTGCATAGAGATGCTCACATCTCAAATGCCCAAGCCTTCCCAGTCAAGTGGGGAATGATGTGATCCCGCGCTGCATCACATATCGTCATCTTTGCCTTGTTGTTCCTCTTCCTGAACTCTGCTAACAAGACGGGAGTAGTAGCAGGGGGAACAAGAACAACTACCTAAACTATATCCCATAGTTCGAGGTTCTCCAAGACAAAGACGATCCTGGCCTTCCAAGGCGACCAGTTGCTAGCTCTAGCTAGCCTATCCTCTACACGCATCTGAGATGCTGACATCACTACCCTCTGCACTCAAACTGATGTTGCAACTGTAAAGGAACATTGCCTCACTCCTGTCAACACATGTGTGAAAAGAGGCAAACGAACACTGACCTCACTCCTAGCAATATAGGTGTGAAAAGAGGTCGTGAAAAATCAGTCTCACTCCTACCACATAGGTGTGAAAAGAGACTGACAAAAATGTCCACAAACTTCTCTACAACCCTCCACAAAAATCTACTAACAAGTTGCCACTAAACTCAATCAATGGTTGTCCACAAAATCTGCCCAAAAGGTGTCTAAAACAGTCCCACAAGATGTTGTCCAAAACTCAGCAAAAATCAGCCACCAAGCTCTGATACCATCAAAATTTTCCAGGTCCTAACAAGCTGCCAACTAGGTCTTTCTTTGACCTCAAAATGGCTCTAAGTTCCAACTGTCAAACAAGGGTTTGCTCTTGTTTTATAACAGAAAACTGTTCAGTAACTTCTTTGTTGTTCCGTTACGGTTACATAGGCCAAATGGGTGCTCTAGCATGTAGTTTTGTCACAAGATGTTAGCACATGCATACCATAAGCTATATAACACACCTAGAGATCTTTTAGAGCTGAAATA
>ML778557.1:1103959-1115179 GCA_009831015.1 Picea engelmannii | reverse complement strand
AGTGGTGTCTAAAGCATGAGATACAACAACAAATACAATATGATGGAACCTGTATACAAAGCAAGCTCCTCTCGAGCTATGCCAAAGGATCCAAGGAGATATGCGCCCAAGCTTAGTGCGCCCTCTCCTCTTGTTGCCAAATCCACTGAAGTGAAGCGCCCTTGACCCTGGATGCTCTGAAGAAGAAACCCTTGCACCACAATGTGCTCTGGTATACCACCTCTCCACTAAGACACTCAGATCTGACTTCCTCCAAATGTAGATGCTCCATGCTAGTGATGTGCCCTCCTCCTATGGTGCACCCTCCTCCAAGCAAGTATGATCACCATCAAATAATAGGGACCCAAGCTCCCAAAACTCCTCCGTGCAAGGAAGTGCCCAAGCTGCCCTCTTCCAATGCCTCCATTCTCAAGCTCATGCTCCTCATAAATCTTCTCAAGTGAACAAACAAGTGAATGGAATGAGCTCTCCTTTGCCCTTGCGCCCTCCTTAAGGATGCATAAGGAAACCAAAAAAGTGAGTGGATGAGATCATCTCATCTCATCCCAAGTCAATGGTTGAGATCATCTCAAATGAATCTCAATTCAAAACCCACTTTACTTAAGTTTCCATACTTTCTCTTTATGTCCCTTAATTCACCCACACAGTGAATTAATTGTCATTTTAGGCTTAAATAACCAAATTTCACTTTTAACTTAAATCTCCTAAGTCAAAGTGAAATTAGACATAAAATACATGGTACAAAGTACTTCTCACATGTGTTTAGAAGCTCACAAACACAAGGGGACCACTTTCCAAGGTACCCAAATCTCAACACACAGCTAGCAAATCCTAGCAGAGTGTGGGATATGGTGATCAATCTCTACTTGCAATCAATGAGAACCAACCTGGAGCTGACCCAGAGGAATCCTGAGTGAGTGCATCCAATGTATGTACATGTATGGGGGGCGGACAATGATACCATCCCGCAGCTCCAGAAAGTTCTCTAAGTAGAAAGACATCTTCGGGCCCAGGGTCGTTGAGGATGAAGTCCAAGTGACCTTAATATATAATCTGTATATGTCCTCTCTGATGTCTCGGTGCACAATCTGTCTGGTCGGCAAGAGATGGACCTGCGCATCTAAGGAGTACCTGAAGGGGGGAAGGTGATCTGGGGAGATGGTCATCGACTATAGAAGTCGGGAGACCTCTGAAAACCAACCTCGTTTCCAGCCTATGGAATGATCTGAGGAAAGGGCCTTTGAGGACCAAAGTGCAAGATAGTGTTAATGTTTAAGCCATTATTATAGTTCTTTGCATTTCATTAGATAACAATAGCATAATCCAAGATCACTGAGAAATACACAATCACAAGAGACACAGCATTTATCCTGGCAAACCCTCTAGGGGAAGAAAACCCAGCAAAACTTCCTTAATATAAATAGTCAATACAATGCCAAGAGATCTCTTAAACTAATGCAGAAGATCCTCTCCAAGATATGTGCCACTCTCTCTCTCCTTCTTTAACAGCAAATCTGAAACTTGTCTCTCAAAATGAGCAAGTGAGTTGTGTGTCTAAGTGAGGCGTTAGCCTCCTTATTTATATTAGACTGGCACGTGTGAAGTGTCTCTTCACTGGCAGGGTCGACTTCTCCAACTGGGTGGTTATAACCACCTTAATTATATTCTGGGGCCTCTTAAATATCTGTTGGGGCCGACTTCTTATTCTGCCTATTATAATTATCATTTGACCAATCCGCAAAAGGGGATTTGGTCCTATTACAATAGCCGACATGATCAATCCACAATGGGGATTGATCCAATGAATAATAAATCAAATAAGAATAAGAATACTCTTTGTAGTTACATTATTTCAACAGATAGGAGTATCGCTCTTTCCTAGTAGCAAAGTCCCTAAAATATCTGACTCTATGAATAAAGGAGATCAAGCAAAAGATAACCTCGAGGCGAAATGGTTGGACACCAAACTCTACCTGAATAATGGACTGTGGAACTGTACATTTGCATCTGATGATGCTCTTGAGAAGAGATTTTAAACACATTTCGTAAGGCTATTGGGACGGAGATTAATGCTCAAAAATCATCTTATAGCTATAGTGAATTAAGGAGGAAGTTATTCAAAGACTAGCTTTATTGTTTCCCTTTAATGCTATTGATCTTCAGATAGGTCTAAAATACTTGGGTTTCATCGTGAAACTTGACAACCATGGCAAGAAATATTGGGCTTGACTTATTGAAAGAATAGAAGGAAAAATTTATCAATGGTACAACAAATGGCTCTCAAGGGGAGGAAGACTAACTCTAGTTAAGTCAGTCCTAGAAGCAATACCAGTATATTGGCATTCTCTAGTGTTTATCCCCAAAGGTATTCTAGAAAAGTTTAGGAAGGTTTGCTTTAACATTTTATTGAGGGGAAGATATGTTACTCAAGGGATTCATATCAGTGTTCCACGGGGACATGTCCCCCGGGGTGGGGGTTGCGTCCCCCACATTTCCCACATCCCCAGGACAAGGGAACTCCTGGGGCGACGTTTCCCCACATCCCCTTTTTGGGGAGACACGGGTAGGACGTGACTCCCCAAGGTGGGGGATGAGTTTCCCTGAAAGGGGGATTCCTGGGCGTCCCCCCTATTTCTTTTTGCCTAATAAGGCTTAAAAGACAAAAATTTAAATTTAAAAAAGCAAAAGTTAAAAAACTAAAAAACAAATATGTATATAAAAAAAGGATAAAAGTTAAAACCAATTAATTTATTAAATTTTAAAAGCTAAATAATTAAAACACAATTAAATTTTAAAAATTGACTCCATGCGGGAGATGGATGTAGAGGACCGGTCAATGAGATTGACTCCATGATGGTCATTTAAAAATTTATTTTCTATGTTCATTGTTTTTTTAGTTTTAACTTTTGAGTCTTGACTCCAGATAGTGATGACCTTAGACCTTGACTCGTCACTCTTTACTATTTAAAATTTTTGAGTTTGAGTAATTCCAGTTTACTATTTCAGACTTTAGTATCTACTATTCAGTATTTTTCTTAGTACTAATTAATGAGATTCTAAAATGATGAATTCAATTTTAAATCAATGTATCAATAATTATTATTTTGCTATTTTTGTTTCAACTTTCATTTATGATTTATGAATCAATGTATTTCAATACTTGAATTTGAATTTGAATTTTGAATCATGTTTAATAGTTTATATCATTTGCAAATTTGAATTTTCAATTTACTAATTTAGTATTTTAGTATTTACTAATGAATTTGCATGGGATGAACATTGAATTGTTATTGTTGAGATTTTATCATTATTATTTTAGTTTTATATATTTTATATTTTTAATTTTTTTATATTATATATGTGCGCCCCCATATTATTTTAGTTTTATATTATATATGTGCACCCCCAAAATCCCTAAAATTTGGGGGAGCTTCCACACATCCCCCCTGTGCGTCTCCCCGCACCCGCATCCCCCCATCCCAAAGACTTGGTGGAACATTGATTCATATGGCCAAATGGTTGGACATAGCTAAACCAAAGGATTTGGATGGATGGAAACTAAATCACATACACCTATTTGGGAAGTCCCTAGCTGCTACAAGCCTGTGGAACTTATTGACTAAAGACAGTTTGTGCAAACAAGGGATAGAGCAGAAATATATAGCTCCATGTAATATTATAGACTGGATCAAGAATCTTAAGAAGAGTATCAAAAATGTTTCCAATCAATGGAAGGTATTAGTGTAAGCCTTTCCTATAATGGGAAATAATTTGGCATGGAAAGTATGTAACGATATTCACATAAGAATAGGCTCAGATGCTATCCTGGGGTTTGGGGATGATGTGATATTTCCTCCAGATATGTTACAGCAACTACATGGGCAAGGGTTGCATTCTCTAAATAGTAGAGGATCAGTTCAGAGTCGAGATCTGGAAGGTAAACAAGAAATTAGGTGGAAGTTGTTTATCTCAGAATCAAGAAAAGGTCATATCAGAATTAGGGAAGAGGTTGATTCCCTGGTATAGGCACAGGATAAGACTAGTGGTATATATACAGCTAAAGTGGGTTACTACCTGGTATTGACCAAGAAAAGGTTTGATGGTGGGCAAAAATATTGAAAACAAAATCACTAAAAACAACCAAGATCTTTTTATGGTTATCCCTCAGAAATAGAGTTTTGGCATGGGATATGATGTAGAAAAGACGTAAAAATGGTCTAGGCATCTATTATCTTTGCAGGAGAGAAGGGGAAGACTTGGACATTTAATGGTTCAGTGCCCTTATGCATGTCAAATGTGGAAAGATGTGGAAAAAATGACTAATATTCTAATGTATGGATGCAACTATCTATTGAACAGTGCTTGAGAATTTGGAATCCCATGTTTAGTCCTTTGGGATATATTGCTAGCCTGTAATGACAGCTTGTTCAATGGCATTCATAAACCTACCTTTCTATTGCTTAGGTATATGCTTTGTTTAAACTTTAAATGGCTGTAAAATGGATCAAAAGTTCAAAGTCCCAAGACAAGTAGGAGAACTACTGATAGACAAAGGCAATTCCTCGGGGATTTTTTGATAGAGCAAAGCAGGGCCCACAAAATTTATGCAGTATTGGAGGGATCCTGCTTTTATCAGAAAAACATTTCTTCAAGTTCAAAGCAGATTTGGGCTCAGGAACAAACAACTTTGCAGAATTATCTGCTTTAAGATATTTACTGAAATTGGCTCTAGAGAAAGGATTGGAAAGGTTAGCGGTATATGGAGATTCACTACTTGTCATTAAGTGGATGAGAGGGGAAATTCAAATTCAAAATATATATTTAAGGCCTCTAGCAGAAAAGCTGAAAGAAGTTTCTGATCTATTTCAAATATATCATTTACTCATATTTACAGGGAATTGAATGTAGAAGCAGATGCGCTGTCAAAGGAAGGTCAACTTTGTATGCCTTGGAAATCTTGCTGTAACCAACGAAAATTCCCTTCTCAGCAGTGGCCTCAAGCTTTGTCCTCTTCTCTGAAGGGACATGACAATAGACAAGGCACCTGAAAAATCCTAAAGTGTCCGACCTCCGGTCTCCTCCCTATAAATACCTCCTCGGAAGTCTTCCTCCCCAACACCTTGTGAGGACTCCTATTATGTATGTAGATTGCAGTGTTGCAGGCTTCTGCCCATAAGAATCAAGGCAGATCCTGATCATACAACATAACCTTCACAACCCCAACAATGGCCATGTTCTTCCTTTCCGCCACCCCGTTCTGTTGTGGGTTGTATGGAACAGTCAACTCCCTCTTTATCCCAGCACCTACACAAAAATCCTTGAATGCCTTCGAGATGTACTCGCCTCCATTGTCTGATCTCAATGTCTTGATCTTTCTTCCCATCTGGTTCTCCACAAGAGCTTTGAACTCTTGGAACTGATTGAGAACCTTATCCTTGGTCCTCGTGAAATAGATCCAGGTCTTCCTGGAATGGTCATCAATGAAGGTGACATAATACTCGTACCCACTCAAGGATACCGATGACATGGGCCCACATATATCTGAGTGTATTAAGTCAAGGATGCCTCCCTTCCTGTTGTCACTATTTGGGAAAGTTGTCTTAGTGTACTTCCCCATAGCACACCCCTTCCATGCCTCATGATGCTTTGTGCTAAAGTCTGGAAGTCCTGTCACTATCTCCTTGAGCACCTTAAGTGCTCCACAATGCAAGTGCGCCATCCTCCTGTGCTAGAACTCTACCATGTCACATGCACTGCTCACCAATGCTCAAGCTAGCTCAAACTGAACCCTATACAGCTTCTCTCTCCTAACTTCAATCACTTTAGCAATCTTGGAGTCCTTGGGCCTAATGTACACTCTCCCAACCTGAAATGAGACCACATAGCCCCTATCCTCCAAAGCTAAGACTGATATCAGGTTCTTTGTCATACTCAAAACATATAGTACATCTCTCACCATCAGTGGCTTTCCAGACTCCCTCTAAAATGTCACTGTCCCATGGCCTACTGCCCAGCACTTGGCATTATTGTCCATCTCAATCACGAGGTCCATCTCCTCCTCATTCAGACTAGAGAAGTAATCTCGCACTCCAATCATGTGACTAGAGTCGCCACTGTCTATATACCATACGCCTGAACTGGATGAACTAGAAAGACATACAACGAGCCAGAACTCATTCTCAAATCTAGCCACAAACTCATCAATTTGTGTTGAACTTGATGTTGCCATATGTGACTTCTTGTTGCCCTTCTTCTTGTTTGGGCACTAACTGGCAAAGTGTCCTGGTTTGTGATAGGCAAAACATTTGATTTTGCTGAAATCTTTTTTCTTTTCACCTTTTGAAGTCTAACCCCCACTAGGTCCTTTCTTCCCTCTGAACTTTCACTTTCCAGGTAAGGCAAGGTTCTCCTCATCCTCAGTCTTAGGTTGGCTGGCCTGTGAGGTACCAACTCTCAACTCCTCTTGAGTAAAGTCATCCCATAGCCTCTCCCAATTAGGGATTTTCTCCCGTGCTACCACTCCTCGGACAAACACGTCCCACTGCTTGGTGAATCCATTCAAGGCTATCCTCGCCAGCTCAATCTCATCTACAGTCTCCCCAACTGCACCCAGCTCATCTCTGATCTAAGTGAACTTAGTGAGATATGTAGCAACTGAATCTCCCCTGGCCATCTTTGTGCTTTTGAGCTTCTCCCTGAGCAGCATCTTCCTGCTCTGGTTATCTGATTGGTACAATTTGGTTAGGGCCTCCCACATATCCTTAGTTGTCTTCTTACCAAACAGATGAGGAATGATGTTGTCTTTGACTGCATCAACTATGATTCTCCTTGCCTTCACATAATTCTTGAGATGAGTTGGTTGTTGTGTTGGATCAATTGGAAGCAGTGTCGAAAAAGCCTGCGATTCTTCGCAACTTTTTCCAGCGAACCAAAAATCAGCCCAAAAAAATCGCAATTTTTTTAATTTGAATAAGTCGCGGCTTTTTCATAAAAGTTGCGGCTTTTTCATAAAAGTTGCGACTTTTTCCTAAAAGTCACGAGTCGATGCAAAAAATCGCCATGTGCGCTAAGTCTGCAGGGATAAAGTCATTTTGGGCATTTTCTTTTGGTCATTTCACTTATTTGTTGTTGGAGAAGGAAGGAGAAGGATTTGTGGTCTTCCTCAATCACTGTGGAGATAACTAAACAACCATCATCATCACCATCAAGGACTTTTTAGTGGAACAAGGGTTCAATTTCATTTGCCAACTGGTGTTGAATCTTCCATTCATAGGTATGTATTTAAATCCCACCATGTTAATGTTTCTTTTTCATAGATCTATGCAAGTTTGCTTGCTTACGTTTTGCTTATTTTTTTGGTCATTTTGCCGTGATTTTCATGCCCATAAAACAATGTAAGAGTTTTTTTTTTTATGGGACGGCAAGCTTGAGCCTTGATATTAATTTTTTCTCCACCCTCTTATTGTCATTTTTCATTGCTAATAATCTAATCTAGAGGTCTAATTTTTTTTACCAATGGGCTGTTATTTTTTTTCTAGTGGGGTTTAATATCATTTTCTTATTTTTTGGTGTCTTAGGGTTGAATTTTGAAATTGTCAATTTCATCAAAATATATGTCGAAACCTTTGGATCCATTTTGGGTGTATGGGATCCCTGAAGATCGGACAAGCTGGCAACGATTGATTTGCCAATTGTGTGGGTTGAATATGTTGAGAGAGATTTGTAGGTTGAAATACCATTTAGCTAAAATCCCCATGCATGATGTTGGGGTTTGTCCTCATACTACCTCGGAGATTATGAGAATTGCATTTGATTCACTTGAAGCAAAGGATAAAAAGAAATATGAAGCAGCCTCAAAGAATGTCGAACTTACAGTTAGAAGTTCCACAACATCTACCCTAGACGGACAGTGTAGTGGGAGGGGGTCCACAGATTCAGTTGTTGGGACTCGGGAGGTCTGCATCTTTTTTTGTTCCACGAACCACCACTGGAGCACAACCTTCCATCGGGTCAATGTTGAAGAACAGGGAGAAGGAAGAAGCAAATAGGGTTATGCAGAGGTGTCTTTTCTGGAGTAACATACCTCTCAGCATCACCAAGAACAATCCATTTTGGCAGCCGATGTGTGATGCCATTATTGTTGTTGGCCCGGGGTATAAAAGCACTACCTTTGAGGAGTTGCGAGGGGCAATTCTTCAAACAGAAAAGAAGGACATCAACTCTAGATTCATGGAGTTCAAGCAGTCATGGGAGATCTTTGGATGCACAGCGATGTCTGATGGTTGGACAAACAGGAAGAGTAGGTCCCTTCTCAATTTCTTGGTACATTGTCCTAGAGGTACCATGTTTATCAAATCAGTGAATGCATCGGCACATGTGAAAGATGCAGCATTGTTGTGTGAGTTGTTGGATGTGTTCCTCTAGGAGATCAGTTTGCATAATGTGGTGCAAATCATAACAGATAATGTAGTTAATTATGTGGTTGCTGGCAGGTTGCTTATGGAGAGGTACCATTCATTGTTTTGAACTCCATGCATTGCACACTGTATTGATTTGATGCTCGAGGACATGGGGAAAACCTCCTTCATCAAGGAGGTGATTGATCAGGCTAGGAGCATCCACAAGTTCATATATAACCATACTTTCGTTCTTAGCCTCATGAGGAGACACACCAAAAATAGGGAGTTGTGGCATCCTGCAATCACTTGTTTTGCCACCAACTTCCTTACTCTTCAATCTTTGCTTCAATGTCAGTTTGAGTTGAAGCAAATGTTTGTTTGTGATGAGTGGCGGGATTCTACATAAGCAGGAGAGAGGATGGGAAAGCCATTACCAAATTGGTGTACAACAACTCCTTTTGGGAAGGAGTGGTAGAAGTGTGCTCAGTGAGTGACCTTTGGTAAAGGTTCTGAGATTGGTTGATAGCGATAAGCTCGTAATGGGCTATTTGTATGAGGCCATGGATAGGGCCAAAGAAGTTGTTTGGGCTTATTATGTGGGTAGGGGTAGCCACGTGTTTCGTAGACAGATGCTATTATGGGATTTGATTGATACTCGGTGGACCAAGATGCTCCATCGACCCATTCATGCAGTAGTAGTTTTCCTTAACCCCGCATTTTCCTACAAATGAAACTTTGATTTTGATCGCGAGGTGATGGAAGGGCTCCATACTTGTCTTCAGAGGATGGTACCCGATATCGTGATTTGCATCGAAATTAATCGCGAGATAGAGATGTATCAGAATGGTACCGGACTATTTGGCTTCAAAGATGTTGTTGTTGCAAGGACCATTTTAATGCCACGTAAGTCATTAGAATTTAGAAGATAGTTCAACTTAGAACTTTATATTTTTTAAATTCAATTATGTGTTTTAAAGTTTAATTATGTTTTCTTTATGTTCTCTTTCTTTCTTATTTGTTGTAACTGTCTGGTGGCGAAACTATGGTGCAAGGGCACCAAATTTACAGAGATTTTCCATCCAAATCTTGAGTCAAACTTGTACCTCTTCAAGATGTGAGCACAATCGGAGTGCATTTGAAAAAATACACTCAAAGAAATGCACCAGGTTAGGACTTAGAAGTTAGAACTTCAATAGAGCAATTACATTTACTATAATTTATGAGTCTATGACCCTCTAATATATTATGACCCTCAAAAGTTAAAACTCATTAAAAAATTTATGACCCTCTTACAGGTTGGAGTTCTCACGTCTCAATCAGTTGGTGTATGTCCTTTACAATCACCGACTATGGTTGAAGCAAATGGATAGAACACCGGATGCAGATGCCATTTACTTGGACAATATTGATGTATTGTCTAAGTGGAGGGTGGAGGCTTGATGCCTATCATGGAGGAGGCACCTGGATGGTTAGAGGAGGAACCCGAACAACAGCATGACTTGGAGGAGCAATAGGGGGAGGGGGAGGAGGAGGAGCAGCTTGAAGACATCATGGAGGGTGCTATGCTAGCATCAACACCACCTTCTACACTTATTGATACACCTACTTCTACACACACCAGTCGTCGTCCATTGTCAGACTCAGGGCCTTCTACTATAAGGGGCAGGCCTAACAAACAGCCCATTATATTTGTTGAAATAATGTAACTGCGAAGAGTATTCTTAATATTATTGTTATTTTATTATTAGGATTAATCCCCATTGTGGATTAATCATGTCGGTAATTGTATTAGGACCAAATCCCCTTTTGCGGATTGGTCATCGGACAATTGTAATAGGCAGAATAAGAAGTCGGCCCCAACAGTTATTATTGAAGACCCGGAATTAATTAAAGGTGGGTTTACCCACCCAGAGTGAGAGGTCGGCCCTACGAGTGAAACCCTTTCACACGTGCCAGTCTTGTATATATAGGAGGCTAGCGCCTCACTTTATCTCACAACTCACTTGCTCATTCTCTTATGAGGCAAGCTGCAATTACCAGTTGGAGAGAGGAGAAGAAGAGTGGCGCATCTCTTGGAGAGGACTATCTGTATTGGTTTGAGTTATCTCTTGAACATTGTATTAGCAATTTATGATAAGGAAGTTTTTGCTGGGTTTTCTTCCCCTAGAGGGTTTCCCAGGATAAATGTTGTGTCTCTTGTGAATGTGTATTTCTCAGTGATCTTGTTCTTATGATGCTCTTATCTATTGAAATGCAAAGAACTGTAATAATGGCATAAACATCAACATGGTATCAAAGCTAACCTGAAGGAAGCACAATTTGCAAGAGGAAAAACGTCACTGTTGCAGTACCTGCAAATTAGGGTTTTGCAAAAGTAACTCTTTTCAGCGCCCTAAACACCTAGAAAGTTGTGCCCTCCCCCAAGGATCAATTTGGCACCTAGAGCGCACCTTTGTAGTGGCTGGATCTCCCGGAAAGTGAAACCCTAGTTTCACAAAAGTACCAGAAGTACCAAAAAACCAGTACCAGAAGTACCAGAAGTACCAGAAGCACCAGTCCAGAAATCCGCAGATCAGATTTAACGGGGTAAAAATTGGATTTTCTAAAATCTAAGGACACCAGGCTACTCGCCTCAGCCAAGTGCACCTCCTGGTAAGGTCAAAAATTTGATTTTAAGTATTTTCAATTTTTGGTCATTTTCGTAGCCTCAAGTACAAGATGTCTGCAAGCACAAAGCTTGTTGAGAAACTAGAAGGCATAAACAACTTCCGTGCCTGGAAGTATAGGATCGGTCTGATCCTTGCAGAGAATGACCTAGCAA
>ML778557.1:1075371-1093777 GCA_009831015.1 Picea engelmannii | reverse complement strand
ATATCTCTTTGTTGTAAACTTGTAATATTTTGTAAGTAATTCTAAGATTGTGGGGTTTGGGTAACTTGATCTAATTGTAAGTTTATTGTAACGAACAACCCCTAAACGTAGTTGACCCCATTGCCCAACCTTAGGCACTAGTCATTAGTTGACTTAGGGAAAGGGCTTCCTCTCATATTAACTTAGACTTGCACTTGCATTGTTGCCTGTCATATAGGCTAGTTTTCCCCTTTTGGCCTTTAATCTATTTAAAATTAACTCCTAGAACATTGTAATTAAAATCCATTTAGTAACTAGGGACAACCCCCCTTGGCTTCCCTAGGAGTAAGCCTAGACGGAAGAAGTACCTGCCAAGGTGACAGTGTGGGCAGGGACTTAGACATTGTGTCTCCGAGGGCACACTAAGTGAGCCGGACTTAGCTCACGTTTGCAAGTGTGCATTAGGGCGACAACAAGACGTAAAGTATGACGTTGTGTGTTCCTTGCTTCTGACCTCGTTGTTAGATGTAAAGCAAGATGAGTCATTGCTTCTGACCTCGTTGTTAGACGTAAAGCATGACGTTGTGTGATTCCTTGCTTCTGACCTAGTTGTTAGACATAAAGCAAGATGATTCCTCGCTTCTGACCTCGTTGTTAGACGTAAAGCGAGATGTTGATGCATTCCTTGCTTCTAACCTCGTTGTTAGGTGTAAAGCAAGATGATTCCTCGCTTCTGACCTAGTTGTTTGACGTAAAGCGAGATGATGATGTGTTCCTTGCTTCTGACCTAGTTGTTAGACGTAAAGCAAGATGATTCCTTGCTTCTGACCTCGTTGTTAGACGTAAAGCAAGATGTGACTGACACTGAGCTACCATCTTAACCGCTGTGACAATGAGCCAGTGTAGTACTGTGATGTGCCAACCTAGTGTTGTGATGAGGTATCATTTTTACTGATACATTTTTATGCAGATGATGATGGCATTCTTTCGAGAATGATAATGTTGCCAATGAAGAAAACTTTCGATGACTCGTAAATGTGCTAGCCAATGTTTCAAGATGATATTGACGATACTGTCCTCTTGATGCCACTGATGATGCAGACCTCTCTCGCCTGATGCTGTTGAAGAACACCCTTCTTGTTAAGGGGGAGTGTTGAAATAATGTAACTACGAAGAGTATTCTTAATATTATTGTTATTTTATTATTAGGATTAATCCCCATTGTGGATTAATCATGTCGGTAATTGTATTAGGACCAAATCCCCTTTTGCGGATTGGTCATCGAACAATTGTAATAGGCAGAATAAGAAGCCGACCCCAGCAGTTATTATTGAAGACCCAGAATTAATTAAAGGTGGGTTTACCCACCCAAAGTGAGAGGTTGGCCCTGCCAGTGAAACCCTTTCACACGTGCCAGTCTTGTATATATAGGAGGCTAGCGCCTCACTTTATCTCACAACTCACTTGCTCATTCTCTTATGAGGCAAGCTGCAATTACCAGTTGGAGAGAGGAGAAGAAGAGTGGTGCATCTCTTGGAGAGGACTATCTGTATTGGTTTGAGTTATCTCTTGAACATTGTATTAGCAATTTATGATAAGGAAGTTTTTGTTGGGTTTTCTTCCCCTAGAGGGTTTCCCAAGATAAATGTTATGTCTCTTGTGAATGTGTATTTCTCAGTGATCTTGTTCTTATGATGCTCTTATCTATTGAAATGCAAAGAACTATAATAATGGCATAAACATTAACAATATTTTCCCGTAGAAGGGGGAGAGGGCATTGATATTAAATAGCTAGCTGCTAATTTTGTTTCGTTTGTCATTGTACATCTACCTCGTGATGATGAGATACATTTATAATTATATATGTGATGTCATTTTGTATTGGTTCTAACTTCTGGCCCTTCAGGATTCAATATTGACTTTGATGTATAATTCTTTATTTGGCATCCACTACATATATATCAGTGATTTCTCCATATTTATGTGCCAATGTGTTTATCTGATGTTGTAGTTGTTTTATATGTTTAAAATTTTGAAAAAAATAAAAATATTTTGTATTTTTTTATGTTTGTCGTGGTTTTCCGATTTTTTGCCGACTTTTTCCAACATTTTTCGAAACTATGTTTTCCGAACCCTCCCCGACTTTTTGTCAATGCCGACTTTTTCAACAATGGTTGGAAGTATTGTTGTCCCTTCAGCAAACTCCCACAATCCTTGTTCCTCCAGCAACAGACCAATTTGCTCTCTCCGTGGACTGAAGTTAGAGGCTCCTTCCAGTCTATCCTCAAACCTCAAGCCTGCATTAGCCATTCTGTCAGCTACCCTAGCTCACACGCCCTCTTGGACAGTTCGACCCCTTGTTGATTTGATCTCTGGTTCACTTTAAAATCGACTTGGCTCCTTGTATTCAGAGGCTGAGCTCGAATACCATGTTAAATTCGTTTAAACTCAGCAACAAAAATCAGATGCCAATAATTTTATTAACCCATAAATTACTCTATGCTAATATAACTTTTGAAAATCATGCATAAAATTTACAGCTGAGTCATTAACTGAAAATGCACAGCATAAGCAACTAGAAACCAAGCACATAAAATATAAAGACACCAGAAATACCCTAGAAACCCCAGTGTGGGGAAAACCAACAAAGGAGGGGCTTTATTGGCTTCAAAGGAATGATAAAATTACAGCAGGAAATTCAGATTTTCTTACAGCAAAAATTTGCTAACTTCCCAACAGCATGGCCCAGCCAAGATGAGGTTGTACGGCCCAGCAAAGTACGGCCTGTATGGCCCTTCCTCTTGGCCCTCTTCTGCTCAGAAAAATCGGCATGTACGGCCTATGAGTTTCGGCCCCTTCTGCTTATTGTGGTACGGCCAGAATCTGCTCTCTCTTTTGTTGTTGTACGACCTCCTTTCTTGCTACCAATGCATCTGTTGTACGACCCCTCTTCCTCTCTGCAAATTCGGCCCAGCCAAGGAGCCTTTCTCCCAGCAACAATTTTTCCCTCTTGCTCAGCCAAGCGCCCTCACTTTTCAGCTCAACTCAATGTATGTAGTGCCCACACCCTTAACCTCCTTTTAACACTCTAATTCACTTTTGCTAGTCTTTTAAAAGCCTCCAGAAATTCACTTTAGTGAATAATTAATTTCTAAAGTCAACTTACTTTTAGAAATATGAGTAAAAGCCAAATAAAAATCATTTAAATGATTTTTATGCTTTTCCTAAGTTAAAACTTAGGATATAATTAAATGTTGATCTGGGTAATTAAATTGATGTCCTTAAGCATGGTTGGACACCTAGGCCAATGTTTAAGACACCTTCCAAGCTACAAAATTAACAATTATAACAAAGGAATAGAGTGGATATTGGCATAAATGTTTCCCTCTAACCAATTTGGGTGTAACCTCTCAGAAAAAAAAATGTATAAATACCTAAACTAAGTATTATGATGATTGAGATCAGATGCCTAATAGTTAAGAACATGTGTTTCCTTCTAGGAGGTCACGAGTTCAAATCCAGAGGGGGGTAAGCTGTGTACACCTCTGTAAACTTTAGCAATCAAATCACTGCGTAGAGGGGGCTCCCTTGTCCCACAAACAACGGGGTCTCAAACACCAATTTGATGTATGGATCAGCAGTGACCTTAAAATTAGAATATTAAAATTATAATTATTATTATTATTATTATGTTCTTCCAGTAAGTATTACTCTAATAATAAATATATCACACCTTGCATAATAACCTATTTGCTCATACTATTAAACAAAATATCGAGAATATATGAAGAGATCAAGAGACGGAAATAAGAGATCTTATTATACCATTGTTCCTAGAAGTGACAGAGGATGGCGTTGTATTGTATAGCAAGCAAGACTTGTTATTCTTGTTAGGAACCGCTTACCTAATCTCATTAATATAGCATTAACTTAAATGTCATTTATTACATATGACTAATTTCTCACTTTATTTCATTGCACATTACTCTTAGATACATCACATTTATTGTCCTTGGATAAAACAAAAATTACAATGTCAAACACCCCTTTTTAATGTTTATTTCATTTTCGATTACACCTAACAACTCTTGGAAATTCTCAAGTCAATCCTTGCTAAGTGCTTTAATGAAGATGTCTACTACTTGAGCTTGGGACATGTAATAAATCAGTGCTATCTCTTTGTTCTGCACTTGTTCTCTAATGTGATGATGGTGAATTTAGACATGTTTTGTTTTTGAATGATAGATTGGATTCTTTGTCATCTTGATTGCACTTGCGTTGCCATGATGTAGAGTTGTTAGATGCATTTATGAAAGCTTCAAATCACATAAAGTCCTACGTAACTATATTGTGTCACATGTTGCTCCAATTACTACTTTGTATTGTACTTTTGTCGCTGAAAGAGTCATGAAGGTTGCTTTCCACTGGCACATGAAAGCACTCCACTATAGAGTAGTATCATAACCTCTTGTAGATTTTCACTCATCCATATAACCTACCCAATCTACATCTAAAAAACCATTCAACATGAAATTGTCATTCTTCTCAAGTACAATACCAAATGATGAGGTCCATTTGATATACCTAAAGCATTCTTTTAAATGTATTCCAATGTGTCTCCCTACGAAAATTAAAAACCATACCAACTGCAAAAGTTATGTCTGATTTAGTTATTGTAAGATATAACAATCCTACTACAAGTTGACAATATAACAATTCATTAAAGGGAAGGGAAGTGCTAGGGGAGTCGTCTATATCCCTGAGGAAGAAAAGACCTAGAATATACTTTAGGACTTGGTATCACCACAAATATCGAGGCAAAAGCACCCATTGTTTTGCAAGGCCTCATTGTTCTTAAACAAAAATGAGATTGTAAAGTCACAATTATTGGCACTTCCATAATAATCATAAGAGATCTATATCACCAAACTCTCCCTCTCAACCTTCCCCTTGGCATACTGCAATGTGTAATATCTATTGCGGACGTATATGACATAATAACCTTCGCAACATAAACTTGGAGGCGAATAAGCAAGCAAATGTGGGGATTCTCCTTGGTGAGGGTTGTCTAAGCACAAAAGAGGGGATCATCTCATTACTTACCACTTGTCCGCTCCCATGAATAGCATTCAAGAGGGAGCCTGTCACTCCAACATGTGCCCTAGCATGTAGAAGGTGAGAAGGAAATTAACCACGTGACACTACCTTACCTTATACTCTAATCACCCCTCCTCATCTAGACCAATAAAGAATGGTATGAATATAGGGACATCTCCTACATGTGGGATAAATTGACGGATGGGTTGTTTAATTCATGTCATGTCAGACGCAAAGGACATTATTTGTTTGCAGGTGTGTTAGCACAAATTTCTACCGTCCAATCTGAGCCGATAAACCTGGTATGACAGCGGTAAAAACTTGGCTAATTATAGGAGAAATAGCCCCAGATGTCACGGGATAAACCCCTCTCCGTTCGGGCTAGACCTTGCTAGCCTCTAGGGGGAGTCCCTGGGCACAATGAAGCGCCCTTGTGGCTGATTTAAGGTCTAAAAACTCAAAAATCAGAGAGTTGTTTTACCTTGGACAGCATGTAAAGCAGTCTAAAACGGAGAAAAAAGTTGATCTAACACACTTGGAGGGAACCGGAAGAGTTAGTACAATGATAATAGACTGGGAAAAGCAAAGAAAACTAATTAGAGAATTGATACCATCACAGTAAATAGTTCAGAAATGACATATCAGATTTTGCAAATTCACCATAATACCGTCAAGAAGAGAGGTTCGAACAATAAACACAAGCTTCTTTATTGATCCATCTTTACAAGAGGGTTGGTTGTGCCACAGTTGGCAAGATCACAACCGATATAATGACTACTTTGCTCAATGACACGCCACTAGACAAGAGAGAGAGAGAGAAGAATGACAGAGACATTGTGTTGCTCCTGCTAGAGGGGGTGCTTATCTCAAGGAGAAGGAGGGACACATGAAGGGGGTAAGAATAGAGTCTAAGTGAGATGACTGAGAGTGAGTGTGAGTTTGAATGCACATGAGTGAGCGTATGGTGAGCTAAGTGAGTGAGAAAAGGGGTAAAGTGAGGTGCATGGCATGCATGGGAAAAGGAAAAAGCAGAGTGTGAGTTTAGAGTGGGCGCATGAGTGCATGGTAAAGTTAAGTGAGTGTGTGAAAAAGCAAACTAAAACTCATGGTATGCATGAGGGGAGATAATTTTAGCAAACTCATGCGACCCCCTATCTTTGGAGACATGCGCCCTAGCTTAGGTGGACGCCACATCTGACTAGAGAACCGCCACATGTCAACCTCTGAGGATGCCACTTGGCACTGCATGGATGATGACTGGACCTGCTAAATATGGAGGCAGCTAAAAATAGGACCCGCTAAAAATAGGAACTTCTAAAAATAGGGTCCTCTAAAAATAGAATCCTCTAAATATAGGGCCCTCTAAAAATAGAATCTTGGTTCTATTTTTAGAAAAATTGTCCACATAAATACTACCAAAAATAGAAAGTCGTCCAAATACCCTTGACTTTATACTCATTAATCTTGTCTTTCCGCAAGGGATCCGAATATGCCATCAGAACTGTGATGCAGGCCCTGATGCTCAACCTGCTAAAAATAGCAATATGGGTGACATCATCCGAAAAAAGGTCCAAAGGCCTTTGGATGCCTCAAAGATTAATACTGCGCTCTCGAAATCTGAATCTGGAGCATGGATCACAATCGGCTAAAAATAGCAAGTTCCTGCATGTCGCCCAAAAAAAGTGTCATTGGGGCTAGAATACTGCAGGGACTCATTCTATACGCTCTGAACTGCCCCAAACTATCATGAGACCTACTCAAACCGTGCCTCCTAAAACGTAGCAACACCTATATGTAGACATGAAAAGACAATGTAGAAAGAAAAGACAACTACCCTAAACCCAAAAGTTTTACCTCAAAGCTGCCATAATTAAATCATCATACTCTAAGGACCAATGTAACCATGCAGTCAGATGATCAGTCCGATGAGAAAGGTCAACATGGTCAACCTTCCAAGGGGACCAACCATGAAATCTCATATGACCCAAAGTAACCTTGAAGTACTTGTTGGTGAAGCCATAACTGAAGTGTGTCAGTTGACTGAAGGCTGGTTGGGACTTAGAACATGGTATTCCAACGATAACAAGAATGAATGCATGAGAGCCGAAACTCTTGGCATCTACCCCTTGAAATACCTCCATCATTCTTAGCTCAACTGGGTCATGGTGAATCTAATATCCAAGCTTTGATCAATCTCTGGATCCTAAAGAACAATCTCCGAATGCGGAATCGTAGGCAAAGTGTAAGGGACATCATCCTTTGGTTGAACCAAAAATGGCTTATGTTGTTGTAATGGTATCAGATCAAGTTGTTCCTCAACCACTGTTGTGATAGGCAAGGATGAAGCCACTTCTAAGATGGGCACAAATGAAATCCCTTGTTGATTGATCTCCACTTGGTTAACATGTGGTCCCTCCTCCTGAAACTTTTCATCTTCGCTAATGGGAGGAACCCATGAACACTCTAGAGTAATCACATCTTCACCTTCATCTTCTTGGAACTCTGCCCGTGACTCAAATGGTGCAACTATCAGTTCATCTTTGGGAACTTGACTAAAATTGGGCTATCACCCCCCTATTCATCTTTGGGAACTTGACACGGTGCAAGTTGTGGTTCATCTTCAATAACACAGACTTCTTGCACTTTTGTAACAACCAATGGTTGAAGATCATCGAGTGGAGTTACCTTCACTAGTTGGTTTGGGACGTGGATCGGAAGGAGTTCACAAGCTGCAAGATGATTTCTTTCTAACTTGATAGCGGCAACTTGCGCTTCCTCCAAACTTTGAGGGTCTTCATTCTTGAGAAAATCACCAAAAATACCATCAAATGCCTCAAGATAATAAATTAAAGCAACGTTTTCGTTAGGCCTTACTCTATAAGGAATTCAATTGTAAAATTTGAAAAAACGAGCGTTAAATTGACAAACAGTTTCACTTTCATGCTTTTTAATAATTGAAAAAATTGTGCATAAGAAGAAAATGTCATGTGTGTTTTCCCATCTTTCAATGAATTTGTCCTGGAAGGAATCCCATCCATCAATGGAAGCATCCGAAAGGGACTTGTACCATGCTCGTGCCTCCCACTCAAGCGTCGACACAAACAACCTCATGTTCCACATTAAATTCCCACACTACTTTAAAAAATTTATCCAAGTGATCCTTAACTGACTCTCCCAACCTCCCTGCAAACAAAGGTATGTGTTTAAGCCATTTACGTGCAGGCAAGTCATGAGGATAATCTGGAAATGCAACAAAACTTAGTGGGTCAAAGGCAAAAAATCTCCACCTTACTGGTGGCGTCATAGATGCATCCATATTGTTAGTCTCAGATAAAAGAAAGCACAGTTGCTACCCTACTACTAGCTCAAGGTGAAAATAAAGATGAAGATGTCGAAGATACACTTACCATAGTGCTCATCGAAAAAGAACCTACCTAAGAACTCAATATGCTTACCAACTTCGAGAAGAGTTCTTGGTGAAAGAAAAAGTCTTGTTCCAAGAAAAGATGTTAAAGTTTTGTTGAAGCTCGGAACTAGACTTTTTGAGGGAATCAAAACCGAGAGAAGCTCATTGTGGAGTCGCCCCTGTATCCTGTGGAGTCGCCAGGTGAGTCAAATAAAATATAGCAAATAAAATAAAAACTCACCAAAGTCCTTGTTACCAAGGTTGGCAGTTCCCCGGCGACGGCGCCAATTTGTTAGCACAAATTTCTACCCTCTAATCTAAGCTAATAAACCTGTTATGACAGCGGTAAAAACTTGGCTAATTATAGGAGAAATAGCCCCAGATGTCACGGGCTAAACCCCTCTCCGTTCGGGCTAGGCCTTGCTAGCCTCTGGGGGGAGTCCATGGGCACAATGAAACACCCTTGTGGCTGATTAAAGGTCTGAAAAAACTCAAAAATCAGCGAGCTGTTTTGCCTTGGACATCCTGTAAAGCAGTCCAAAACGGTGGAAAAAGTTGATCTAACACACTTGGAGGGAACCTACAGAGTTAGCACAATGATAATAGAATGGGAAAAGCAAAGAAAACTACTTAGAGGATTGATACCATCACAGTAAATAGTTCCGATATGACATATCAGATTTTGCAAATTCACCATAATACCGTCAAGAAGAGAGGTTCAAACAATAAACACAAACTTCTTTATTGATCCAGCTTTATAAGACGGTTGGTTGCGCCACAGTTGGCAAGCTCACAACCGATACAATGACTACTTTGCTCAATGACATGCCACTAGACAAGAGAGAGAAAGAGAGAGAAGAATGAGAGAGACAGTGTGTTGCTCCTGCTAAGAACCGACGAAATAACCCAAGGCAAGCCTCCAATATATAGCTAGAGGGGGCGCATATCTCAAGGAGAAGGAGGGATGCATGAAGGGGGTAAGAATAGAATCTAAGTGAGATGAATGAGAGTGAGTGTGAGTTTGAATGCGCATGAGTGAGTGTATGGCGAGCTAAGTGAGTGAGAAAAGGGGTAAAGTGAGGCACATGGCATGCATGGGAGAAGGAAAAAGCAGAGTGTGACTTTAGAGTGGACGCATGAGTGCATGGTAGAGTTAAGTGAGTGAGTGAAAAAAAAAAACTAAAACGCATGGTATGCATGAGGAAGATAATTTTAGCAAACTCATGCGACCCCACTATCTTTGGAAACATGCGCCCTAGCTTAGGTGGACGCCACATCTGACTGGAGAACCACCACATGTTGACCTCTGAGGATGCCACTTGGCACTGCATGGATGATGACTGGACCTGCTAAATATAGAGGCAGCTAAAAATAGGACCCGCTAAAAATAGGGTCCTCTAAAAATAGAATCATCTAAATATAGGGCCCTCTAAAAATAGAATCTTGGTTCTATTTTTAGAAAAAATGTCCACATAAATACTTCCAAAAATAGAAAGTCATCTGAACACCCTTACTTTATACTCATTAATCTCGTCTTTCCGCAAGGGATACGAATATGCCATCAGAACTGTCATGCGGGCCCTGATGCTCAACCTGCTAAAAATAGCAATATGGGTTACATCATCCGAAAAAAGGTCCAAAGGCCTCTGGATGCCTCAAGGATCAATACTACGCTCTCAGAATCTGAATTTGGAGCCTGGATCACAACCTACTAAAAATAGAAAGTTCATGCATGTCGCCCGAAAAAAGTGTCATCGAGCCTAGAATCCTGCAAGGACTCATACTGTATGCTCTGAACTGCCCCAAACTGTCAAGAGACCCACTCAAAGCGTGCCTCCTAAAATGTAGCAACACCTGTAAGGTTGTATGTATACATCTCTCTCTCAAAAATGCATGGAAACCAAGTAGACTGTGACTCTGAACTAAGCAATAATGTATTGATCATGTACCTGCCTCGTGTGTGAACCAACCTCCTGCTCAACATAAGTGCTAAAACCCTGGGAAAATCTCAATATGCCAACCAAAATGTTGCATGTTGGCTCTTAGACCTCAAGATTTTCATTTTCAAGGGTGAAAATCTAGGGGTTAACAAGGTGACAAGGCTCAAATTCAACCAACGCTAGGCATTTTGGTCTTGAGTAACCTTATTACTGGTGCAAACACAACCATGGCACACTACTGCTGCTGCAACTGAAATTGCATCCTCTATGACTTGAAGGACCTACAAAAAGGTCTAAAGCAAAGAGAAAAGGATGTGGTGGAGATGAACTACAATGTCACCTACTCGAATCTACAGTAGAATTGTTGAAAGAGGAGTTTGAACGTTGAAAGAGAATAATAGGATCAGGGATCAATGCACTATTAAAACTAGGGAGCATATGCTCAGTCTAAGAGAATAGGAGGTAGAGTCACATGCCTTCACGACAATATTCAGGGGGGAACATGTGGAGATGGCCTCCACTTTTGCATCATTGCAATTTGCAATCTTTGATAGGATTCTTGGTGGCTCACTTCAACCTTCATTCTACCTTCATGGCATTTTCCCCACCTAGTAAACTAGACACTTTTGTGGGCTCAACTTCATCTACCCTACCTAGTACTTGTGTGGACCATCTTGTTCTCCATCATGCACATGTTGTTGGAGCCTCTCTAGACCTCTCTATCACCTATGTTGGAGCACAATCAAGAACAAATGCTAGCAACATAGGTATTAGGAAATGGAACATGAAGACGCAGCAAAGCACGTCGCCCTGAATACTAGGCCTACTCTAAGCCTTTTTAAATAATATTTTTATTTCTGGTATTAAAGTATATTTTGTCATTTTCTATATTTATTAGGCCAATATGTTTGATAGTGAATATGCGGATCTGTATCCAAATGGAATTGGACAAACATTTTAGTGATGGAAGACTCAAGGGCAAGGTTACCAAATCTACCTCCCAATTTTGTAAAACCCTGGAAGTACGATTCGGCCATAGACATTTTATTATAAAGATTTCACCATTACTGTTGAAAAAACAATTCATTAACCAACTCCAGGTTATCGTATTTTGAAAGCTTTAAGTTTACCTCCATTGGTGTTTTGCTAATATTTCAATCTTCCATGTTGAAATTGTTTAACAATTCTGAAGCATACTTTCCAGTGAGATGAAAATCCTATCTTGTTGTTGCCAGACTTCAATGCCCAAACAACAATGCAATAATCCCAAGTCAATCATGTCAAAGGATTTCCAAGGATTACCTTTTTCTTCTTTAATCAATTCAACATTGTTCCTGTAATGATTAAGTCATCAACATATACAACCATAATGATAATTTCTTTTGTTTTTCATTGATAGACAAGTTAGAATCAGAATTACTTTTCTCGAAACCACTTGTATTTATCAATATTCTCATACCAAGCTTGAGGGTCTTGTTTTAATCCGTACCAAACCTTCACCAACTTACATACCAAATTGTCTTCTCCTTCAACGACATATCTTTTGAGATGCTCCATATAGGAGAAAACACATGTTCTTAACTGTCAAGGGATCCGGTTTTTTGAATTGTCTTGGTGACTAACTCCCAAAGATCATGATAGGAAAGAATTTGTCCCTTTTTTTGTTTCCATGCCAAGTAATTCTTCCCATTTAATTTGTGAGATTCAAGCACCATAAATATGTTGGTCATATCTGCTTATACCTCTGAAAAGGCCTGCATATAAGTCCAAAAAATCACCTTATTACTCCATAAAAATCAACTTATGACTCCAATACATAACATTGAAAAATCTAATTATAAGTACTAGGGTTTTGTAGTGTATAGTCTACAAACGATTTTAAAACAAGGTTTTCAAATTGCAGAGGGTTTGAAAACAAAGAGGAATCAATTTAAAAACAGAAAGCAAATCATTGACACTTCCTATATCTTCAGAAATGTGTGCTATGAGAATTTTATAGCAGAAATTTTGGTGTCTTCTCCTACAACCGCCCTACTCTTTTCTATTTGATTTGTGCTGCCAATTGATTCATGTGGGATGCCACCGGATACGCCAACAATACATCATCGACTTTAGGGTGATGTCGTCATTCAAAACTTCATTCACAGCATGAAGTTACCTTGCTTCAATAATTGCTAGCTACCAGTGTTCAACACTCGGGCCAATCTATGGATATCCAACATCTTTCAAACTTTCTTACGAACACATATTTTTTTTAAATGATTTGACTTGACTCCTTTAGAAATTCAATTAGACTCTTCTCTCTCTACAATTTCGATGTATACTCCTCTCTAGAATTTGGATATGTAGGGTGTACGAATTTCTCCAAATGTGTGCCAAACTTTGTCATGGCACAATTCTTTGAAACTCCACAATGCCACAATCAATGTAACTCTGATAACATGTTAAACAAAATTTGGAGAATATATGAAGAGATGAAGAGATGAAAATAAGAGATCTTATTCTATCATTCTTATTAGAAATGACATACAAATGTGTTGTATATATATCAAGCAAGTTCCATGTTCTCAATACAAACCACTCACCTAATTTCATTAATATAACATTGACTTAAATGTCATTTATTACATACATGATACAATTAATTTCTAAGTTTATTACATTACAACATTACTCTTAAATGCATCACATTTATTGCCCTTTGATAAAATAAACATTACAATGTCTAGTGTCTTCTCCTAGGGTTTTCTCATGAACATGTGAGTGTTTCTAGAGATAATATAAAAAACATACAAAGAGCGCTATGTATAAAGTTTATTTATTACCCTTACTAAAAGAGCACTATGTCTCCTAGCCCCTTGGTGATGCTTCATAGACATATGGATGGATGACCTTGGTTAGAATGAGCATGGCACCATTACCTAGGAGGTTGTTACATTGATCATCATGTTGACTAACCCACTGGATGCACATAATGGGGGAGTCAGTTGCTCGAACATGGGAGGTACATACCTAGGAGGAGTATGGGGCACTTGGAGGAGATCACTTAGCCCTTAAAACTTGGGACCATGTAATATATGCCTTGGAGGTTGGATATTTGACTTCAGGACGCTCGGGTTGAGAAGTAGACTTCATGGAGGTCAGTGATGGACTTGTACACATATGTTCAGGAGGAGCATTAGAGCTTAGTGACCACATTGGTACACATGAGAGTAGCATTGGGCACATGAAAAGATATGTGACACACAATTAGAGGAGTGCCTTGCATGAGAACGCTTGGATGGCAGACCATTGTGGAAGAGGAAGCATTGGACTAATAGCTTGTTGAAGAACACACCATCTTGGAGGAGGGGTGTTGAGCTCAGGGAGGATCATGCTTGGAGAGATTTTCACTTTGGGTGTTGGATAAACCCTAGTTTGACTGATGTACATCCTTGTGTTGTAGAATGCACCATGCGGGATTTCCTTGTTGATTACTTGTACGGACACATGTCCTTATTTTATGTTAGCCTCCCTCACTTACTTGTCTATACAAGGGAGAAGAGAGCTCTTGTATTCAATCATCATCACTGTACTCTTCTTTGTACTTGTCTTGGAAACGTTAGTTCATGAGGAAACCCTAGGAGCTAAATGCTAAGGTTCATGAGAAAATCCTAGGAGTAGACAAGAGGAGAGAAGGGCATCTTAGATGTTCATGGAAATATTGCTCTTGTGAGATGCTAGGGTTTTCTCTTGTGATGCTAGGGTTTGAGCTATGCATATCTACCCTAGAGAAGAACGTGACATTGGAGGTGATGATGGTTCTTATGGATCTCGTTGTAGCACTAGGGTTTCTACCCTAGTAGAAGTCATGGAGAGTGGAGCTAACACCTTACATGGTATTGGAGCCTTGTTCTTTTGGGATGTAAGGCTAGGGAAAGATCATGGAGAGATGAGATTGAGGAGTCTTCAACTTGGTGTGATGCCTTGCTTGGAAGAAGACTCAATTATTGTATTCTTGATGCTCCATGGAGGTCTTAGTGCTTGTGTTGATGTGCAAGAGCTAAAGACCTAGGATTTGAGGACTCAAACCCTAGGATGGACATGTAGATTTGGAGGCTAGTGCTAGAGTTGTCTTGCCATGTACGTGTATGATGCAACATGGTTAGAGTTTGCATGCCCTATGGAAGACAACCATGCTAGTGTGGAGAGATTGAGTGATACGAGTTTGTTAAAGCCAAAGAGGATTTGTCAAGGTTGATGCTTTCTTGTTGAAGATCTTTGATGGTGGCTAGGGTTTTCTTGGTTTCCCCTAACTAGGGTTTTGGAGAGCTTGAAAAATTGTACCAACTTGTGATAAGCTATGAGTATATAGATGTACTTCATTTCTATCATATATATACAAAGTTTCAGCTATCCAATACTTGTGTCAATGCGGAGTTGATTTTCAGCTTCCACTGTCTTCATGATTGGGTAATTTCCCGCACCTGATGTCCATGCTTATTTGACATATTATAGGGCTGAAAACGTTACAGTGATTTACAAATTAACACATATCTTGAAGATAATAGAGCAGATTTACTGCTGTAAATATGCAGTAACTAA
Source organism: Picea engelmannii (assembly GCA_009831015.1). NCBI lineage: Eukaryota > Viridiplantae > Streptophyta > Pinopsida > Pinales > Pinaceae > Picea > Picea engelmannii. The sequence continues at coordinate 1,078,771 of ML778557.1, read as the reverse complement.
AGTGATTTCATATCTGATTTATGCTTTGAAAAATGTGCCGAGGGCTGGAACTTGTTGGCATATGTTTGGAATCTTTTCTCTTGGGCTGCCTCATGTGTTGGGTTGAAGTGAGATGAAATATCTGTTGATGTTTCTGGTAGCTGTGGGAGGTATTCACCCCCTGGACAACCTTTCTTATAGAAGAAGATGCCAAGACGTCAAAGGAAAACCATTGAAAGAATTAAAGAAGCCCCAGAATATTTATATTGCTCCAAAAGTCAAGTCGGTCTGCCAGAAAAGATAAAGTAAAATGTATTTTGCAGAAAGGACAGGTCGGCCCCACTGGAAAAGTTCACTGCAGATTAGTATAAATAAGAGTGGACGCTAGCTCATTTGTACACACTCTCCACTCTGAAAAAGAGGCGCAAGTCTAAGTGTGCGAGCTGCAGCTGCTACATCCAATGAAGGAAGGGAGGCACATGTCTGGTTGGTGTCTATCTGTCAGTCATGGTGGTGCGCTAGAGGTAGACTAGTGCTCTAGCACTCTGGCTAGGGTTTACATTGCTGAGTTATTGCGGACTCTTTCTTATTGATTTTGCTCTAGTGAATAGAGCTTGGTTATTCTGTCTTTGGCATGGATCTTGTCTATAAGAAGGTATTGGGTTTTCTCCCCTTGTGAAGAAGGGTTTCCTAGGGTAAACTACTATGCTCTGCTCGGGGGAGGCACTTGAGGATGCCTATGGTTGGGTGGCAATGAAAGAACATTGCCTATGGAAAAACGAGCAGACCCATTTCTTTGTAATTTGTGCTTGGTTAATCTTCTTGAGATCCTGATTATTTACTGCAGTTGTGAACTAGTCTAGTATTCAAAAATTCAACATGGTATCAGAGCAGGTCTTGAAGATGACCAATTGCACGAAAATTAAGGACTATTAGAGCAGAAGAGAAGGGCCGAGTCCCTTAACAGTCCTGTGCTGAAGTTTAAGGGCTGCTGCAGGCCTCTAGTCCTGGCCGTACCCCTGTCTAGGGTCTTAACAGCAAACCGCAGCCAGGAGTAGCCCTACTAGGGCTGCCACAGAAAGAAGGAAACACAATTTATATGACCTTCTTCTCAGATAAGTTGCAGGTGTCTTTGGCATGTGTTTTTTTTTTGTGGCAGTTTGAAAGGCTGTAGGGTAAATTCTGAGATGAATTACAGGCCTGATTTCAGAGGCATAATCAAGGCCAAGTTTATGGCAGATTTCTGAGGTATATTCCAGCAAATGTATGACAGATTTCTGAGGTATATTCCAGCGAACTCGTGACAGATTTCTGAGGTATATTCCAGTGAATTCATGGCAGACCTCTGAGGAATATTCCAGCGAAAGTTTGGTTTAGGCTCGGACTGTTTTTAAAGTAAGTCTGAGATCCATCCTTTATGACAATTAAAGGTCAGTTATGAAAACTCCAAGTGTGATGAATCTGGGAGCATTTTTTCCAGTATATAACTGAAGTTTACAAGGAGAGATCTTCTACTAAATTCTGAGATGGAAAAAGATGAGTTTTGAAGCCTGACCTAAGGCTAATCTGAGGCTACTCATTTGTGGATGAATTTGCACCAAAACCGGATATTGCTACAATTTCACAGGTATGCACTCGTATATATTTTATTTTGTATCATTAACATAAGGGTGTTTGCAGGAGTAGGGACCCTTTTCCAAGCAGCAATCGTAGAACCAAGGGGGACCTCAGATCCAATGCATTCAGAGGAACAACGCACTCTCCCTGGAAGTGAAGACTCCAGGTTTGATTGTTTAAATTGATATGCCTCTAATTTACATTTCAAGTATGTCAGATTTGCTACATTACAAGTAGGTGTTGTAGCTATGACAACAGTCTTTAGTTGCACTTGATCTATGGATGATGCACTTGCTGCAAGCTAAGTTGATCTCCCCTCGAGGAGATATTCTTGTTTTGTTTGTTCTTGTTTCGGGCAGGTTATCTTGTTAAATTCCATGGAGGTTTCCATGGAAATATTGTTGTTCTTGTTCCTTGTTCCGAGCAGGTTACCACGGAGGCAGGTCACCGGTGATAGCTCTGAGAGGGAGCTATAGTGACGATTGCAGAAGGCAACTTATTGGATGATCTCTGGTTTGAGACATAAAGCAGTGCGATAGGAGTTTGTACAAATTGACAGTTCAACCACTTATGGCATAGGAGACTTGCTCATTTACCTTATAGAGCTCTTCCCGTTCTAGGGAAGATGGTGACGGGGCTTCCACAGCTCCATGTTGAGCATGATGGCATTTGCAGAGGTTGTGCTCTTGGCACAAATGCCAAGGGATTTTTTCCGAGTAGTGACAACAGATCCAAGGGGATCTTGTGGATTCATATTTGTGTGGGCCTATGACAGTTGCTTCCTTTAGTGGATCTGGTCTCATGGATGAGACAGTGGCAGTAACTGTGACAAGTTAGTCACAGTGACAGGTTGGACACTTTAGGATATTTGGGTGTCCAGTTCACATTCACGTACCCAAGGAGAAAAGGACGAAGTTAGACATTTCAGTCAAGAAGGGTACATTTGTTGGGTACCATGAATCGTCGAAGGCATATCGGATCTAAATCCCATGTCAGAGACAGATTGAGGTGAGCGGGGATGTTTCCTTTGAGAAGGAGGTAGCCTTCAAGAGACCTAGAGGATCTCACATGCAGCTGATGGGAGCATCGAGAAGCACAAAGCGAGATTTGTGGCCAAAGGATTCTCTCAGGTGAAGGATTAGACTATGAGGAGACCTTTGCTCATGTTTCTCAATATACCTCGATTCGGACGATTATTGCAATTACTTCAACCTTGGGTTGGAGATTATATCAGATGAACATGAAGACAACTTTCCTCAATGGCGAGATTGAGGAAGAGGTGTATATCGAGCAACCAGATGATTTCGTGATTCATGGGAAGGAGTCCCATGTTTGCAGGTTGAAGAAGGCCATGTATGGACTCAAGCAGGCTCCTTGTGCTTGGTATGCAAGGATTGATGGATACCTAATGAGTTTGGGTTTCAGCAAGAGCGTTGTTGATGCCAACCTATAAGATTGTTAATGGTGAGTTCCTGATTTTGATCCTGTACGTTGATGATCTATTTCTCACCGAAGCAGAGCATCTCATTGCTTGGTGCAAGCATGAGTTGGCCTCTGAATTTGATATGGAGGATCTTAGCATGATGCATTACTTCTTGGGACTTGAGGTATAGCAGAAAACTTGTTAAATTTACATGCAGCAGCGAGAGCCATTCTCCTGGAGGATGGCTAAGACCCTAGACGAGATCTAGGGCCCCCAGTGCACTCCTGGGGTATGTGGTCTGGGACCAAATTGATAAAGACCCTAGACAAATGTCTAAGGCCCCTGGACTGGGTCCAGGGTAACCATGCCTGGGGCATGGGA
>ML778557.1:1062318-1073647 GCA_009831015.1 Picea engelmannii | reverse complement strand
TGGTGGCATGAAAGATCCTTCAAACGTTGGCATAATAGATCTCAAATAGATCTGAACCAAACCTTTAACTGAGCATAACACTCAGGACCTATTTCTATTGTGGTGGTGTACTATCTTCACAGGTAAAGTTAGTACCAGGTATGCTTCTAAGTTGTTTCTTCTGAAAGTTTAGATCTGAGTTACTAGAACCTTAGTGATCTTCTTTGTTTACTAAATAACCACTGTCATATAGATAAAGAAGTTTTTGTATCACTGTTGTTCTGCTGTTATAATTGAAAGGGGTTTGCAATACTGTTTGCTTCAGAATTAAATCATAGATCTGGTGTTACTTTTGGAAGAGTACTTGTAGTACTGTTTGCTCTCTTTAGAGAACTGCTGTTATATCACTGTTTGGGATCTGAGTGTTGTCTCTCACTGTTTGAGTTTACTAGTATTGAATAAGCATTGTCTATTCTGTTTTGTTTTCTTAATACTGTCACTGCTTTCTATTTGACCTATGTGTTGTCTATGCTTCAGATCTAGAGTAGTTTTTCTTTAAAAATAAAAAGTAACTGCTGTTTTCAACTTACCCTAATATTCTAACAAAACTAATTAAATCTTCCTGAGCCAGGGGAAGTACGCAGTTGAGATCTTGAGGAGATTTGGGACTGTAAGTCCATGACCACACCAATGGTGACGAATCTGAAGAAGTTGAGTGAGTTTTCTTCTGATTCAGACTAGATTGATCCGACCTTATACCGGCAGCAGATTGGATCACTGATGTATCTGGTTAATACCAGACAAGATATTGCTATGCAGTGAGTGCACTTAGCCAATTCATGATTCAACTGAGGCAGATACATTGGGTGGTTGCGAAGCATGTGTTGAGATATTTGCGAGGCACAGTTGGATATGGACTGAGACATGCTTCAAGTGTTGATATGAGACTACAGGGATATGTTGATTCAGATTGGGCAGGGAGCACAGTTGACAGGAAGAGCACCTCAGGGTGTTGCTTCAATTTTGGATCTAACGTGGTTTCCTAGTGTAGCAGGAAACAGACTTTTGTGGCTTTGAGTACCACAGAAACCGAGTATATTGCAGTATGTATGGCAGTATGTTAAGCAATGTGGCTTCAGAAGCTCCTTGCAAGATTGTCTGATCAGATATTAGATCCCACCATGATTCATTACATTTGAGGTATGGTGCAGAGGAAGGCAGTACTAGTGGAGTACCTTCCTACAAATGAGCAGATTGCAGATGTTCTCACCAAGCCTCTTGCCAAGTCGAAGTTCAAGTACTTCAGTGATAAACTTGGAGTGGAATGCCTCTCTCGTTAAGAGGGAGTATTGATGATTGCAGCTTCGTGAGACATTCTTCTATGACGATACTCCTCGATAGACTGAGTTGAGTATGACACTTATCGACAGACTGATAAGTTGTATTAGGTTGGTGGCCAGCGACCGTTGGGTTGCAACCCATGTAGTTGAGATTTCTCTCCAGGTCTTCTCCCTAAAGTAGTGGGTTGGGTCGACCTGTGACGACACTCTCCAGATCTTCTCCCCGAGACATTGGGCTGGGTCGATCTGTGAGTGTGGTGTGCCTTCTCCCTGTCCTCTCCCCGATGGACTGAGCTGGGTTGACCTGAGACGGGTCTTCTCCTCAGTTGTGTTGGGTTGGGTCGACCTGAGACAGGTCTTCTCCCCAGCTGGATGGGTTGGGTCAATCTGTGGGGGCGCCCCTGATCTTCTCCCCATATCGGGTTGGGTCGACTTGGAGAAGGCTCCTCTAAGACGGAGTTGAGCATGACACTTGTCAGAGTAGCGACAAGTTGTCCTGGGGTGGCACCCAGCGTCCCATGGGAGTAGACCATGAGGACACGTCCCTTGGGAGTTGATCAAGTGGACACGTCATGGGCGAGTAGGTCCTTGACGATGCACTACAAGGGAGTAGGTCCTAGTGCCACACTACGGGTGAGTAGGTCCTAGTGTATTCTAGTGGTGATGAGGCCCTAGAAAAGGTCCACATTGGGTGTAGCCATGTGTGACGTGATGATGCTACCAGTAGCATGGTCTGCGTGACCATGGCATGGTCGGAGGACCATGGCATAGCCTACGAGGCTATGAGAACCAAAGGAAAAACATCATGGAGAATACCTCCCTGGCTAAGAGGGAGTGTTGATGTTTTTGGTAGTTGCGAGAGGTATTCACCTCCGGAACAACCTTTCTTATAGAAGAAAATGCCAAGACGTCAAAGGAAAACCATTGAAAGAATTGAAGAAGCCCCAGAATATTTATATTGCTCCAAAAATCAAGTCGTCCTGCCAGAAAAGATAAAGTAAAATGTATTTTCCAAAAAGGACAAGTCGTCCCCACTAGAAAAGTTCACTGGCAGATTAGTATAAATAAGAGTGGACGCTAGCTCATTTGTACACACACTCTCCACTCTGAAAAAGAGTGCACAAGTCTAAGTGTGCGAGCTGCAGCTGCTACATCCAATGAAGGAAGGGAGGCGCATGTCTGGTTGGTGTCTATCTCTCAGTTATGGTGGTGTGCTAGAGGTAGACTAGTGCTCTAGCACTTTGGCTAGGGTTTACATTGCTGAGTTATTGCTGGACTCTTTCATATTGATTTTTGCTCTAGTGAATAGAGCTTGGTTATTCTGTCTTTGGCATGGATCTTCTCTATAAGAAGGTATTGGGTTTTCTCCCCTTGTAAATAAGGGTTTCCCAGGGTAAACTACTATGCTCTGCTCGGGGGTGGCACTTGAGGATGCCTATGGTTGGGTGGCAATGAAAGAACATTGCCTATGGAAAAATGACCAGACCCATTTCTTTGTAATTTGTGCTTGGTTAATCTTCTTGAGATCCTGACTATTTACTGCAGTTGTGAACTAGTCTAGTATTCAAAAATTCAACAATATTGTCCATTGTTTGCTGCTGTAAATTAATATTTTAGATCAGCCCTAACACTGAAGTTCACAAGGATTAGATCTGGGAAACATCTGGTCTGAGGTGAAATTTCTGAATTTGTAATAAAAATCATAACGCAGAAATTTCTACATCTAACACACATTTCGTTAATACTTATGTGAATTACATTTCCAGCAATCCCACAAACAGGAAAGCAAGCAAACCTGCCATTTCATGCAATGTTAACTTTCTACGTAAAGATTTTGAAGAAAAAAAATGCTTCAAAGAATACGATTTGAATGCAAAATAGTACACTGAAAGTAAGAAGACAAACCAACAAGTAATTCAAGAAACAATAAAAACAGAGCAGGATACTGTAATTCATGATAAAAGCAGAATAGGAAATCACGATCTCGGTAGTTTATGCAGCTGCAAAATTATATGGCTTTTTGAAAATACATCGGCTTGATAGATTTTGCATAGTGACAAAACAATTGTTCCATCCATAAACAAGTCTAAGAAAAACTCTAGAACTCACCAACCCAGCAGACATCACATCCCTAAGCTTTCCTGGCTTTACATTTGTAACAACAAGCACCCGGCGATTCTGCAATAGAAAAGGAATGGGCAATCAGATTTCTATCTAGCTCTGGATAGCTTTGTGTGTACAAGCATGGAAGTTCAAATAATTACTGTTGATTAAAAACATAGAGACATTGTTAAAGGGATTCAGAGAAAATGTACCGATAAGAGGAGAAAACTTCCAAAAATGCATTCATTGTAAGCAAAGTTCAAGTAAATCAATGACATCTAGATTCTAGATTCAAAAGAAATCAGCTAAAGGGGGGATAAATAACCGAGGCTGTCTGAACTTCTCCAAAACGACAATCAAAGAGTAAATTTGACAATAATCATAAAATCATCCCATCCAGTGCCCAAACTCATTGATCACACCGATGTTCTATGAACCTCAAAAGAAAAGGGAAATACAAACCTCACTGCTAGATCATTAGTTCCAAGCACTATCAATGGTTGTAACCAATTTCATTAACAAAATCAAACTGCAAAATGGAAAAGAAATTTTAAAGAAGCATAACACATTAAAAATGCTACTAAAATTTCAAGCTCAATGGTTTGCCCATACCAATAGTTCATCTGCACCATAATATTTTGCTAGTCCACTCACAACCTGCCGCACCTTTTCTTCTCCCACATCTATTTCCTCAACAAGTAAACTGTTACATAGAGGAAAACCAAGGTACAAGTCAAATAGAAACCAACATATAATGAATTTCCAATTTTTCATTTTTCATATTGGAGAACCAAGAGGAATAACTAATAGCTGTTAGATCATTCTCGCACTTACCTGTCAGCTGATGGGTGCTTCCAAGCCTTGCGAATAACACCAACCCGTATGTCAAGTACTGTAACACTAGTTTCTGTCTCCTTCTTTTCGACTGGTTCCCTTGCTTCATTTTTCTTCTTCTCTTCATTTTTCTTCTTCTCTTCCTTTTCCTTCTTCTTCTCCTTTTCCTTTTCTGGATTTCCTACTGCATCATTCCTCTTCTTGTCCATCTGAGCAGTACAACATGCAAGAGATTTCAACCAATAACAACTAGAATCCATTTCATAAGGTAACCAATTAAGCTGATGCCTGCAAAGGATTATAAACACTACAATAGCTCCTTGGAACAGCACTGGTATGCACCAATGGGTTTCTTTTATTGCATCTGCAAAGTCATTATATGCCCAGTGAAATATCATTGTTCAGTATAAAATTTAAATTCAAACATGGAAAGACTTGGGAATACCAGGAAACAACCAGAAGGCCAATTTGACCAGAATTTATACTGATCAAGTAGTCCCTGTTGTGGTCGTCCAATAATCTATTATAGGCTGCCTTACGGAGAATTTGTAAAGGACTTACATCAAGTTGGCCCACATTGCAAACCTACATTTCTCATCATAATATTCCTTTTTTCCCGTGATTTTAAGCTATTCTTTGGCACATTAAAGACATATAATGCCAACTCTGTCCAGTAGCTCTTTTAATTCGGACGTAACAATATCTACGCCTAATGTAACATGAGCCTCGGTATTTGTTCCTAGAGTGGTGATCAATTACTATGCCGGTACCTCTGCTATTGGAATTTGAACCCTTAATTTAATCAGGTTTCATTCCCAGAGGTTTCATCAACGTATCTTTTATTTGGGTTTTATTCCCAAAGTTTTCATCCTCTTGTGTTTTCCTTCAGTTTCGTCACTGGAGATTTCGTCCTCTTATAATTTAATTTTTGGTTGAGAGTTGATATCACTACTTTGTAGAGCTACAGATCATTGAGCTGGACATTGGGTGGCACTAACCCTGTGAGTTTTGACCATTTGAAAATGAACATCAAGTAGCACTGTCTATGTCATTGTTGGTCAACTGGGAGGTTTGTTGATTGCCTTACTCCATCTCCTATCTCAAAAGGCCTAGTAGGAAGGTTAATCACCACTATTCCTATAGAGTCTGAGTAGGTGTATTGCATGCAAACTTCTCTTCAACAGTTGAGTTTGAGGTTTGTATCAGGGAGAGGGAGCTCAATCTGTTACACCAACTAGACAGGATACCATGGGAAGCAGTTATGACCAAGTTCTTCAAAATTATAGATAATTGTCTGATGRATTGTATCAATCAATAGGCCTTGCATGCTTTTATAGATAACGATGGGAGACATCATGACAATGGATGACACCCGAAGCATGTGGACATCATTAATGCACTAATGTTGAGATGCTCTGACAGTTTTGATTTTTGGCCATTTTGTACAAACTCACTTTATTATTGTTAATTTTCCTCCAGAAAAATATATGATCACATGCTTTATGCACTTCTTATTTGATCTACTGTTTGCAACCTGTATCCACCTATTCCATCACGCACTTTGGGAGCGTGGACATCAATATTTATTTCTTTCTTGGGGTCGTGTTTACCAGCAAATCCCACATTATAGAGAAATGAGATTTTTGGTATAAAAACTGTTTTAAAGCACAATTAGATACATTTTTCTGCTGGAGGTTGCTGATACTCTGGGAGCTGAACTTCGTATAACAGCTGCTCCAAACTTTGCCTCTGTATTTCTAATTTAAGTGGCCTGTGGCCCTGCATGTACTAACTTTCCAGAAACGGTGCACGTACTCAAAAACTCAAGATTGCAGCAAAACACGAAACACTATAGGAGAACGCACTTCATTCAGCACCAGGGAAAAAAACAAAAAAAAACACTAATTCAGGATAACCTTCTGTAAATAAATATTCAAAATATAACACAACAGCAAGGCAGAAATGTTCATACACTCACATCTGAGTCATTCATCTTTATACTAGAATTGATTACTGATGTTTTTTCTCCCCCTCTTGCATCCTGCAATAAGCACCACCGATCTCTCTCTCAAGTATTCTCAAAAAGTTTCCATGTTTTATGGACATGAATAAACACTATGAAATCAACACTGCATAACAAGTATTTGCAACTATTATGCAAGCTAAACAGATCCATCCATCAAATAACATATTCACGGTGCATGGAATATATGACTGCTAAGCTTAAGAAGAAATTTTAACTATTTCTTTCCTTCTTTGCACCATTGCTCTGAGTTGGATAAGAACCAACATTTGCAGATGTAACACCATCATCCCTAGGACGAAGTAGTTTGTCAGGAAAATTCTGGAAACATGCAAAAAGAGCACGCAGTTAACCAATAAATTTGAATTGAAGCACTCCTAAAGAAAATAAATAAATAAATATAAAATATTATACAAGGAATTGCATGTGGACAACATAGGCTGTGTTACCTCCGAGTAGATCTATCTATAAAGCTACACTTAACATAACCTAAATTTACATCAGGTACACCACCAACATAAAGACTTAAAACCAAGACCATGGCCAGACAACAGAACATAAATTATAATCAATTGGTATTCTCACACTAAAGTTTGTCATTGACCCACATAAAGTTTGTCATTGACCCAAAATTATGCACAAAAATAAGCATGTTACAAAGGTTGACAGCAAAGAAAAGACATGTTCTAGAATGATTTACTAATGAAATAAAACGTAATAAAGCAACATTAGCATATATTGTAGGTGTAACCAAAGGAATAGAGGCCACATTTCAACCTGAATAGAAAGTTAAATCTGTAGAGGGACAACCACAAAGTGTTGTCTGTGATATTCAAAATTATATGCCTCTCACATTCTTTAGGCTTTTTGGAAGGTAAAGCAAATACTGGATTTTTTCCATTACTCATATTACCTTTTTAGTATCATATGATTGTTAGCAGTTTTCTCACAAATCTCAATCAGAAAGCAATGTCAAAAATATACCTGCTGGCTGTACTTTCCAGTCCCTTATATCAGTCTCAGTACTCTCTCTCTCTCTCTCTCTCTCTCTCTCTCTCTCTCTCTCCTATTTTGGTCTCTCAAGAGCATTCATAATCTCTCTCTCTCTCTTGCAACTCACACTGGCAAATAGAAATGGGAGTCAGGGACGAATGGAAAACAGTGGTGCACAGGTTATATGAGCAGATCAACGCTAAAATCAGAGTAAAGGAAGAGCTGTCAGAGAGTTTCAGCAGTGATGTAGGAGCGTAGCAAGGCTGTCCCCTCTCCTCCACACTGTTTGGGCTCTACATAGATAAACTAGAAGAATAGATAAATAAAAAAGGGGTGGAGTAAATGTAGCAGGGTTTATAATAAAAATCCTACTTTATGCAGATGATGTAATTCTGGCAACAAGAACATTGCACAGCTTAAAAGAGCACCTATCAGCATTGGAAACCTTTGTGCATAGGTAGGGATGGATGTGAACACAAGCAAGACTAAGGTGGTGATAGTTTCACTGAAAATGAAACCAAATCAGACCCAAGTGAACTTCAGAAATGAGCATCTAGAAATCACATGAACTATAAATAGCTAGGGCTAGGGTTTACTGAAAAGTTAAACTAAGAGGCATGTACAAGGAAGAGACTCCAAGGCAGATGGAAGTCAATCTTACTCGAAAAAAAATGCGGATAAGATAAGATGAGATGAAATAATTTTATTAATGTCCACAAATGAACTAAAATAGGTCAATAGGACTAGAAAATACTGTCAGTTATCCTCAGAAAGTGGGCATGTCAAGATCACTCCTAAAAGCTAAAATATGAAAATGTTAGCCTATGGCTTACCTTACCAATCACTAAGTATAACTGTCACATATATTTGTATTATTCATTTAGGATATTAGTAATATATCCTCAAGTGATGAATAATGAGTTAGTTAAGATTGCCTAGCCTAATCATCATGCATGATTTTAGGATCTAGAGCAAATCTCTCTACGAGGTGGCATCACCCATTGTACTATAAATATGTAACATTGGTGTGAATACAATTGAGTTGGCTAGTGAGCCTTTTCCGTCATATCGTTGTTCTTGTGCATATTTTATCAGAAAAGATAAAACTACAAGACTGAAAGAGAAATACATGAGAAAGGGTGAACCAGAAAGGTAAACCCTAAAAAGAGAGGAGAAACTACTCAATATCAGAGATAGAAGTATAAGAAGAGGAGGGAGGATAGACTATGAATCACAATCATCATAAATCCTCAATCATTATGAAGGAGCCCATACAAAACGATAAAGTCTCCTCATGAGTGTTGATTTTTCAATATGTTAGGTTAAGCATGAAGTTCATTCCATTTTAGCATTTAACCATAACCATAAATATTGCAGCAACCAAGATCACAAGAAGAAGCACCATGCACAAGAACACAAGATGTATCCTGGGAAACCCTTCTCAACAAGGGAAGAAAACCCAGCCAAATCCTTTGCTATATTCTTCAATAGAAAGACCTTTACCACCAAGATAAACCCTAGCACACAAGAGGGTGCTTCAAACCCTAGAACTCTAGCGCCCAAGAGAGGTGCACACTTTTCCCAAAGAAGTGTACTTGCTGAAATTTCCAAACTCACAAGAAGGATATGATTCCACAATGGGGAATCTTCCTTTATTTATATTAGACTTGTCCTATCAACAGAAGTGTTTATTGGCTCAACAGGGCCGACCTCACTAAGTCACAATATAATTATCATTATTATTACTATTATTATTATTGTAATTAATATTAACCAGATTAATTATCTTTTACATTTATTATTAATTACATTAAGGTGGGGCCGACCTGTACCCTTTACATAACAATTAGGGTTACAGGCAGGTTTGACTCTTGAACAATATATAGCAAAGAATCAGATACACCCACTAGTGCTCATCCACTAGGGGCACATCTGGTTCACTGCATTACACAGAAGAACCAGATCTTCACACATTCACCTATGCTCGTCCACGGGCACGTCCACTCTAGAGATCTTCTTTCCCACTGCCTCACACAGGACAATCATCTGGAGTCTTCTCGTCAATTCTGCTGCTCAGAGGAGGCTAATACATCATCTTCATTTCTGTTTCACATGACGATGCACCCAACACTTTGGGATTTCACACGTTCACCTTGTGCTCAGCCACATGCACGTCTAACTCAACAGATCGCCTTTCCTAGTGGATAATCATCTGGAGTTCTTCTCAACTCTCTGAATGGAGGAGGTCATCTCTACGTTCCTAGCTCTGTCTCAAGCAAGAACCACGTACCCTTCTTTGGGGCTTTCTCTCAGGTTTGTAAGAAGAGAGAAAGACTCACATAGCTGCAATGATCCACATCTCACAGGTTTGTAAGCTGGAGAATGTCTCACATAGCTACAATCATCAACAATGAGTCCCAGAGCTAAGAGACCCTAGTTGGGAATCGGGATAACCTGGAGGGGGCATAGGGGCAGTCCTTTGAAACTCCTCTAACATCCAAGGCCAAACAAGAGGGGATGTGCACAACCTCATATATCTAACATCCTTCACATCCATGTCAAGGAAATATACATAGCATTTAATGCCTCTAGTCACCGCAAGAAGTCAAAGAAAAGAGGTATTGATCTTGGCGGTGCAAGGTTTGGAACTGTCCCACAAGATCCCCTGTCTATGAATGGTCATCTCTTGTATGTATAAGGCCAGGCATCTATGATCAGGATGGTAAAAGGAGGTGACGAGAGATCCTCCAAAATCACAGAACATGCAGTGAGACATCTAAAGATAAAAATTCCCCAGTGTCAATCTCCTAGAGATGGCATAACTAACAAATCCTTTCCATCCATGAGAAGTGGTGATTCAACCTCAAAACTCCTTAACGATGAGAACCAATCCACAACTAACCGAACAAAATCCAAATGCCATGTGACCAATGTCGTCGAATGTAATCAGAGAAAACAATGAGACTTTCATCCTATTGCTATAAAAAGTGCCCATAATAGAAGGCCATTTTAAGACCAAGAGCCTAAGGAGGGGAAATCCATGTGACCCGTAAGTACTCTTGATATATGTCATCCCTAACAGGATAATTGATCTCTTCCTTCATAGTGAAAAGTTGACTAGGGACATCCAAAGACTACCTAAAGAGAGGGAATCGATCAATAGAAAAGTCAATGAATTGAAGGAGCGAAGACATCTCTAAGAACTAACATCGTCTATGTGTCGAAAGTTCTATGGAGACAATCTCCTTTGAAGAGTAAAGGGACAAACAAACGATATCTCTCTCATCTAGTCATTGAGTCTACCATGTTGCAAACATTGAGACAAGAAAAGTTGCATGAAAATGCTCTCAAGACACAAAGGATGGACATCAAAATCTGCTTGAATAAAGGCCAAAGAGATACTTTGTTTAAAATGAATCATGCGTTGGAGAATAATGGATTGGACTCTCTTCGAATGTCACCAATCATCTAAGATCAAACTAGGCCACCAAACTTTGAAACCATAAAGAATAATCAATTTGATAATGGTGTCAAAAAGATGCATCTTCATTAGAATGTTTTAAAAATGCAACTAGAAACACTTGTACTCGAGAACATAAGGAGAGGCATACCCTTTGTTATTGGGACTAGAAAGCATCTCATGTTGAATCTAGGGCCCATGAATTCGACCCCCAAGTTAGTATATGTTGCAGTGATCTCCACTTCCCTACCTCTTGAAAGGAAATGCAAATATGACAAAGTGTTATTAGAGCTATTAAAGATCGAAACCTTAGTTTTGTTCAAATCCCCATCTATCCATGGTCACTAAAACTAGCAAGGGCATCCATCTGTTGACCGCCTATTCAGCTAGGGGTCAACTCATGTGCCATGAAGATGCATCATCAGATGCACATATGTTGAAGACAGTATTGGTTCTACTTGGGCATTTGATGCCCCAGCACAAATTTTTGTAAACGAAATTTCCGCACCCCTGCGTGGGTTAATAATGTAATAAGTCTGCATGAGTCATAGTTAGGTCAGGTACCTTTGGATGTTTTCATTGGGGGAGTTCCTTTCA
>ML778557.1:1044881-1055545 GCA_009831015.1 Picea engelmannii | reverse complement strand
CTGCAGATAGCATCAGAGAGAGGTATTTAAACTCAAACTTGTGGATTGTTTACTTAAATTTAGTATTTATTGCCAAATTTTATTTACGCAAGTATGGAGATAGCTTTGCAAATTATGAAAATTATACTTCTTAAAAAGCTTACAGAAATTAAGTAATTTGGTAGAAATATAAATGTCTTTACAAATCTGGTCTTTACATCTATATAAATGTCTTTACAAATCTGGGCACTACATTTTACAAATGAAGCCTATGGGATTTGAGCTCTAATGGTATTGTAGCCATTTTCCATCAAGCAAACAAGGAAAAATCCATAGTTTTCGGTGCCATCAAGTAAGCATTTTTGGAGTGGGGATCTACTCCAATCTACCATATCCATTAAACCAGGTATGTAAACAAAATTATGCGCTCATTTTCTTTGTTTTTCAAGATTTAGTATAGGGTTTGCATGTCCATTAGATATGCCTTGTTTTTCCCCTTTTTAATGGAGGATTTAACAATTATGTAAGTATGGTAGTTTAATTGTAGCATTTTTGAAGTTTTTTTGTGGATTTAGATTCTAAATTTCCCCCATTTTTTTTGTCCCATAGGTTTACAAATTTAATCAATGATCCACACATTTCAAAATGCCAAAACCATTGGACCCAATGTGGGAGTATGGTCTACCTTATGATGGTCATAACAAAATGAGTTTGAATTGAAAGTTATATGGTATTGAAATGTTTGGTGGTATCAGTCGCTTGAAATACCACCTTGCCAAAATCCCAGGGAATAAAGTGGATATTTGCAAAGCATCCACCCCAGATATTGTCCACATTGCTAATCAATCCATTTTTTATATGAATAAGAAGAGAGATCAAAGGGAAGAAATGAGGCTTGAGCTTGCAAATAGATATGGAAGCACCTCAGGAGTGGTGGAAAGCCAATCCTCGATCTCACATTCCACAATGCTTGGCCCCTCAGCATCCTCACCTTTCTTTGTGCCAAGGTCGGTGCCTAGGGGCAACCTTCTATTCGGT
This sequence comes from Picea engelmannii, assembly GCA_009831015.1. Classification (NCBI taxonomy): domain Eukaryota; kingdom Viridiplantae; phylum Streptophyta; class Pinopsida; order Pinales; family Pinaceae; genus Picea; species Picea engelmannii. The sequence goes on along the minus strand of ML778557.1, from coordinate 1,054,528 downwards.
CGATGGTGAAAAAAAAGGAGGAGGAAGCCAACAGGATTGTTGCTAGATGTTTTCTATGAAGTGACATACCATTCAACATTGCCAAGAACAACCCATTCTACCACTCCATGTTTGAAGTCGTTGCTATGGTTGGTCCAGGATACAAGGGACCTTCTTTTAATGACTTGAGAGGGCCTCTCCTTCAAGGGGAAAAGAATGATTGCACAAAGAGTTTGGGCGCGTTGAGGGAATCATGGGAGATCACAGGATGTACCGTTATGTCAGACGGTTGGACAGATGGGAAGGGCAGGTCCATTCACAATTTCTTGGTTAATTGTCCCAAGGGGACAATGTTTATCAAATATGTCGATGCATCTGCATATGTTAAAGATGCATAGTTATTATGTGAGTTGTTGGATAGCTTCATCCAGGAGATAGGCCCGCAGTTTGTTGTCCAAGTCATTATGGACAATGCTACTAATTATGTCGTTGTTGAAAAGTTGCTCATGGAGAGGTATCTAACCTTATCTTGGACTCCTTGTGCTACCCATTGCATTGATTTGATGTTAGAGGACATGGGCAAAATTCCTTGGATCAAGGAAATTGTTGAGTCGGCTAGGAGTGTTACAAAATATATATATATAGATAGATAGATAGATAGATAGATAGATAGATAGATATAGATATATATAAAATCATAATCATACATATGTTCTTACACTCATGAGACAGTTCACAGGGAACAAGGAGTTGGTTCGTCCTGCTATCACGGGTTTTGCAACAAGCTTCATTGCTCTTCAGTCTCTCCACAATATGTTGGAGTTGCAGAGGATGTTTCTTTTGGATGAGTGGAATGCTTGTGTCTATAGCACTAAAGTGGATGGGCAAGCCATAGCCCAACTTGTGAAACACAATCAAAGATTTTAGATGGGAGTGCAGGAGTTGTGCGCTATCAATAAACCTTTGGTAAAGGTTCTTCGCTTGGTTGATGGTGACAAGCCCGCAATGGACTACTTGTATGAGGCCATGGATAGGGCCAAGGAAGCTATCCATCAGTATTATGAGGACAAGGGGGAAGAGGGATTCACTAGACAAGCCGAGATATGGAGTGTGATTGATGAGCGATGGAACAACACTCTCCATCGTCTGATTCATGCAGCAGGGCTCTACCTCAACCCTACATACTCTTATGCATGTGGATTTAGGTTTGATGCAGAGGTTATGGATGGATTTGTCCAATGTGTTCAGAGGATGGTGTTGACTCTCGTTGAACGCTCAGAGATTTCCAAACAAATTCAGATATATATGCCGAGTGATGGGACATTTGGGTATGAGATGGCTATCCAAGACAGGATCACTACGATGCCAGGTAAGCTACAAGTAAAATTTGTTTCAAACTTTCAAATTTCAATGTCTTTCCTTTCTATCTATTAAATATTTGTTACTCAATGGGAATATAATTCATTGTCTTTCTTTTCCATTTATTTGTTATAGATGTTTGGTGGGAAAACTATGGTAGTAGAGTCCCAGAGTTGCAAAAACTTGCCATTCAAATGTTGAGTCAAACTTGCAGGCTGCAGCTCTTCAAGGGGTGAGCAAAATTGGAGTGTCTTTGAAAAGATACACTCCAAGAAGCGCAACTGGTTATAAATGTTCAAATTAAAATTTATTTTTTTATGATCTCATTAATTTTAATTTATGCCCATGGGACATCATCCTCTAATTACAAATTGTCCCTCATACAGGTTAGAAGTCCACCGTCTATGTCTACTACAATCTTAGGTTGTGGGTGAAGCAGATAAACAAAGTACCCAACACTGATGCCATTTCATTGGATTCGATTCACACCATGAGTTCATGGAGGGTGGTGATCAAGGCGCCTGTCATGGAGGAGGCACCTGAGTGGTTGGAGCATGATGTTGATGAGTTGCAAGAGGAGGAGATATCAGAGCCAGAGGATCTTCCACTTCTAGGAGAGACAGATTTGGAGCAGCAGGAGGACATTAAGAGTTTTCTTGAACCAGTGCCACGACCTCCACAGAGACTGCCAATTAGGGGAAGAGGTGGAAGAAATCCCACTCCATCTTCCACCTTATCCCCAAGAGTTGCACCTTCCACCTCAGGATCAGCCTCAACACATCTAGCTACTGCTTCTAGAGGAAAAGCGTCAATGATGACCTTTTCTCGTAAAAGGGGTAGAGGGAATCATCGATATCTTAGTGCATCATGATTAACCTGGTATGCTTGTAGTATCTAGATGCATCATGATAATTGTCTCATGAGATACATTTATTTTTGTTTTGATGTGATTTTGTATTATCTTATTAGGAATTATGACTCAGGAGTCAAGACAAATATCATATTTCAGCATCGATGTTTGATGTACCACTTGACATCTTATATATCTTATATTGCAGTTTTATTTTCATATTTATGTGACAATGTGTTTGTTTGATGTCGATGTTGCTTTAGAAGTTGAAAAAAAATGATTATTTTTGTATTTTTTAAAGTTTCTCAATAATTTTTGATAATTTCTGATAATTTCCCCGATATTACCGATAATTTCAATTTTGGACCCCCAGTGATAAATTCCCGATAACGACAAGTGTAACATTGAGGTGACCTACCATTGAGATCAAATCTAAATGAGTAGAAAAAAACTTCTTTTGTATCCAAATATTTGATATTTCCCCATCCATATATTTCTTTTTTTTCTTCCATATGTAGACAAAATGTTACATGGGATGTAAATTGTTTCATCCCATAGGCTAGTTTTTCCACATGGAAGTTTTAATAAAAATTCTATTATATTATATTATAATCCCCTAAGTCTTCCATGTGGGCTCCCACATATTAGGATTGACATAAATCACCATCTCCCTCGATCTGATGGTGTCTACCAAATATGCCATTTACAAAAGTTTGAGACGAAGAACCATCTCATCTTCAAGTGCCCCACCTATATGAGAACAAAAGGAGATACTATTGTCTATTTCAAGACTTGGGCAGCACCCTTTCCGTCCTCTTTTGCTACCCCAACCAAAGATTTCTTACACTCTTCATGAGAGAAGCATTTGGACTCGAGACCTAATATTTTCATGTCTCGTTCTAGATGGAGACCTTCAAGAGGATCACCCCATACTTCCTAGTTGTCTCGTCTAATCGAGGAAACAAGCGACAGGAAGAGATTCAGGTGACATCGGATTCTAGATCAGTGCAATCTCGCATTACCTCTCAAACTTCCCCCTAGGGGATCAACTGACCTCCTTAAGACCCATGAGGAGCTAACAATCCAGGAAACAAGGCGCACACCACCAACTCAACAAATAGACCAGTACTAGGTGGATCCAAATTTCGGCTCCCCCCAACCTCCTCAAGACATGAGGAGTTGCCATTTTAGGACACACGGAGCACACCACCAACTCAACAGACAGACCAGCTCTAAGCAGATCCAAAGTCCAGCTCCCTCTTGCCCAATGCACGACCCCTCAACTTTGTTCAAGCAACCAATCTTCTATCAGGATTTTCTTTCCCGTGGCCTTAGATGTTAGGAGAGTCAGTCTACTTCGCTCTTGTGCTCCCCCAAAATCAGACAATTGGGCCCTCTCAACCCCGACCACTCATTAGAGGACATCATACACCAGTGCACTGACCCCTTCAATTTATTGATGAATCTGATGAGCATCTTGTACCACAATGCCCTCACTCATTCTTAGCAGCTAACCCCAACTCTCATAGGCCTTGCCATCCTTCCATCTATTTTAGTTGAGGCTTGCTTCTACTTGTACCTTTCTTTTGTATCTTCTTTTGGCTAGAAATTTTCATCTTAGCTAGACTTTGTGCTTTATCTTTCTGCTTTCAGCATTGATTTAGGAGTTGCTTTCGCACTCCCACGTTATACTTACTCTAGATGTACCTTTTAGTCCCATCGACCTACTTTTGTGGTCATTTGTTGGACATTAATTAAATTACATTATCTTATCTTATCTATTCTCTCATCTTTTCTACATAGGATTCACTACATGGCTAAACCTATTTAAGGAGAGATATAAATCCATATTTAAATTTTTGCTTCTCTGAAAGATTGCCTACATTGGACAAATCCAAACATATAAATTGGTTGTATTTGGAGGTCCCCTCACCTCTCCAAACCATGCGCATACACCATTTACCTCTATCCAAATGCTCTTTGAATGCATTGTACCTTTAATCTTCGCATAGTCAAGAAAGAGATTAATGATTCATGAAGTTATTCAAGATTATTGATCAAAAGTGTATTCACAAAAAAATCGAATTGCTTCACAAGGGAGTCTCAACTCCAGGCTTGCAATACATGCTTGCCATTTCTTGTTCTTGATGTTGGTGGAATTGTCTATTGAAGATCAATCCTACTTGTCTAAACCACATCAAAACAAGAGAGAAATCATTCTAAAGTTAACTTGGATGCAAGCATACAAAGTTTTTGCACACTACATTTGGTTAACTTGGACAAATGCAATAACCTTCAATAGACCTTATATCACCCAAAAATACCTTCACTAAAAGGACCCAGAGGTGTTCAGATAACTACAAGGAAAGTGCAAATGACAACTCTTATTTCATGTTAGTGCTTTGCTAACCAAAGGGAGGCATCCCTAGATGTTTTAAGGCTTTGATTACAATTCAATGGGGAATACGGTACCTCAAATATGCAACAAAATCTCGCTAATCTGCATTATAATACCTAAACATATGCATAGCCCAATGGGTTAGCTCAACCAATTGTTGCCAATGTTGATGTGCATTTGGCTAGTTCCATGCCAGCAAATCCCCAATTCAAGTCACCTAGGTCAAGTGCACTTGTCTAGGCCAATTGGTTTACTAGTGATGTCATCCACCAATGTGGGGAAGCATCCCTTTGGTTTCCTTGTGAGGTTTTCCTTGAAAACAAATAACTAAAAATCTGCAACTTGTTCTTCAAATTACTAGGTGAGCTTCAAATTTATGATTATATAAGTCAAAAAAGGTCAAAATCTTGATAAATTTAAATAATATCCCCATGTTTCTGCAATAAAAGTTGGAGAACAGAAAACTAAATTGATATAAAATGCAAGGGAATCACCTTAAATCAATGTTTACTACTGAAATAAAGCATTACCTTAGTAAATATCAGTGTTCCATGGGAACGCGTCCCCCAGGGTGGGGGTCGTGGGGGACGCGTCCCCCACGTCCCCGGGACGAGGGAACTCCAAGGGGGACGTTTCCCCACGTCCCCTTTTTGGGGAGACACGGGGGGACTTGGGGGGACGCGACTCCCCAAGGTGGGGGACGAGACTCCCCAAAAGGGGGGCTCCTAGATGCCCCCCCTTGAAAAGGGGGACTTCTGGACATCCCCCCCCCAAAAGGGGGACTCCTGGAAGTCCCCCCCAAAAAAATTTTTGCCCAATAAGACTTAAAAAAGAAAAACTTAAATTTAAAAAAAAAAATTAAAACCAAATATATATAAAATTGATTTATGTTATTGTTGAGATTTATCATATTATCATTATTATTTTTATTTTTAAAATTTTATTTTTTATATTTTTTTATATTATATATGTGATGTCCCCCCGTCCCCCATTTCCAAAAAATCCCTAAAATTTGGGGGTACTTCCACACGTCCCCCTTGTGCGTCTCCCCGCACCCGCGTCCCCCCGTCCCAGAGTCTTGGTGGAACATTGGTAAATATGCAATTAAGTTCGAAAAAAGCAATGATATTCAAAGTATTTTACCTTGAAAGGCTTATAAAATCAATTATTTTTAAGATGACTGATGCCTTGTCCTTGAAAAATGGAGTGAATGAAAGAAAAATTGTAAGGCAAACAATGCTATTTGAATCTCAAAAGTCCATGTACTCAAGAAGTAAATATTCAAAAATGCAAGAGCTACACTGGATAGATGGAATTCTTAAGTACACTCATATTGGTCACTAAAAAATGTTGATTTGATCTTCATTACTCAGAGTTGTAGAAAGAACAAAGTTCCGAGCAAGGTGGAGACAAGTCAACACACTTAAGGATCTTGGAAGATAGAAGTAATCACATCAAGACTCTTACAATATGCTCACACCACTCAAACTACAACTATGGTAGTGAATGTGGGAAACTTAACTAGTACAATACCACAAGTGCTTGCTCAAACATCTAAATCTCAAGTGAAAAGAATGGAAACAAGAAAACGACAGGATGAAGACACCAATCCCTGTCTCCTTTCCTCGCATTCTTTTTAATAGCCAAGAGAAGGTTTGAAAAAGGAGGAAGATCAAGAATATCACTGAGCCTTGATCTAGAAAGTATCTTGAAAAAGGAAGAAAGTGCACTGATCCCTGAAGCAAACTTCTTTGAAGATCTCATGCAAGAAACCAATTCAATCTTAACTCTAAGAATGTATTATTATAGAGTGCAATGCTACATTTCTCTCTTGCGTTTTGTTTTTTTGTGCAAGTATTCTCCTTGTTTTTGTGCACATATCCATACGTTGAAACAATCTAAATAAGGAGAAAAACAATCTTTACTTTTGAACAGGACAAACTAGCAGATCTATCTTAACTCTGGATCTTTTAAGCACCATGAGGGAACAAGAAAACAATTGATATGCAAATCTCTCAATGCTTAAAAGATCCCCAGTTAAGATGGATCTACCCTGGTGTGCTTTATGAACAAGAAAACAATTGAGATGCAAATATCTCAATGCTTAAAAGATCCCCAGTTAAGATGGATCTACCCTGGTGAGCTTTATATATATATAGAGAGAGAGAGAGAGAACAATTGAGATGCAAATCTCCCAATGCTTAAAAGATCCCTAGTTAAGATGGACCTGCCTTGGTGTGCTTTATCTGTGTGTGTGCGTGTGTGTTTGGTATCATGCAACTCACCATTGATACTATGCATTGATAAAAAGCAGCCGAGAATGGTGCTAAACAGAAGCCTCAGATTCTTCTTCTTTTGATAGTTATTTTGTCTTCATATTGTTTTTTATATATATATGTCAATTGAATCTAGCTTGGGTGGGAGAAATGATTATTAACCCCCCCCCCCCCCCCCNCCCCACCTAGGTTCAATTCCTATAAGTGACATGTTTGAGCTCTTAATTGAGATATTGTGGTGCTGGCAAGGTACCAGCAACCTCACTCTTGCCAACATACTTAGAGAGAGGCTGACTTTATTCCCCGGGCAGTACCCAATGCCCAAAATTTTACCGTGGAGAAAAAAATAATATATATATATATATATATATATATATATGAATGCTTATTATTTAGCTCACATTATATATAGTATTACTATGTTTTTAGTTTTGTATAACACATTATATTGGGCCAACATATATTGACATCAGCGTTAGATACAGACATTACAATCTCTTCAATACAGGGCAGTAGAATCCACCTCACTTATAAAAAAGCATTAACTACCAATTCGAATTTAACAAAGCAATTGCAACGTACAAAAAACTCACCTCTGGCCTAAACTTCGGTTTTTCCAGATTGATCTTCTCAAAAACTGGGCTGAAGTCCACCTTATTCTACAATTCAAATCAAAGTTTGTCTTTAAAAACAGGCAGCATTATAAATAAATAGGCAAGTAAGAAAAGCACAAGGATTTGGCAAACTGAACATGAAGAAATAGTTGCAACTTACTATAACCATATTTCGTAATTGAACACAATTTTCACATTTGATATCAATAATAACTCAGAGATCTACATGTGCCATGGCCACAATGGCACTTGAAAAACTCAACTCAATGTTGAGTTTTGCTACAAATATTGGTGAGAATCTCCGTTATGTAATACAATAATTTAAAGTATTTGAAAAAAGTATAATCATGTTGCAAAAAATGATAAAACTACATGCTCTCTTAGTTGAATTCAATGCTTTCTTTGTTTAAGTTCTTCCATAAAAATGTTATACTAATGGAAAGCATTGTCAGATTTCTCAAAGTAGGGGTTTTTGGAAAGCAAATTACCAATAATTAGTATCTATCAAAACTAAGTTAGCTTCCTATGATTAGAAAAGAATAAAGAATATGATCTAATCAAAATTGAAAGCGAGAAAAAACATAAAAGAAAGAATAAAATTATGTTAGTGTTCCCAACTAACCAAAAAGAGATCAACAGAACAGACATATACACATATAAATGCCAACGGGGTCATGGTTTGGTGGTGAAGACAGTGGCAAGTCAACCACTCACCAAGGTTCAACTTCCCCAAAGACCCGAATAAAAGTTGTTGGGGTCAAGTGTAAGTCCTAGGTGATGTTGACATAATAGTACCCCCCTTTTCACCGCAGCTTGGCCAAACAAAAGTGCTTATGGTCATTGGTTCACCCCTTGAGGGTCGTCTTGCATGTGAAAGCAGGCCTCTTGTGGTGCCCAACCCCTTCAAGGCAATTATAACGCTTCTCATTAGTTTAAAGGAAGCATTTTCAAAAAAATAAAATACATCATATAATTATCCGAAGTGAATGCCTAAAGGAATCTACACGATAAGTGCACAACAAAAACACAAAAGCACATATAATAAAAAATAATAACTATGAATTGTTATACAAATAATTATCACATCACAAGAATGGTCCTTCATAAATCACCATAAATTCTACCATTATGCGCTTGAGTATTTCATCTAGAGCATAATTGCGGTCATGTCGAGGTCCTGTGCAATCTAAGCAAAAGTCAAGCTATCCAAGAGAAAGTTGGGTCTCTAACTCTCTCCTACATCCAATATCTATCTCCCATTTCAGTAAAGTGCAAAATGACCAAGCGTCCTCATGTAGAACTCCTAATGTGATCCAACAAAGGTCGCAGAAGTCCAACAAGGAGTTCCATTGATCTTTGTATGCCAATCAATTGATCCAACAAAAATCTAAACTAATTTGTATATATTATCAATGTTAAATTTATAGCAGCTGCAAGAGCCATTCTCCAGGAGGATGGCAAAGACCCTAGCTGAGGTCTAGGGCCCCCAGTGCACTCTTGGGGTATTTGGTCTGGGACCAAACAGTCAATGCCATGGCAAAAGACCCTTCTTAGGGCCCCCGGTATATGACTGGGGTTCTTAGTCTGAGACTAAGCAGCTAAAGCCCCTAGATATGTCTAGGGCCCCTGGAAATGTCTAGGGTACCCATGCCTGAGGCATGGGTTGATCCATGGTCTTGTACCATAGTGGAAAAGACCCTTGTGAGGGCCCCCAGTATACGACTGGGGTTCTTGGTGAAGAACCAAGCGGTAAAGACCCTTGAGAGGGCCCCCAGTATACGACTGGGGTTCTTAGTGAAGAACCAAGCAGTAAAGACCCTTGAGAGGGCCCCTAGTATACGACTGGGGTTCTTGGTCTAGGACCAAGCAGTTAAAGCCCCTAGATAATCCTAGGGCCCCTGGAAATGTCCAGGGTACCCATGCATACGACATGGGTTGATCCTTGGTCTTTGACCTTGGTAGATAAGACCCCAGAAAAGGTTCTGGGGCTACTTGATCCTCTATCAAGTATTTTGATGGTACATGACTTTCCTTGTAGAAGGACATAACCACATGAGGGATAAGTCCCATATGCAGTGATGATAAAGTAATAAGGTCACCTTGAAAATGATTAAACTAGTATTGCCATCTTGGAAACCCTCCTTTACCCACTCTTACCTTTGCATGTGTTG
>ML778557.1:1015001-1036199 GCA_009831015.1 Picea engelmannii | reverse complement strand
TTATAACATGTTTAAATTATTTAATTTAAAACATGTTATATATTTAATATTATTTTAATTTAAATTATACTTTTATTACACTAGCCTAACCTATAAATAAAACCCTCCCCCTACCCTTCAAGTACACTTCTTGTATTACTTGCCTATAGTGTGAGCATTGTTCTCTCCCTTGTTGTGGCCCTTACCTACTGCTATTGGAGTTCTGTCTAAAGTTTTTCTGCGGCCCCATCTGCTGGTGAAGACTCTACTTGCTTCGGCCCTTTTGCTTTTGCTTTTGCTGTCTATTTGGCTGAAGTACTCTCTTGTTGCGGCCTACTTGGCATTGGATGTTGAGTTGATGTAGCTGCAGCTCCCTTAGAGGACTGTGCTGAGGTGCGGCCTCCTTTTCTATCTTGATGGGTGGGGTATTTGAGGTGCGGCCTCCTCTATCTGCTGATGTGTGAGCTAACAGTGGTGCGGCCTCTCCTTGTGACTGATGTGTGGGCTAATAGTGGTGCGGCCTCTCCTTGTAACTGCTGTGTGAGCCAACTATGGTGCAGCTCCTCCTTGAATGCTGCTGAGTAACCTGCGGCCTCTTCTGATTAATTTCTGTTTGGAGTAACTGTGGTACAGTCCCTTTTCAAATGACTGTTGAGATATGACTATGGGTGCCGTCCTCTATTTCTGCTGTGGGGTGTTTGTTCTTGTGTCCAAACTATGACTCTTTCTTTGGCTATTGGCTTTCCTGTGTAAGGGGTTTTTGTCCATAACAATTATGTGTGAGGGTTTGCATGCATTCACCTACTGTTAGTGTGAGGGTTTGACAGTGAGAGGTCTTTGTGGCCCTATCCCTTTGATGGCAAGAAAGTTTCTTCATCTCTTGGTGTGAGATCCAACCTATAAGGTGGATCTATGACCTAGACTTTACCTGAGCATAATTACAAATGGTTCTACATCCTTCTTGTTGGCTGTGACTTCTTCAGAGGTAAGGATCAGAACAAGGTATGCTATCTATCCACCATTTTCAGATCTGGTATTTTGCTTTGAGTTCTGTACAGTCTGATCTATCTAGATCTATGTTCCAGCATTAACAGTTATTAGATCTAAACGATATATTAAGTTTACCTCTCTGTTTCTACAGTTTGATTGATGGTTTAATGATCAGATTGGTTTTGAGTTTAGATCTGTATGTCTCCATCTATTTTGAGCTTAGATCTGTATGTCTTTATCTAAGCTGAGTTTAGATCTGTATGTCTCTATCTATTTTGAGTTTAGATCTGTATGTCTCTATCTATTTTGAGTTTAGATCTGTATTTGAATTCAGATCTGTATTACAGTCTTACTCTTTAGATCTCTTAGATCTGTACAAGTGGTGGAGATTGATGTCTAAACTCTAGATCTGGTTGTTTTACTCATTAAATTTTAAAAGATATTACTGTTATGCTTTACTACACAAATTCCAACAATCAATTTAGCCATGCTATGGAATTACTAAGAATTTCCTAAGTCTGACCTCATCCTTTGGTAATGGTAGAATTGGATTGCTAGAAAGAAGCAATAATAGTGACCATCTAGAGTAGATGGTATAATCCTACGATGCAACAAATTTCATTTGTAGGCAAGCAATACCCTAATATATAGGGTTAGGCACATCTCACTCATATATTTAAATAAGTACTAAGAGACTTGCTTGAGTCCTTGAATAATTAAGAGTCAATGTTATTATGCATCATATTTGATGATAGAATAGATAGAAAAAAATTAAATGTTACTATGATGAGCACATAGGACTCACTTATTCTCATCATATTTTGTAATTAGTAAAATGATTGTGCAACTTTGTCTTGTAGTGGCATTTCAGATTTTAGAGAATTTGTACTTTAGTATATTGTTTGTCCTTTACTTTGTTCAACAAGATTTCTGCCTCCCATTTGGGAATTAGAGTGTCTCTCTAGATCATGGAGAATTATGTAAGGTGTCAAATGTATAAAAGGGTTCTTCTCTATTTATGAACACTCACTTGCCTTGTAAAGTATAAGCTAAACTATATGAGTGAATAGATTCTACATTTTCTATGCCCCTATGTCTCATGGTTCAAGTGTTCTACTACACATCTTTCCCTTGCCTTAGCTTACATCAATTAGTGCCATAGCATCATTTTTGTTCCTCGAAGGACCTAGACCACTTGCATCAACACCTCAATATCTATCACTATAAAAATAAAGGTAACCCAAGGTCGAGGTGGCACAGCCAGGGCCAGATCCAGAGCTTTCAACAATTGATCTCGATCTGATCCTATCAGATTGAATAGAAAGAAAAGGTCTCTTATCCTCGTCCTACCTTTACAGGATCCCTATCAAAAGGGAGAATCGAACCATTGCTTTCTTGTACATAGTGGACATTGAACCAAAACTGAATAGCTTACAAACATTTGAAAGCAGGTAAGGGTAAGAATCAGGACCAAGTGTGGAAGTTGCTTTCGGATCACCCAGAACTAAAGCAGTCGGTGCGAATTCAAATTAATCAACTTGAAATGCTTGGTTCCTTCTGTCCCATCACAACCTTTTGCCTCTTCATGTCCCTCATTTCCAAGAGACCCTTTCTCTAGAATTGTTGGTTGTTGCCCTATTATCCACTGAGTTTCACTAGCTGGACTTGCAATTGAGCCGCCAAAGACTGAGCAATCACTTGCTCCAATTTCAGTGTTCAGAAGTTCAGCCGGTCAATTTTGACCAACCTTTTTCGCATTTCCATCCCCTGTGGGGCATTGTAATAAATGAGATTAGCATGATGAAGTTGTAAAAGACTTGGCCACCCAAGACTTGATCACGAGCATAGACTCTAGAGTGTTTTTTTTCACTTGTTAATTATCTCTTGCCTAGGCGAGTTATAATTTCTAAGTTTTTTCACTCAAATCACCTCCAAAGTTGGAGTTTGTACTGATGGTCAGGCCTTGGCATGGAATTCCAATGTCTATCGTCTAAATGTTTATATTACCATGCAAGGTCATCTATATTGAGTCATATGGAAATTGCGCTAAGACCCCCCCTAGGTTTTTTTAATGTTTCGAGTCAATAAAAAAATTCCTGCAAACAGGTTATTTTAATTGTAAAAGTCATATAGTCATAAAAAAATGGCATTAGATGTTGTTGTATGCCATGTTGGTGCTCGTTTTCTAACCCAGAAAACCCCCTAAGCCCTTATTCCTCCTTTGTTGAGTCAAAAAAGTGATTTTAATCACTCAAAATTGATTTTTGCTCACAAAAGGTGAAAAAGACACAAAAAATCAATAAAAATCAGCAAGCCTAAATAAAAGGAAACATGTTGGAGACATGTCTTGGTTGTGTCTTGAGTTCAAAGCTAAGGTGGCGAGTTCTCTTGAGTGGTAGGCGAGTTGAGTGATGAGTTGGACGAGGGTGGAGATCCCAAGGATGGGACTCGCCCTCCCTTGGAGTATGTGGCGCATTTGTGAAGAGGGGCATCAATCCCAAAGGGAGAGACTCCCCCTCTCTACCTACCATTCACACATGGTGCATTCTCCTTTCCCACATGTCTACTTGGAGTATATTTAACTCAACCTCTTGTGAAGAGGTGTCAATGTAAGCACCTGCAACCCACGCATTTGCCACGTAAGCTATGCGCACTCTCTCTCTTAGCTCACGCCCTAGCTTTGAAACTCTCACCCTCTTTGCTATATAATAAGAACAACCCCACCTCTTTTGAGTTAGTTGGAGCTTGGGAGTTGATGCTTGTTATTGTAATACTTTGTAACACTCTTTTGGAAGATTGAATAAAAGACTTGGGAGGTCTATGGTAATTGTTGTAATGTGTGGATGCTTGGACAAATGTGCATGATCTTGAGGTAACTTGGTGTTTATTTCAATTTTTGTATATCTACTTCACATAAGGCCTTGAAGGTGTGTTAACACATAATAGGATAGAATTTATTCAATTTGTTTATTGCTTAGATCCTATGATCTTCCTATATTTAGAGATTCAAAAGATGCATATTTTTCGACTGAACTAATGTGTGTTTTCCAAGTCTCTTTAGTAGGAAATACCTTTTTCTAACAAGTGTTTGCAAGGATTGGACAAGATCAAATAGGTTACTCAAGCTTGGAGAAGACTCGGATAGAAAATCCATTCTTCAACTTCTTCAAGAGATCAACAAGTTTTTCCCTCTTTCATTTACCAAAGGACCCCATAGACCAAGATTCAAGCTTTGAAGAAGAGATCCTCTCTATCTCTATCTCTTTTTCTTAATATTCAATATACTCTTTTGTTACTTGTTGTTTTGCATGCAAATAGATTCCTTTTTCAAAGATAAAATATTTAAAATCTCATGCATGCATGATACTTTAGATCTAGGCAAAAGTTTCATTTCGAAACCAAAGCTAGATCTAGAAGTAAAATTCATTTTTTGCATACTTTTCATTTAAATTTCTTTAGGCAAAAAGTGAAGTGGTTTAATTGCTTAGATCAAGCTACTTAGTAGCTTTTTGCTTGTTGTTTTATGACAGCAAACAGAAGAAACTAAAAGAACCTCTTTTAGTTTCCCTAAATTATCAAAAAATCTACAAAAAAATTCCCTTTTGCAGTTGGAAAATTTCAGAAAATTTGAGCTTAGGTTTTTCTTTATCTTAGGAACTTTCTTAAAGTGATTTTTAGTGGATTCCAATAAACTTGCTTGCTGTTATTTAGCAGGTCGCAATAAAAGCAAGGGGATACTCTAGCGGATTTGGGCAAAAATCGAAGAAACTTGAACCCCAAGAGTGAACCTTGAAGAATAGTTTCAATTTAAACTTGTAATACTTGTGATCTCAAGCTATAAGGATCACAAGTCTCTTCCAAAAAGAAAGAAAAGCAATTGTAAAGAAAGCTAATAAAATAAGTGAGGCTAAGGAGGCCTCACTCGTCTCCAACTCCTGGCCAAACAATTCCATGAGAAGTTTCTGAAGCCAAATGGCCTCACATGCTACTAATTTGGCTGCCAAGTACTCTGCCTCTGCAAAGCTCAATGCTATTGACCTCTGTTTCCTGTTGAACCAAGACACAACTCTTGATCCCAAGCTGAAACGACACCTTGAAGTGCTTTTCCTATCAATTGTGTTGCCTTCCCAGTCTGCATCGGTATAGCCCATCACCTTCACTCCATCTCCTTGGACATAGCTCAGTCCATACTCCATAGTGCCATGCAAATAGTGCAGCACATGTTTCGTTGCCCACCCAGTGTACTCTCATCGACTCAACCATAAACTGACCAAGTGTGTTAATTGCAAAACATATGTTCGATTTAGTGTTGACCAGATACATAAGAGAACCAATCAACTCCCTATATAAGGTAGGGTCCACTGCCTCTAATTTGGAAGCATCAATCTTCATCTAGTTGGTTACCATAGGTATCGACATAGGCCTGCAGTCCTGCATCCCAAATCTCTTCAGGACCTCCACTGCATACTTTCCCTGTCCCAAGAAAATCTACCCATCTCTCTGCCACACCTCTAACCCCAGAAAGTAGTGAATCAGCCCCAAATCCTTCATCTTGTACTCCAAAGCAAGGTCCCTTCTTGCATTCAACTATGAGCTTCTCTGAATCTGTGAGAAACAAGTCATCTACATACAACACAAGAATGAGTGGCTCACCTCCAACAATGATGTAGTAGAGGTTCAAGTCCGCCTCACTCTTGGTGACGCCCATCCCCTACAAGTGGTTGTCTATCCTCGAATACCACGCCTTAGGAGCCTGCTTGAGCCCATACAAAGCTCTCTCCAGTCTACATACGTGGTAATCCCTCCCCTGCACCTCAATACCCTTTGGTTGCTCAATGTACACCTCTTCCTCAATGATGCCATTAAGGAAGGTCATCTTCACGTCCATCTGGTGGATCCTCCACCCCATCTCAGCTGCAATAGAGATCAAGACCTTGATCGAAGTGTACCTGGATATTGGGGCTAAAGTCTCATCGTAATCAACTCCCTCTTTCTGAGAGATCCTCTTAGCCACAAACCTAGCTTTGAATTTCTCCACACTGCCATCCGTGGCGTGTTTGATCTTGTAGATCCACTTTGAGCCTAACATTGATTTCCCTTCTGGTCGTGGCACAACCTCCCATACATCATTCTTCATGATGGAAGCATATTCTTCCACCATGGCATCTCGCCATACTTGCTGTTGGGATGCCTCCTTAAAGCTGGAAGGCTCGACCTCTAACAATTTGCTCATCAGAGCCACATAGCTGGAAAATATCTGTGGTGCTCTGCTCTCTCTGACAAAAGTCCTAGGAGCTGTTGGATTTTCAATAAGCTATGGCTCTTGTATCCTCTTTAAATTTTTTGTTTAACTATTACTTGAACCATAACTACTACAGCAAACCAAGATCACAAGAAGAATAACCACGCACAAGAACACAAGAAGTATCCTGGGAAACCCTTCTCAACAAGGGAAGGAAACCCAGCCAATCCTTTGCTATATTCCTCAAGAGAAAGACCTCCCACACCATCACCAAACCTAGCACACAAAAGGGTGTTGTAATTCTCATAATTTCAGACCACAACTTCTGAAATCATGAGACGACACAATGATAAGTGTGTTTCCTCAATGGGGATTCACCTTTATTTATATAAGATTTGTCACATCAAATGATGTGTCTTTTGGCACAATAGGGCCGACCTCAATAACTCAAAATATAAATAATAATTACCATATTAATTATCTTTTACATTAATTATCTTTTATATTAATTATCTTTTACATTAATTACCTTTTACATTAAGGTAGGGCCAGCTTGTACCATTTACATTACAAATAGGGTTACAGGTAAGTCTGACTCTTGAACAATATAGCAAGGGATCTCATACACCCACTAGTGCTTAGTCACTAGGAGCACATCCATAGGGATGTCCATATCTCTATCTCACTACGTCTCACAGGAGAACCACACTCACTAGTGCTCAACCACTAGGATCACGTTCACCTGTGCTCATCCACAGGCACATCCACTCAACAGATCTTCTTTCCCACTGCATTACACAGGAGAGTCATTTGGAGTTCATCATCTCAACTCTCTACTCAAAGGAGGCTAATACATCGTCTTCATCTATGTCTCATGACAATAAACCCAACTCTATGGGAATTCACATGTTCACCTTGTGCTCAGCCACAGGCACATCCAACTCAGCAGATCTCCTTTCTCATTGCGTTACACAGGAGAATCATTTGGAGTTCTTCTCAACTCTCTGTAAGGAGGAGGCTATCACTACGTTCCAGCTCTGTCTCAGATAGGAACCACACACCCATCTCAGGGGCTCTCTCTCAGGTCTGTGTCCTGGAGGATGTCTCACGCAGTTGTCATCAACACTCCCTCTCAGCTAGGGAGGCATTCTCCATCAGGCCAAGTCTCACACAAAAGTATTCAAACTTCGTCCTGGCTGTAATCATCAACACTCCCTCTCAACTAGGGAGGTAATCTCCACCAAGCTAGTTTCTCGCAGAAGTACTCGAACTTCGTATTGGCAAGCAATTTGGTGAAGATATCTGCAATTTGCACATGTGTAGGAAGATACTACACGTGTATTGCTTTCCTCTGCAACATGTCTCTGATATAATAATATTTTATCTCAGCGTGTTTCGATCTATCATGAAACATGGGGTTCTCGAAGAGCTTTACACACAGCTTTGGTTATCATCATAGAATCTGTCTCATGATCAAGTAAATCTATTAGAAGCTTGTGAAGCCACACTGCTTCGCACACTCAATGCTATATACTCTGCTTCGGTGGTACTCAAGGCCACAGAGTTTTGTTTCCTGCTGCACCAAGAAACCATGGCACAACAACCGGATGTGCTCTTCTAGTCCACTGTACTCTCTGCTCAATCTGTATCGGCATATCCATGTAAACTCAAGTTCACACTGGAGGCATATCTCAGGCCATATCCAACGGTGCCTCGTATATATCTCAATACATGCTTTACTGCTATCCAGTGAGTCTGTCTCGGCTAACTCATGGATTGACTAAGCACATTCGCAGCATAGCATATATCAGTTCTGGTGTTAACCAGATACACCAATGATCCAATCAGTTGGCGGTACACATGTGGATCAATCATCATCATTTATTTTTCCTCAAATCCATCACCATCGGTGTAGACATGGATTTGCATTCTGTCATATTGAACTTCTTTAATATCCCCACTGTATATTTTCCTTGACTTGGGAAAAGTCTCATTGATCCTCTGTCATACTTCTTGTCCCAAGAAGTAATGCATCATACCCAGATCCTTCATCTCGAAATCAGAAGTCAAAGCTTGCTTGTAACAACATGAGTTCTTGAATAAGTCATCAAAATCAGGCTCTCGTCACCAACAAGATAATAGTATAGGTTTGGATCAGCAACATTCTTTCTAAAACCCAAACTTCATCAAGAATCCATCTATCTGATGTAGTTTTCAACTCATGGAGGGTAGTACAGATGGGAGTGCATCGGGCTACTGGATCAATATGTCTCATCATAGTTCACTCCCTCTACTTGTGAGAATCCTCTGACTACAAGTCTTGTTTTTGTATTTCTCGACACTTCCATCAGCTGCATGTCTTTTTGCCTTTTGCAGAGTTTGTCAAGTCCAGATAGGCCCTTTTATGGCCTACTGCAATGTCCCTGGGAATATCAACTGGAACAACTGGATCAACTATATCAATGGCTATCTCCCTCTGGACTACTGAAGAGGAAGAAAGTACTTGTCTTTCTTTCTCAATTAGTTTGACTCCTTCTGAGTTAAGAAACTCCCTCTGAAGTCTAAAGGATAAGCATTTTCTTTTAAGGTTAACCTGCCTGGAACAAGAAAACAAACGAAAGGAAACAAGACAAGAATATCTCCGAGAGGAGATTCATGAGTACATCTCTAGAATCAAAACATTTGTTGTCACAGCTACAACACCTACTTGTAATGTAGCAACTTTAGAAATGTAGGTTAGAGGCATGCCAATTTAAAAACAATCAAACCTGGAGTCTTCACTTCCAGTGTGTTGTTCTTCTGAATGCACTGAGACTTCTCTGGGTCCATGATTGCACCAAGAGTTCCTTCCTCCTACAAGTACCCTTATGACAATGATGCAAATAACATATATATACAAGTGCATACCTAAGTGTACACCAATGGAGGTTATGTTTGTTTTATCAATGTCATGATGATCAATGACATTCCTCGCTTGTTTTCCATAGACTAGAAAGCACATTATGTTGTTGTAGCTTCCTGTGGCCACCTGCCACTGCTACATTCTATAAACAGGCTTGTTTGCCCTTGTAGACACTTATACAAGTCTCTGCATCAACCTTGTAGCTCAAGATTGTAATCAAGGTTTTAATGTTGTCCTACCAGCCTCCAGTAAAGAGATGATGGCACAAATGGAATTTTCCCATGCTGCGGATCGTCAAGATCTGTGAAGTACAACCAGCTACCCTGATCCAGAACCTCTCCAACCTAACTTCGGTTGCACAGAACTCCAGATTATAATGCATAAAGATCACAAAGATAGTCAGCAATATCCTTCCAGCGCCACCAATGACTTAGCCCAACAGTTCCACTGCCCATGCTCGGAGCAACACATTAATTCAGTGGATAAGAGTGCAAATATAGTTCAGTCAGTTGATTCAGGATCCACGCCAGCAAAGGACTAGTGAAGATACAGGCTTTCAGCCTAACCTTGCAAAGGTCAACACTCTCGACAGTGAGCTCAGTACTTCAAAAATGGGATCTGAAAATCATTTTCAGAAGCCAGCTCAAACATGTTGAAGTTTCTACAAGAACCATGACTTGTGCTCCTCACACAACAATCCCCTACTTGAGAAGCCTGAGAATTTTTTAAGAATGATTTCGGTTCAATTATGAATCAACTCAAACTGAACTAGATAGACAGAGCTTCCCATAAAACTTCCAGCACGTTTCAATTTTGCAGATAGTTCTGTAGCAGCAGTCACTTAGCTCAATTTGCCTCCACTCAACTCCAAGTGCCAACTTTTGGCATACTAGTAAACGAGGTTTTAGAATCCCCCACCAAAACATTTATATCCCTTCTTTTTTGTTTTGCTGAGAATTCACACAGAGAGATATTGCTTTTGATTTAAAAATTTATTTGAAGGTTGTTTTGAGTCTGCAGTCATGCTTTAGGAGGCCTGTCATGGGGATTCTTCTGGCTGTAGCAGCCTTGAACTTCATCTCAAAAAATCCGAATACTGCCTCAATTATACGTTGCCGCAGGTCTGTAGTTTTAAGGTTTCAGTCCTTAGCGGCTGCCTCAAAGGACTTGAGGCTAGCATGTCAAGCCTCTCCTAGGCTGCGGTTGTTCTCTTCTTATCTAGCAGGCCGAGCCACCAAGGGATAAGTGGTTGCCCCCCATGTTGCCCAGAATTTTGACCCAGCCAGAATAAGTGGTTGCAGTTTGTTGTGGGGACCTGGTCAGCTTCAGAATTAGAGTTCGGTCCTTTCTCTTTAGGCTGCGGCAGCCTTACTCCTTGCCACAGAAAATTAAGGGAGGGGTCCAGCCCTTCCCTTGGGCTGGTGGTGCGGTAACTTTCACCACAGAAAACCAAAAAAAGGGTCTGGCCCTTCTCCTAGGCTCCGGCCTCTTTTCCACGTGCCATGGCTGTTGATCAAGGGTTCAATTCACCACAGGAAGGAGATTCGGCCCTCTTCATCTACCACAGATTTGTCAAGAGGGGTCCGGCCTCATCAACTACCACAGATTATTCAAGGAGAGGTCTGGCCCTCTTCTCTCCACACCTACAGCAGACCTTACCTTCAATTTTTAGTGTGCAATGGTTTTCTTCAAGCCTGCTCTGATACCATGTTGGATTTTCAATGAGCTATGGCTCTTGTATCCTCTTTAAATTTTTTATTTAACTATTACTTGAACCATAACTACTACAGCAAACCAAGATCACAAGAAGAAAATAAGTATCCTGGGAAATCCTTCTCAACAAGGGAAGAAAACCCAGCCAATCCTTTGCTATATTCCTCAAGAGAAAGACCTCCCACACCATCACCAAACCTAGCACACAAAAGGGTGTTGTAATTCTCATAATTTCAGACCACAACTTCTGAAATCATGAGAAGACACAATGATAAGTGTGTTTCCTCAAAGGGGATTCACCTTTATTTATATAAGACTTGTCACATCAAATGATGTGTCTTTTGGCACATTAGGGCCAACCTCAATAACTCAAAATATAATTAATAATTACCATATTAATTATCTTTTACATTAAGGTGGGGCCGACCTGTACCCTTTACATTACAAATAGGGTTACAGGTAAGTCTGACTCTTGAACAATATAGCAAGGGATCTCATACACCCACTAGTGTTCAGTCACTAGGAGCACATCCATAGGGATGTCCATATCTCTATCTCACTGCGTCTCACAAGAGAACCACACTCACTAGTGCTCAGCCACTAGGATCACGTTCACCTGTGCACATCCACATGCACGTCCACTCAACAAATCTTCTTTCCCACTGCATTACACAGGAGAGTCATCTGGAGTTCATCATCTCAACTCTCTGCTTAGAGGAGGCTAATACATCATCTTCATCTCTGTCTCATGACGATGCACCCAGCTCCATGGGAATTCACACATTCACCTTGTGCTCAGCCACAGGCACGTCCAACTCAGCAGATCTCCTTTCTCACTACGTTACACAAGAGAATCATCGGGAGTTTTTCACAACTCTTTGTAAGGCGGAGGTTATCAATATGTTCCAGCTCTGTCTCAGATAGGAACCACACACCCATCTCAGGGGCTCTCTCAGGTATGTGTTCTGGAGGATGTCTCACGCAGTTGTAATCATCAACAAGAGCACCCACGTACTCTTGAACCTCTTTCAAAGTCTGCTCAACCCATCTGGTCTTCCTCCTCCTGGATGATGGAGTGTTTTGTACTAGAAGGGCCTCCTGCTCTGAAGTCTGAACTCCTATACATGTAACCTCTATCTTATCTTCCTTCTCAGTCTCAAGCTCTTAATCCCATGTTGTTGTTGAACCAGTATCATGTGCCTTCCTAAGGGCTCTATCCTCCTCGAACTTCACATCCCTCCTGACAACTGTCTTTCTTAATGTTGGAATATAAACTCGATATGCCTTAGAAGTTTCACTATATCCAACGAAGATCCCCTTCTCAGCAGTGGCCTCAAGCTTCATCCTCTTCTTTGAAGGGACGTGATAGTAGACTAGGCATCCAAATATCCGAAAGTGTCCAACCTCTGGTTTCTTCCCTGTAAAGACATCCTTGGGAGTCTTTCTCCCCAACAACCTGTGAGGACTCTTGTTTTGTATGTAGACTGTAGTGTTGCAAGCCTCTGCCCATAAGAACCTAAGAAGATCCTAATCATATAGCATTTCCTTTGCAGCCCCTACTATGGCCCTGTTTTTCCTTTCCGCCACCCCGTTTTGTTGAGGGTTGTATGGACCAGTCAACTCCCTCTTTATCTCAGCACATGCACAAAAATCCTTGAAGGCCTTTGAGGTGTACTCGCCTCCATTGTCGGATCTCAGTGTCTTGATATTTCTTCCCGTCTGGTTCTCCACAAGAGATTTGAACTCTTGGAACCCACTGAAGACCTCGTCCTTGATCTTCATGAAATAGATACAGGTCTTCCTAGAATGATCATCAATGAAGGTGACATAATATTCGTACCCACTCAAGGATACCAAAGACATGGGCCCACATACGTCTAAGTGTATCAAATCTAGAATGCCCCCTAATCTGTTGTCACTGCTTGGGAAAGTTGTTTTGGTATACTTCCCCAATGCACACCCTTTGCATACCTCATGATGCTTTGTGTTGAAATCTAGAAGGCCTATCACTATCTCCTTGAGCACGTTGAGTGCTCCATGATACAAATGTGCCATCCTCCTATGCCATAACTCGGCCATGTCACAAGTACTTCTCACCAATGCTCGGGTTGGCTCGAACTAAAGCCTATACAACTTCTCTCTCCTGACTTCAATCAGTTTAGCTGTCTTGGAGTCCTTGGGCCAAATGTACACTCTCCCTGTCTGGAATGTGACCACGTAGCCCCTGTCCTCCAAGGTTAAAACTGAAATCAGATTCTTCGTCGTCCCCAAACCATACAACACATCCTTCACCATCAATGGCTTCCTGGACTCCCTCTGAAATGTAACTGTCCCATGGTCTGTTGCACGACACTTGGCATTGTTGCCCATCTCAATGTACAGGTCCATATCCTCCTTCAGACTGGAGAAGTAATCACGCACTCCAGTCATATGACTAGAGGCACCACTGTCAATGTCCCATACTCCATTGTTGGCTGAGCTAGAAAGACATGCAAGGAGTGAAAACTCAATTTCAAATCTGGCTACAAAATCATCTACTTTTGTTGAAGCTGAAGCTGCCATCTATGACTTATGTTGCCTTTCTTCTTGGTTGGGAACTGGCTGACATAGTGTCTTGGTTTGTGACAAGCAAAGCATTTTACTTTGCTTAAATCCTTCGTCTTCTCAGCCTTTGAGGTCTGGCCCCAACTAGAGCCCTCCTTCGCTCTAGTCTTGCCCTTGCCTGCTAAGGCAAGATTCTCTTCATCTTCGACCTTTGCCTGGCTTGCTTGTGAGGTCCCAACTCGCAGCTCCTCCTGAGTAAAATCATCCCACACTCTTTCCCAATTGGGAAGCTTCTCTCGTGCCACTACTCCTCAAACAAACACGTCCCACTGTTTGGTGCAGCCATTCAAGGCTATTCTCACCAGTTCAGTCTCATCCACAGCTTCCCCTACTACTGCCAACTCATCTCTGATCTGAGTGAATTTGGTGAGGTAGGATGCAACAGTGTCTCCCCCGGCCATCTTGGTGCTCCTGAGTTTCTCTCTGACCATCATCTTTTTGTTATGGTTGTCTGATTGATACAACTTGGTCAGAGATTCCCACAGCTCCTTGGCTCTCTTCTTCCCTGACAGGTGAGAAATGATATTGTAATGATCCCAAGCCAAGTTTTTGCTTGGAATCACTAACTAATCACTGATTTGATTATTATTGTTGTGTATGTAGGTTGGCCATGAACATTTCGGCCTTAGGGTTTATTCAGTTATTCAGCCACAGATTTATACAAGCATCATTGTAATCATATGAAGATCATTTACACTATACAAGATAGGAATCACAAGCAAGTAGCTGAATTTTATTATAAGAAAGCAAGCACCTAATACAAATAGAGAAGCAGATCTGGAATAGATGGCTTCAAGACAATAATAGAGTTGCATACAAAATGCTCCCGGAGATACAAATCAAGCCTCCCAAAGGCTGCAATAGAAGATGAACGCTCAACTGCAAAACCAGGGTTTCAGCCTAACCCTCAAGCAACTAGTACGGCCCTGTTGATTGCTAGTACGGCCTACCGAAGACAATGGACACCAAGAGTTCGGCCCACCTGAAGATGACGACCTCCAAATGCTATCAAACTTCTCCAAATGATAGATCAAGGCAATGGGAGCCTCCTCCTGAAGTATGGAGCTCAAACACTGAAGCTTCCTCCTCAAACTGCAAAAACCCTAGGATGGTACGACCCTCCTGAAACTCTAAATATGGCCAATAGTACGGCACAGCTAAGTGTGGGCTCTGAATCGTCTGAAACTCTCCGGAATGATAGATCGGGCAGCCACAAGCACTTGAGAGAAGTTTCAAGGTCAGATATAGCCTATTGCCTTCTAGATCTGAGAAATACTGAATCGCCAAGTCGTAACCTTACTCCTGAAATCGTCCCAACCTGCAGATAGATGATAGGGACGTGATAACTCCTCCAAGAAGCCCTCAAACTGATGAGCAAGGGCTTGCAAGCAAAACCCTAGTGCTGGAAACCTCTCAAGCTTCTTCAATATGTTGGATCGAGCTCTTCCTCAACAAATGGTGCGCCCTTGCAAGAAAACCCTAGCTGGTACGGCCCTGTTGGTCCAACTGGTACGGCCCTGCTAGTCCTGAATAGATGTTGGCTATAGAATGGTGTGGGTGGGGTATTTCATCCCCGAGACCAAGCTTGGAGCAAGGTGAGTGGAATCTTTCACCGCTGAATTGCTCACTAGGGTTTGTAATATCAAAACCCTCAAAATTGTATGCTCAAGAGCATCAACAAGCAAATACCAAAATCCAGAATGAATGAGAGGTGCGCCCTAGCCTTCTCTTTATACCTTTCTTCTATTTCCCTATTGAGTTAGGTTAACCCCTAGGGTTAACTCCTAACTCAACCTCCAACGCTTCTATTTCTTCATTGAGTTATCTTTTAACTCCTTTTACCTTTTTATTAAGTCAACTTAAGAATATAACCTTAGTGTGGTTGACTTTTCCCCTCAGTGTGAGACTATGGCCTAGTGGGGATGCCTAGGCCACTAAGTCTTCTCAAACCTCTTCATCAAGAGGTGGGGGACATTACAGTCTCCCCTGCTAGAAATTGCTTGCCCTCAAGCAATTCCAAACCTGTTTCACGTACCACTTGTTCATTCTCCCACGTGGCATCCTCAATGGGTAGATCCTTCCATCTGATCATGTACTCTTTGATGCTTCTTTTCTTGAGCCTCTTCTCCCGAACCTCTAGTATCTCTTCCGGAATCAAAACTAGTTGCCCCTCTTCGTCCATGGGAGGTAGTACCTCAATAGGTGTGATGTATTGGTCGATGGCCCTCTTCAAGCAGGACACATGGAAGACATTGTGTATCATGATGCCCTGTGGAAGCTCCGGCTCGTAAGCTACAACCCCTATCTTCTTATTGATCCTGTAGGGCCCAAAGAAGCGTGGATGTAGCTTCTCTGCTCCACTTCTTTTTATAGAAGCCTACCTATATGGTTGGAGCCTTAGATAGACTAAGTCACCAACCTCAAAAGTACGATCAACCCTGTGCTTGTCTGCTCGGACCTTCTGTTGGTTCTGTGCTCTCTGTAGATGATCCTTCAGCTCTCTGAGGATGTCTTGGCTCTATTGTACCCAATCCTGTACAATTGGTGCCCTGCTGTCACCAAAAGCAATCTCTACAAAAGATAGTGGGTCATAGCTGTATAAGGCCCTGAATGGTGTCATGCCTATGGACACGTGTTGGGTGGTGTTGTAACAGTACTCTCCCAAGTGCAACCATCTGACCCACGCTTTCTGCTTCCCTGCTACATAATTCCTGAGGTAGCCTTCTACCCACTTGTTGACTATCTCGGTCTGTCCATCCGTCTGCGGGTGATAGTCGGTACTAGGGGTCAAGGTTGTACCAACCAATCTGAACAACTCCTGCCAAAACGTACTCATGAACCTGCTGTCCCTGTCACTGACAATGGTCTTGGGTAGGCCGTGCAACCTGAATATCTCCCTGAAAAACAATTCGGCCACCTGTGTTGCACTGAAGTCTGTGGCTATGGAGAATAAGTGTGCAAACTTCGTCAACCTGTCCACCACTACAAAAATGCAGTCCTTCCCTTGCATCCTTGGCAACCCGCTGATGAAATCCATGGATATGCTTTCCCACTTGTGCTCTGGAATGGGTAAGGGTTGCAGTAGTCCTGTTGGGTGAGTGTGCTCATCTTTGTTTTCCTGGCATGTAGTACACTCCTTGGCCTGCTTTATTGCATCCTCCTTGAGGCCCTTCCATGAGAACCTCTCTCTCACCTACTTGTACGTCTTACTAATCCCTTGGTGCCCTGCCATTGGTGAGTCATGACATGCCTGCAACACCTTGGCCTCGAAGGCCGATCCAGGAACCAAAAAGATTCGGTCCTTGTAATAGATGAGGTCATTGATAATCTTGAAGTTATCATCCTATACCTGTCCGTCCAATAGCTGACAAGCGAACTGATCCTTTGCATACTCCATCACCAAGTAGTCCTTCCAGTCAACTGATACACCCGTCATGGTAAAAATGGATGGCCTCCTGGACAATGCATCAGCCACCACGTTGTTCTTCCCTTTGACAAATTCAATGTCAAAGTCATAGGCCTGTATTCTGCTTACCCATTTCTGATGCCTTTCATTTAAGTCCTTCTGCTCCAATAGGTATTTAAGACTGTTATGATTTGATTTGACCACAAACCGTGCACCTACCAGATATTGCCAGAATTTGGCTAGTGCGTGCATGATAGCCAGCATTTCTTTGTCATAAATGTTGTAGAGTAGCTCAGGACCCCTGAGTTTTCGGCTCTCATAGGCAAGAGGGTGCCTATTCTGCATCAATACGGCCCCTATGCCTTCTCCTGAGGCATCACACTCCAAGGTGAAAGGTAGGTCGAAATTTGGAAGAGCTAGGACTGGGCACGTGCTCATCACCATTTTCATTTTATCAATCGTAATTTGAGCTTCTTCACTCCATTTGAAGGCTCCCTTCTTCATCAAATCGATCAAGGGTGCACACAGCTGAGAAAACCCTTTGACAAATTTCCTGTAGTAAGTGCACATGCCTAGAAATCCCCTTAGCTCTGTGACTGTCTTAGGGGTAGGCCACTCCATAATGGCTTTTATTTTCTCCTGATGCACCTGTACCCCCTTTGCTCTGATGATATGTCCCAAGTAAAGAACTTCTGTCATTCCAAACTCACATTTGGACTCCTTAGCGTACAGTGATTGTTCCTCCATTATAGATAGAATTTGGTCCAGATGTCAAAGGTGTTCCTCCCACGTCTTATTGTAAATGAGCAAGTCATCAAAAAATACTAACAAGTGCTTCCTCAGTTGTTTGTTGAACACATGGTTCATGCAAGATTGAAATGTAGCTGGGGCAATGGTTAACCCGAAGGGCATCACCAAGAACTCATAATGGTCGTAATGACACCTGAAAGTTGTTTTTGAAATGTCCTCCTCCCTCATGTTGATTTGATGGTAGCCAGAACGAAGGTCAATCTTTGTGAAATAGACAGCTCCATGTAGTTCATCTAGCAACTCATCAATCTTGGGTATAGGGTACCTGTTTTTTATTGTCTTTTTATTCAAGGCCCGAAAGTCAATGCACATCCGCATCGTCCCATCTTTCTTCTTGACCAGCACTACTGAAGAAGCAAAAGGGCTAGAGCTCGACCTGATGTGTCCCATGTCCAGAAGTTCTTTGATGGCTTTCTCTATCTCGTCTTTATACTTCTTTGGATGCCTATATGGTGTGGTGATGACTAGCTTAGCCCCTACCTCCAGCTCAATGATATGCTCAAACCCCCTGTCTGGTGGCACCCCTGGAGGAATCGGTCCAAACACTTTGTGGTGCTTGTCAAGGATCTCTTGGATCTCTGGGGTGTAGTGAACCTTACCCTGCTCATCCACACGTGCCGAAATCCTACATTCAACTGCCTATACAATCTCCTCTCTCTTGAAGATGGCTTCCATCCTCTTGGTCGTAACTATCTTGGAAGAATTACCTGTCATGCCTCTAAGCACTACCTTTTGTCCACCCTCCTCTGTGAAAGACATCTCCATGGTCTTGTAATTGGTGGTGATAGGCCCCAATGTGTTGAGCCACTGAACTCCAAGGATGATGTTAGTGTCCGGAAGGTCCATCACATACACGTCCTGTACTAACTCATGCCTACCCAATGTAAGCCTCATACCTGGAACGTACCTATCACAAGGCATAGTGCTTCCACCTGCTACCTCCACCTTGAACCCTTCAAATCCTGTCGTGGGTATATGCCTCCTCTTCAACAGTGTTGAGTCAATGAAGTTGTGAGAGGCTCCCCCATCAATCAACACTGATACCTTCTGCCCCTGGAAGACTCCTCTCATCCTGAAGGTGTTGAATTTGGGTACCCCGCTGAGAGATGCCAAGGTGGCTTTCCCCTGAACCGTACTGTCATGCTCTGTGACCACCTCCTCTGCTATCTCTGTGGCTTCGGCCTCCATGTTCTGAAGTTGGTCGTAATCTTCCTCCTCCTCATTGTCTGAGGTCACCTCTATGTAGTGCACTTGGCCACGGCCCATGCACTTGTGTGATGGCTTCCATGTTTCCTTGCACATAAAGCAGAGTTGCTTCCTTCTCAGTTCCCTCCTGGTGTTATCATCCATTCTGCCACGACCCCTGCCAAACCCCCTTGGGTCACGTCCCCCCTGGTTCATTGGAGGTCTCTGGTCTCTTCCTCCGGTGTTAAGAGGTGGCCTAGGTACAAACTTTGGTTTGGCAGCTGGTCCTAAGTCCCTTGTCCTCCAAATAGCATCCTATAGGTTGGTAGGCTTAAAAGCCTTTACCCCACCCTTCAAGGGTTCCATCAACCCCTCAGTGAAGAGCATCATGAGCCTGGTTGGTGATATATCCTGCACCATGACTGCTAGCCTCTGAAATTCCTCAATGTATGCCTCGACTGCCCCTGTTTGCTTGAGCTGTGTGAGCTCCCGGAAGGATAGTTCAGGATCCCCCTGATCAAACTTGTCCATGAGTCTTTCGGTGAATTCTGTGTAGGTCACTATTTGGTTGTGGCCTAGGGTGGTGAGTCCATGATACCACCAGTCATGAGCTTTGCCATCCAAATACATAGTGGCAAATTTGATGGCTTCCATCTCCCTCATGGGATTAAGTTGCAGATAAGTGTCCAGTTTTTGTACCCATGTCTGGGCTGTCATCTTGGTTATACCATCAAAGTATGGGATTTCTATCTTCCCTGCTCTTCGTTCAAACTCAAAACTGCTTCTGTGGTTCGGCCTGGGCTTGTTTCTGAACTTGAGTTGGCAATATTGATCTAGGGACATCTACCTCTGAATGATCATATCCAAGCCATAGTACTCCCTAGTACACTGTGTCATCTGCTCAACAAAGTCATCCACCTGCTCCTGCTGTACATGTTCATCTATGAATGTGGGCAAGTACGGTCTAGGGTTAGCCCTGCTCCCCATCTATCCATGTGACGTACCCCCTCCATGGCTTCCCTCAGATCTAGGAGCCTTTTCCGGATTATACCTGACTTCCCCACGAGATCCACCAACCTCTCTGTTTCCATACGTCTCAGGGTCTTTCCCCTGATGAGTCATCTGCATCAATAGCTCGGTTATCCAAGTCTGATTCTCATCGATCTTCCTTAGATTCCCATCTACCTTCTTCAAGGTCTCAGTGATTTCGGCTTGACCCCTTCGGTTTGTCTCCTGGCTTTCCTGTAAATGGTGGACCAGGTTACCTTCTGTAAGGTTTAAGGTTTGATGGAATTTGTCGAATTCGGCTGCCAAGAAAGCCAAGCCCTGTGGCTCAAGGTCATCTCCTAATCCCTCCATTTCGACTTTTGTTTCAATAGCCAGCTTCTTCCTTCTGCCCATAAAGATACCACTATACCTCTGCATGTGCTAATCCTCACAGGTTTGGCGGATCAAAGCTCTGATACCACTGTTATGATCCCAAGCCAATTTTTTGCTTGGAATCACTAACTAACCACTGATTTGATTATTATTGTTGTGTATGCAGGTTGGCCATGAACATTTCGGCCTTAGCGGTTATTCAGTTATTCAGCCACAGATTTATACAAGCATCATTGTAATCATATGAAGATCATCTACACTACACAAGATAGGAATCACAAGCAAGTAGTTGAATTTTATTATAAGAAAGCAAGCACCTAATACAAATAGAGAAGCAGATCTGGAATAGATGGCTTCAAGACAATAATAGAGTTGCATACAAAATGCTCCTGAAGATACAAATCAAGACTCCCAAAGGTTGCAATAGACAATGAACGCTCAACTGCAAAACCAGGGTTTCAGCCTAACCCTCAAGCAACTAGTACGGCCCTGCTGACTGCTGGTATGGCCTACCGAAGACAATGGACACCAAGAGTTCGACCCACCTGAAGATGAAGACCTCCAACTGCTATCAAACTCCTCCCAATGATAGATCAAGGCAATGGGAGCCTCCTCCTGAAGTATGGAGCTCAAACACTGAAGCTTCCTCCTCAAACTGCAGAAACCCTAGGATGGTACGGCCCTCCTGAAACCCTGAATATGGCCAATAGTACGGCCCAGCTAAGTGTGGGCTCTAAATCGTCTGAAACTCTCCCGGATGATAGATCGGGCTGCCACAAGCACTTGAGAGAAGTTTCAAGGTCAGATCTAGCTTATGGCCTTCTAGATCTGAGAATTACTGAATCACCTGAAATATCCCTGATCCGGCTGATCAAGATATTTGCTACGATCCTACTGCTCCTACGTGCAGATCTGATACTCTGGGGGTTTCTGGATGCGTTTTAGGGTTTGATGTAGATGATCTTTGTTTATAGTGTTTGCATGTCA
>ML778557.1:964611-1002221 GCA_009831015.1 Picea engelmannii | reverse complement strand
TGGTAGCGGTTACCGTATTTCTCCGGAACCGCATATTTTTGACGATCTATCCGTGCATGCATCAGATCTGCCATCATCTTCTGATCACGGGTATTTTTATGTTATTTGATTGTATTCCAGTACTGATCCATGAGATCTGACTGGCATTTATATTCTATATTTCCAGTAGGCTATTGTATTTCCATGCTCGAACCGTTATTTTACATGATATTGGGCAGTTGATGTTCTCTACTTTTGCATGCATCCTTTATATGTTGTTTAAACCTTAAATATGCAACATGCAGATGTAATAACCAACATGCACATGCAATGACCAACATGCACATGCAATAACCCACATGCACATGCAATAACCATTAAGATCTCAAACATACAACTGAAACGCATCCAGAAACCCCCAGTGTATCAGATCTGCAAGACAGAATAGTAGATCAGTAGCAAATATCTCGATCGGCGGAATCAGGGATATTTCAAGGAATTCCGTTGTAACTTTGTTGTTAGATTTGTTGTAACTCTCTTTGTTCCATGATGTAACTAGTTGTTCCATGAAGTAATATATGATGCATTTCTCAAAAACAAGGAAGACAAAAGGCCAGGTAGACATCTCCCTATGTAAGAAACAATATTTCGAATCATCATGAAGTTCAAAATCAAGTTGGAAAAGGTAGAATAATTGACAAAGAAACCATATTTCGAATCATCATGAAGTTCAAAATCAAGTTGGAAAAGGTAGAATAATTGACAAAGGCCCCTATTTTTTAGAGTGAGTTGATAAGTGGACAAACTCAATCTTTCTGGTGGGTTCATTTTTTTCGGTGAGGTAAAGTTCCACCCTGATCCACTCATTTTTTTCTAAATTTTGGCGATCTGGGCATCTTAAACTGGGCTAAAACCCCTAGAGGCAGATTTCATGAAGAGTTTGATAAATCTGTGCAAAAGAAGATATGCTAACAGAATCTTAAAACAGAAGCAACAATGGCGCACATACACAGTACACAAGATTCACCCTGGAAAACCTTAACTGGGAAAACCAACAGACTTAGAGCCGCACCTCACTCTTTATCATTGTATTTAACTAAACCATTGACAATACGATATTTAGGTATTCCGCAACATCAACTAGCCCTAATCCGCTAACCGGAATTGGATTACAATGGACTGAAACCATTGGCCGAAAAAGCAAAAAAACAACCCCCAACAGGTCATGTCAGGATGCATAGTCTACCTGCAAAGAATACAATGCATATCCAACAGTTCCATATTCAAAGTTCCAATCAATCAGCTGGAACTACGACTTCCAGCAAAATTTCTGCCAAATTTGGGGGGAATTTTCCACCAGAAAGGAGGTGGGTTTGTACACTTATTAATTTATTCCCTATTTTTCAATAGAGGAGGCTTGCTCTTAGAATATTTGGACATAGGCTTCAATCCAACCAAAGCACCATCTACAACCCCAATATGGATCAAACTGCCATTCCTACCTTGGAAAGGTGAGAAGAAAAACTATTCCACCTCAAAGGGATATAGTTTGTTGAAAAATGTGAAGGTGTCTAACTTGACTCCGGAAAGAATAACGGTCTTCTCGCAAGAATTTGTTAAGATCAAGATGCAAAACCCCCTTTCAGAGATAATAACATGCAGATATTTCTTGGGCACAAGCACTGGTTTTTCAAGATATTCCTTTAGATATAGATCCTATCAGCAATACGAGCATATAAAAAAATTGTGACTGAATGGAAAGTCAAAGGTAAAAAGTTCCAAAGATAACAGATAGTATAACCTAACCAAGCACATCAAGAAACCGAAAAAATTCCAAGAGGATGCCAAAGATAACAGATGGTATAACCTAACCAAGCACGTCAAGAAACCAAAAATCTTCCAAGAGGATGCTGAAAGAAAAAGGTAAACAACAAAACAGATAGCATGAAATGATAACAATGGCCAATAAGTTCAATGATTTGGCTATGGAGCATGTTCAATGGGATGAAAAGGACCAAATAATGACTGCCCAAAAGGAGAATAAATTCAATGAGGATCAAGCCTTAGATAGAGAAACATTATTGTGAGGAAATTTGAACCTTGAAATCCAGGTAGATAAAGAAACAGATGAAGAAAGGTAAAGGAGGAAACACGAAATAAAGACTTGGAACATGGATTGTAGAGGATCAATCTAATCCAATTTTGGGCATAGAATAGAAAAAAATGGAAGTGAGCCAAATTTAGGAGTTAAAACCCATTGACGAAGGAGAACAACAATATATGCAT
Organism: Picea engelmannii; assembly: GCA_009831015.1. NCBI lineage: Eukaryota > Viridiplantae > Streptophyta > Pinopsida > Pinales > Pinaceae > Picea > Picea engelmannii. The sequence goes on along the minus strand of ML778557.1, from coordinate 999,956 downwards.
CTGTATCTTAGAAATCAAGACCATTGGACACAAGCTGATATATGAAGGATCACAGTCACAATTGAATGGGAAAGGCCGGGGTAACTAAAACTACCAAATATTGTAAATAGTTTTATGGAATATAACGAGTCTAGAGATAGACACAAATGAAATATCCCGGAAAACAAGAGTAGATAAGAAAAGCCAGACATACCTTGTTTACAAGAGATTAAGCCAATAGAATATGGAGAGGAAAGGAGTCAGGGTTTATACCTGAGGAGGCAGGCATCTAGCCTGAGCCATGGCAGCTATTCCTAGCCCGCATCCCGTCCATTTGATGCACCATGTTTATGCAGGATCCTAACCATGTTGTCTAGAGGGAATGATTAGTGTCTTCTACCCACCCTGTGGATGAGCATCATGCCCCTTGTGGTTTTTTGCAAGCATATCTCCACGTTGTTCAGAATGGCTCATAGGCAGAATGCCCTGGCGCTTGTGAAGGTTTTATCCATGGTCACAACAACAATGAAGGGCTCTACCAATGCACCCACATCTCCAAGGTCAGCTAGGACTCCCATGGTCAGTCTTGAAGGAGGTCTGAGTCAAACCACCTCTACAAATAGTATGCAAACAGTCTCAGCAAGCCACTGGGGGCAGCAACCCCCTGGCATGCAAAGGATGTATCTTTTTCAGAAGTAGTGAAACAAGATGGAAGTCCAATGGGCATGCCGAACCCTCGGCAACCTTGACAGGTAATGGCAAACAGTTTTTTAGTAATAAAAAAGAAGTGTCCCATTTATTAAGATTTTGAGTGAGTAGGGCCTCTGAAAGATTAAATTTTATCAAGAAAGAGCATTGACTTATATATTTACGGATTTGTTTCCAAACTGCAGGGCTTTGAAAGCATGGTTAGCAATATCAAACTGGCTAGAGAAAATACAATTCTCCCTTTGCGGTTGAGATTTCTTTGTCACCCTGTATGTAAAACCAAAATACAGAAAAAAATCCTAGAAGAACCTTGGTTATGCAGCCTCTGTAACAGCTAGTAAGTCTTCACTAGATGACAATTACAAACAAGTGGAACCGGGAAGAGTTACCACTATCACCTCAATATCCTCTTCCCGCACTTCAGGATGATCAATGATAACCACTAGAGGGGCTTTCCTATGTGTCAATTCTCTTATGGATTTTAACCCCAAATGCTTAATGATAGGAGGAAATACTGTTTACCAAGAAAGGATTTGTGTGTATGGATTTTAAGGGCTGTCACAAACTAAAGGGTTTAATAATCTTCGATTGAATTTTCTGTGTGGTAGACAGTATGCACCCTTTATATGAGGCTGGTAGTTAAGATAATCACAATAGGCATTCAAATCTTCTCCTTTACAACACTAATTACAGTCTTTTAAATGACTTCCCGGCTTACTTAATATCCCACCTGTTATCCACGAAGTTGCACTTCGATGGACTTCCAGCAAGCCACCAAAGATTGAACAACTCCTTGTTCAAAATTCAGAGTTCAAACCTTTTTCACATTTTCCATACCCTCCAGGGAATTGTAATAAGAGATGTTGCCTGATGAACTTTATAAAAGGTCCTAGTCACCTTAGACTTAGGCATGAGTTGTTACTTTGGAGTGGTTTTTTTACTTGTTAATTATATTTTGCTGTCTAAGCAATTTATAATTTCCGAGTTTTTTCACTCAATTTCTCCAAAGCTGGAGTATATACTCATGGTTAGGCCTAAGCATGGATCTAAGCCTAGTGTCTAATGTATATTACCATGCTAAACATCCTCCTAAAGTTTTATGAAAATGTGTTGAGTCCCCCTTAGATTTTTTTATTTTTCAGTTAATTAAAAATTTTCCATAAAACGGAATTTTTTAATTGTAAATTAAAGTTGTAATAAAAAAGTGGTACTAGAGGGCTTCATATGCCTTGGGGGTGCTCATTTTTGGACCTAGAGCACCCACTTTATCTACGTTCCCACTTTGGTGAGTGAAATTAGTGATTTTAATCACTAAAAAGTTAATTTTTCTCACAAAACCCAAAAAAGACACAAAAAATCAGCAAACCTACTTTTTGGGGAACATGTCTGGGACATGTTTTGAGTTGACTCTACCCTTCTTTGAGTTAACAAAGGCTGATTGATACATGTGGAAGCTTAATAAGAGAATGAAGCACATGTTTTATTGAGTTTTGGAATGTGGACCAAGAAGAGGTGCGCCCTCCTTGAGAGAGGTGGCGCACCCATGTGAGAGCTCACCTAATTTTAGGAGGTGGCAACTCCTCTCCCCACCTAACTTCACATGTGGCGGATTATGGGAGCCTTGGGAAAGGTGCCAGCCCTTGCTATCACACTTGTCAAGCTTTTTCCTTCCAAGTGGTGCGCCCTCCCTCAAGCAGTGTGCCCCCCTCCCTATATAAAGAAAAGAAGCAATCCCTCCTTTGTAAAGCTAGTAGGAGCTTGGGATTTGTGTTATTGTATTGTTGTTATATCATTTTTTTGATTGGAATAAAAAGGCTTTGGAGGCTACACTGGTGTCTTCTTTCATGTGTGGAGCTTCTATGTCCTATGCTTAATTGTGAGGTATAATTTGCTTATGTGTATATTTTTGCCTTTACTAGTTATTGTATGCCTTCTAAGAGGAGCTATCTCCTAATTGGATAAGATTGTAAACTTGTTTGTTTACAAGTGATAATTTTAGTATGCATGTTCATTTCAATTAATGCTCATGCTTATTTCCAAGTTTCTTTGTAAGTAGCATCATATGTTTAACGAATTGTTGGCAAGGAATCTCTAAGTCTTTTGCAGATCATCACACTTGAAGAGGAGGATAGGCATCGATTGCACTTACCTCACCCCTCAAGATTTCAAGAAGACATGGCCCCTCTTGTAGATCCATTAACAAGGACTCCATTTGCCCAATTTTCCAAGGGTTTCAAAGCACGTTTCTTCTTCTCCTTCTCCACTTTAAAATTATTAAATTGGGTAACTTTCTATTCATGCAAAGTAAAGCTTTCTAATTTCAAAGTAAATCTTAAAATTGTCTCTCCTTTTGCATGATAAGAGCAAGTAGATTAGAGCATAAAGTTTTATTTATAAATCTAGCCTGCTAGTGGCTATCTTAGTTTCATTTTAAAGGAAATTCTTAAAGGAAAAAGATAGTTTATTTCTCTAAGAGCTTAATTCAATTATTTGGCAATTTGGTGCTTGCATTTTGCTATCTTAAACAGCAGTAAAAGATCCCAAGGAAGTAAGCTTTCTAGCTTGATTCCTTGGTTCCATTTTGTAATTTTCAATAAATTTACTTCAGAAAATTTTGGGGCTTTATTACTAACATCCCAAGACACCTTTAAAGTGTTTTGGGGCATATTATATCTTGGTTTGTTTGCTGTTTTGTGCAGGTCTGTGCCAAAACAAAGGGATACGCTGTCCAAATCTTGAAGATTTGAAGCTTCCAAGACCCCCAAAGTTGCCTTATATATTTGGAAAACATTGTAAGAGTTTATTTTTTTCATTTTTGATCCATTTATAAGAATCTTTATCTCTATTTTAAAGAGATCAAAAGTCTCTTCAAGAGACAGTTGTAACCGATTTAATAAAATAAGTGACCCAAGGGAGGCCTCACTTTGTGTTCCCCCCTAGGGGGTTGGTGTTGTGGTCTTGGAGCAAGTTTCTTATTTTCTGTCTTTCTTTGCTTTGAAGTTTACAACAACAAACACATAGATTAGATTTCAATTTGGAAATGTAATATTTTAATTGTCAGATTAGATTTCACTTATGCAATTTTATTTCATGCAATTTCAAAGTTGGTAATAAATTGTCTCCTCAGCTCCTCGAAAGAGGCTGGTCAGTGAAGACTAGTAATTAGAAAACATTTACTTTCAACAATTTTTTATTTCTTGTTTAAAATAAACAACTCCCCTCAGCTCCCAGTGTTGTTCCTGACCCTTCCAATTGCAAGCTTGTCTCGATCTTCCGGGAGTAAGTTCCATACACGTTGGGTTGGTTAATGGTGATAGATTAATAGGGAAATCTCAAAAGAGACTTATTGTTTGGCTTTAAGAATCGCCTAGGGGGAGTGTGCGAAGTTTCACTGAATACCTCGAGCTTGTTCCCCTCAGTGTTAGACATCCGACACCTCTAGTGGGCTTGTTGGTGAAACCATTGGGTTTCGGCAAGTTCTCAGCAAATCTTTGAGCTAAAGGGATAACCTCTCGAGAGGCCAAATCTAGTTTAGTTCAAACACTTTACTTTCTTGCAATTAAAATTTACCTCATTAACCTACTTTCAATAAATCTAATAAAATACTCGATTTACATTGCCCACGATACTTTTAAGGCACTGGTCTCAATTCTACATTTACAAAGCCATTTGCTTCAAGCACTTTACTTTCAGTTATTTACTTTGAAGCATTAATTAATTTATTTGCATCTATCATTATCTCAAGTATCCTTTTTATGCAAGTATATTTTATGTATCTTGTGGTGGTTAATTGATCTATGTATGCTTCAGAAAAGATTTGCTTTATATATTGGTTAATGCAATAAACTCCTAGAATACTAGGTGCTTAGATTTCAGTTTAACCCTTGGATTATTTTATTAGGAACTACCCCCCCCTTGGCTTCCCTAGGAGTTGGCCTAGACGGAGGAGTTGAGGACTAGGTGACAGCACCTTGACTCTAACTTGCCCCCAAGGACACACCGAGTGGATTGAAGATTTCTTCCACGTTTCCCAAGTGTGTATAAAGGCGACAACATTTTTGGCGTCATTGTCGAGGATAAATCTTTCTATTCTCGGAATACGACCTTGTTTTCTTTTTTGTTAGTTTTACTTAGTTTTTTATGCTTGTTGTTTATCATAATTAGACTCAATCATCTGGCGACTCCACTCAATTCCAAATTAACTAAGTATTCTACAAGAAGGAATTCAGAAGGCCTAGTTGACTTCATTCCTGAACCTGAACAGGTTTATGGAAGGACGTTAGCCAAAGCCTCTTCTCGTAGAATCCTTAGTCATTTAGGATTCAAGTCCATTTCTGATATTCACTTGCTTTTTGTTAATAATAGTGTTAATTTAGAAATGGCAATTTATGATCCTTGTGATTTTTCAGCAATTAATAATTATCCTCATGCAATTCCTGAAAAAGCAATAGAAAAATTACCTAGTTTTCAAGGATATAATGTTATTACTGCTAAAATGCATGTCAAATCCTTTATGAGATGCATAAATAAATGGTGTGTTGCACGTGACCATGAAGATGTAAAAATGAAGTTTTTTGTTCTTTCCTTAGAAGATGATGCTTCAGACTAGTATGAAGACATGCCAAACAACAAATTCAAGACTTTGAAAGATATCCTCGATGCCTTCACTGAGTAATGGGGGGAGAAAAAAGATCATCGTCACCTGTTGGCAGCCCTCAACACAATAAGGAAGAATGAGAATGAAACTATGGATGAATTTAATAAGAAATTCAATGAATTAGTTTCAAGCTTGCATACAAACATCAAGCCTCCAGATAATGTTATCTTGATCTACTACATTGAGGCATTTGGTGGGGAAATGAGATATCAACTAAGAGATAAGGAACCCACCAACCTCAAAATAGCTCGAGAAACAACTAACAAAATTGATAAGAACATGCAAGCATAAGGAAAGTCAAATCTTCCAAGGTTCACAAGAGGTAGTTCTTCCAGACAGTCAGATTCTAAAGAAAAGGTAGCATTTCCTGATAATAAAGATTCGTCTTATGACCCTTTAAAGGCCATAACAGAGATGGTTAAAAGAATGGAGGCAACTCATGCTACTCAACTTAGTGCTTTGCAAAATAGATTGATAGCTATGGAGAGGTCTCAGTCCCAAAATAACAGACTCCAACCCAGGCCTAACAATGAAAGATGGCAAAAGAAAGGTCCTCCTCAAGAACAAAGGCCACCTAATCAGTTGGAATCCAATAATGTGGTAAATGAAGAAATACCACCCTTTTGTAGAGCATGTGAAGACTTTCATGAAGAGTCTACCTACCCAGTCATTTGTCAAATAAATGAACAAGGCCTTCCTCCAACAAACAATTTTGTGGGACAATCAAGAAACTCTAATCACATAAACAACTTTGGTGAAGCTCACCCCTTATCAATGGATTATTGGGTCCAAATGCAAGAAAGAAGTGAGAAAGCCAATGAGGTGGTTGAAAAGTATGATAATGTTACAAAGTTGTATGGACACAAGCCCACAAATGAGCAGATTTTGGAAATGGACAGACATAAAGGAATAGTCTACCAAAGAAAAGGGAAGGATGGTGCAAACAAGTCTCAAGCGAACTTTCCCAAGGTAACTAATCCTCCTCCAATTACTGATCTAACTGTTGATTTAGGTAATTGGATTTCAAATGCAAAAGTGTTGGTTCCAGTGTCAGATATTTTAAAAAATCCTTCACAAAAGGAAAAACTCCTCAAAGCAATAAATGTTCCAAATGATAAAGTGGTTGTGAAAAATCAAGAAAAAGAAAAGGAACATTATGAAGATCCTCCAGTTGTTTTGACTAGAAGAGATAGAACCAAGGAAGAGAATCCTCCCTTCTTTGTGTCCTTAGAAATAAATGATCAATGGTTGCATAATTGTATGTATGATTCTGGAGCTTCATCCAACATTATTACTAAGGGAATTATGCAAATATTAGGTCTTAAAGTTATAAGACCTTATCACAATGTGTGTGCCATAGATTCCAGGTAAACTTAAACCGATGGGATTATCATAGATTTGCCAGTCAAGCTAGCTTTCCGCCCATATTTTGCTTTCAAAATGGATGTGCTTGTAATCGATGCGCCAGATGCTTGGGGTATGCTTCTCTCTAGAAAATGGAGAGCTCACATGGGAGGTTGCCTAAATATGGATTTGACTTTTGCAACTATCCCATACCCTCCTCCATCAACTGAGAATTTCAGGCTCTTTAGAGAAACAGAAAGAAAGTATCACAATGAGGATCCTAAAGAGCCATTCAATGAGTTCTTATGCCAAATGTCTGACATGGGTAATTTCTCAATATGTTCAAACTTCCTAGCACCAGTTGAAGAAAAATTTAAGGATGAAAAGAAAAGTAATTAAGCTTGGAAGATGAATTTTGATGGTGCACACTCAAGATCAAGAAAAGGGGCAGGAATTGTTCTAGTCTCACCAACAGGAAAGTCATACAATTTTGCATTTAGATTAGAATTTGAAGCAACAAATAATGTGGTTGAGTATGAGGCACTTCTACTTGGTCTGAAAATTGCAAAAGACATGGGGATTAAAATATTAAACATCAAGGGTGATTCAGATTTGGTCATTCTCCAAGTAAAAAATAAGTATGCATGCAAAAGTGAAAGGTTGAAAAGATACAGAAATGCCATCTGGGATACTATAGAACTATTTGATGCTATTGATCTCATTTCAATCCCTAGGGATCAAAACAGTTTAGCTGACAGTTTGGCAGTAGCAGCTTCAACCCTCCAGCCTTCAGAAGATCTAATAAAAGGAAAAGGAAAGTTGGAAATAATCTTTAAGCCTTCAATTCCAGACAATATTGATCACTGGCAAGTTTTCAAAGATGATGAACAAATCTTAAGATTCATCCATAATGTTCAGGAATTCTCTGGTTTCAATGTCAGTTACAAAGAAGAAGGAAAAGATTATGTTGAGGAAGATAACACCATAAAAAATCCAGTCCCTAGAGGAATAACTTATTTAGAAAAGATCTTTGACAGGCATGACATGCATAAAAAGAAAAAGGAAGTAATAAGCATGGCAGTTATATTGAAATAAACATTGGGACAAAGAAAGTCCCAAGGCTCATAAAAATCAAAAAGGGTACTTCAGAAAAAGAAAGAAAAGAATTAATAAGTCTTGTCCATGAGTATAGGGATGTATTTGCATTCACATATGATGAACTCAAAGCTTATAAAGAGATGTGTTTCAACATATTATCCCACTCAAAGAAGACACAAAACCTTTCCGGCAAAAACTTAGGCGAATAAATCCTAAGTTGGCACCTTTGGTTCAAGCAGAACTCAAAAAGATGTTGGATGCTGGCATCATTGCTCCAACAAGGCATTATTCATGGTGTTCTAACTTAGTGGTAGTTAGAAAGAAAAACAGGGGCATAAGGCTATGCATTGATTTTAGAAATCTGAATCTAGCATGCATTAAGGATAACTACCCCCTACCCAACATGGAAACTCTATTACAAAGAATTATTGGTTCGAAAATAATGTCCATGTTGGATGGTTTCTCTGGATACAATCAAGTGTTGGTGAGGAAGGAGGATCAAAATAAAACAACCTTTACCACACCATGGGGCACTTTTGAGTACCTAAGAATGCCCTTTGGCTTATTAAACGCAGGTGCTACCTTTCAAAAGGCCATGGATTTTGTCTTCCATGAATTAATGGGCAAAATCATTGAGATCTATCAGGATGACTTGCTTGTTTTCTCAAAGGAAAGATCAGATCATGTGGGTCATCTCAGACAGGTGTTTGAAAGATGTCGAAAATATGGCATCTCCTTGAATCCGGCTAAATCCATTTTGGGTGTTGATGAAGGAAGGTTATTGGTTCATATCATAGCAAAAGATGAGGTGAAAGTGGACCCGAAAAGGATGCAAGCCATACAAGGAGTCCCTTTGCCCCAAACCAAGAAAGCCCTCCAGTCCTTCCTTGGTCAAATCAACTTTGTTAGAAGGTTCATCCCAAACCTAGTCGAGACCATGAAACCTATCCTCAAACTCTTAAAGAAAGATGTCAAGTTTGAGTGGACAGAAGAAGGAAGACGAGCTTTTAAAAACCTTAAGGACACAATTGGTAAATCTCATGTGCTAATTAGTTTGAATTACTCTAAAGACTTTTAAATATTTCCTTTGCTTCTGAAGATACTATAGCAGGGGTGTTGCTCCAAAAGAATGACGAGGGTCAAGAGAAACCCATTGCTTTCATGAGCAAAGCATTGCAAAACTCAGAGCTTAATTACACAACCATGGAAAATCAAGCATATGCTTTGGTCAAGTCCCTTAAGCATTTTCGAGTTTACATAGGATATTCAAAAGTTGTGGGGTATGTACCTCACCCAGCAATAAAAGATATCCTTGGACAATAAGATTGCTTGGGGGTCAAGGGAAAGTGCGTTTCAAAAATACAAGAGTATGACCTAGAGATAAAACCCACTAAGTTAATCAAAGGTCAAGGATTAGCTCAAATGCTAACTAAAGGAAATGAACAAGCTTTGGACCTAGTCTGTCAAAACAGTCAACCTAGGCCAACCTTATCATCGGAACTTCAAAAGTTAGAACAACACGAATGGTAAGCTGATATCATTTTCTTTCTTTCTAATCTCACATGCCCAAGTCATTTAATTGGTCATAAAAGAAGAGCACTGAGGTTGAAAGGAGCTAAGTATTGTATCATACAGGATGGATTGGGGTGGAGGAACCCCGATGGGGTGATACTTAGATGTGTTGATGAGCTTGAGTCCAAAAGACTCTTGGTTGATTTTCATTCAGGATTTTGTGGTGGGCATTTTGCAACCAAAACTACTGCCCACAAGATCCTCAGAGCAGGTTACTATTGGCCTACTATAATTTCAGATGTGCACAAGATGGTTAGGGGTTGTCAGCAGGGTCAGTTGTTCACTGGGAAGCAGAAGCTAGCAGCCTTACCATTATAGCCAGTAGTGGTAGAAGCCCCTTTTCAGCAGTGGGGGCTTGATTTCATTGGTCAGTTTAAAGATAATTCAAGTTATGGCTATACTTGGATAATCACAAAAACTGATTATTTCACAAAGTGGGTAGAAGTTATACCCACTAAGTCAGCAACCGACAAAGTGGTCATGGATTTTCTTAAAGATAAGATTATCACTAGGTTTGGTGTGCCAACAGAGATAACTACCGATAATGCCAAGGCCTTTAGTTCAACAGAATTATCCTCATTTTGTTTCAAGTATGGCATTATATTATCCCACTCTTCAAACTATTATCCCCAAAGCAATGGTCTTGTTGATTCTAGCAATAAGAACTTAATGACTATCCTTAATAAAATTGTTGGGGATAACAAGAGGTCGTGGAATAATAAGATCAAGTTTTCACTTTGGGTTGACGGGATTACAAAGAAAAGTTCTACAGGAAAAAGTCCCTTTGAGTTGGTTTATGGTCTTGATGTCATTTTGTCAGTTCATCTGAAGCTTCCAGTGTATCAGTTTGTTTAGAAATATGGTTTGGATGAAGACTTTCATCAAAATAGAATTGATCAAATAATTGAGCTTAATGAAAATAGAAGGGAAGTCTCAAATCAAAGTATAAAAAATCAAGAAAAGATAAAGAAAACCTTTGATAAGTCTTCAAGACAGAGAGATTTTCAAACAGGTGATACAGTCCTCCTATGGGACAAACGGAAAGAGAAGCCAAGAAGTCATAGCAAGTTTGACAGTTTATGGACATGGCCATACATTATCCAGGATGTAGCTGGAAAGAACTCTTTTGTCCTAAGCAGATTGGATGGTGAGAAGTTGCCACTTCCAGTAAATGGTCAACTCCTCAAGCTATTCTTCAACGAAGTCATCTAATGTCCATGGGGGCATCTTTTGTATCATATTCTCTAAACCCTTCTCCTTTGTACTTTACTTTACTTTTTCAGTTTTTGTACATAGTTTATTTTTTGCTTTGTATATATACATGTACATTGTTTCTGCAGTTTATGTTTAGTATTGGATTTTATATGGACATGTTACTAATGAGGTGTCGATGATGCAGGTCATGTGATTCTGGATTCTCATCTTCTCTCCTTCAAATAAAAAGATCAAGCACACGTCCCCATATGGAGCCAATGTTATCCACCAAGTTGCACTAGGATGGACTCCCCGCGAACCACCAAAGATTGAACAACTCCTTGTTCAAAATTCAGAGTTCAGAAGTTCAGCCGATCAATGAGACCAACCTTTTTTCACATTTTCCATACCCTTGAGGGAATTGTAATAAGAGATGTTGCATTATGAACTTTGTAAAAGGTCTTAGCCACCTTAGACTTAGGCATGAGTTGTTACTCTGAAGTGTTTTTTTACTTGTTAATTATATTTTGATGTCTAAGCAATTTATAATTTCCGAGTTTTTTCACTCAATTTCTCCAAAGTTGGGAGTATATACTCATGGTTAGGCCTTAGCATGGATCTAAGCCTAGTGTCTAATGTATATTACCATGCTAAACATTCTCCTAAAGTTTTATAGAAATGTGCTAAGTCCCCATTAGAATTTTTATAATTTTTAAATTAATTAAAAAAATTCCGTAAAACGGAATTTTTTAATTGTAAATTAAAGTTGTAATAAAAAAGTGGTGCTAGTGGGCTTCATATGCCTTGGGGGTGCTCATTTTTGGACCTAGAGCACCCACTTTACCTAGGTGCTCACTTTGGTGAGTGAAATTAGTGATTTTAATCACTAAAAAGTTAATTTTCTTCACAAAACCCAAAAAAGACAAAAAATCAACAAACCTACTTTTGGGGGAACATGTCTGGGACATGTTTTGAGTTGACTCTACCCTTCTTTTAGTTAACAAAGGTTGATTGATACATGTGGAAGCTTAATAAGAGATTGAAGCACATGTTTTATTGAGTTTTGGAGTGTGGGCCAAGAAGAGGTGCACCCTCCTTGAGAGAGGTGGCGCACCCATGTGAGAGCTCACCTAATTTTGGGAGGTGGCAACTCCTCTCCCCACCTAACTTCGCAGGTGGTTGATTATGGGAGCCTTGGGAAAGGTGCCAACCCTTGCTATCACACTTGTCAAGCTTTTTCCTTCCAAGTGGTGCGCCCTCCCTCCTTGAGGAGTGTGCCCCCCTCCCTATATAAAGAAGCAATCCCTCCTTTGTAAAGCTAGTTGGAGCTTGGGATTTGTGCTATTGTATTGTTGTTATAGCATTCTTTTGAATGGAATAAAAAGGCTTTGGAGGCTACACTGGTGTCTACTTTCATGTGTGGAGCTTCTATGTCCAATGCTTAATTGTGAGGTATAATTTGCTTATGTGTATATTTTTGCCTTTACTAGTTATTATATGCCTTCTAAGAGGAGCTATCTCCTAATTGGATAAGATTGTAAACTTGTTTGTTTATTGATCTTAATGTTTGTTTACAAGTGATAGCCTTAGTATGCATGTTCATTTCGGTTAATGCTCATGCTTATTTCAAAGTTTCTTTGTAAGTAGCATCATATGTTTAACAAATTGTTGGCAAGGAATCTCTAAGTCTTTTGCAGATCATCACACTTAAAGAGGAGGATAGGCATCGATTGCACTTACCTCAACCCCCAAGATTTCAAGAAGACATATCCCTTCTTGTAGATCCATCAACAAGGACTCCATTTGCCCAATTTTCCAAGGGTTTCAAAGCACGTTTCTTCTTCTCCTTCTCCACTTTAAAAATATTAAATTGGGTTACTTTCTATTCATGCCAAGTAAAGCTTTCTAATTTCAAAGTAAATCTTAAAATTGTCTTTCCTTTTGCATGATAAGAGCAAGTAGATTAGAGCATAAAGTTTTATTTATAAATCTAGCTTGCTAGTGGCTATCTTAGGTTCATTTTAAAGGAAATTCTTAAAGGAAAAAGATAGTTTATTTCTCTACGAGCTTAATTCAATTATTTGGCAGTTTGGTGCTTGCATTTTGCTGTCTTAAAACAGCAGCAAAAGATCCCAAGGAAATAAGCTTTCTAGCTTGATTCCTTGGTTCCATTTTGTAATTTTCAATAAATTTACTTAGGAAAATTTTGGGGCTTTATTATTAACATCTCAAAACACCTTTAAAGTGTTTTGGGGCATATTATATCTTGGTTTGCTTGTTGTTTTGTGTAGGTCTGTGCGAAAACAAAGGGATACGTTGTCCAAATCTTGAAGTTTTGAAGCTTCCAAGAACTCCAAAGTTGCCTTATATCTTTGGAAAACATTGTTAAAGTTTAATTTTTTCATTTTTGATCCATTTATAAGGATCTTTATCTCTATTTTAAAAGGATCAAAAGTCTCTTCAAGAGACGGTTGTAACCGATTTAATAAAATAAGTGAGCCAAGGGAGGCCTCATTTTGTGTTCCCCCCTAGGGGGTTGGTGTTGTGGTCTTGGAGCAAGTTTCTCATTTTCTGTCTTTCTTTGCTTTGAAGTTTACAAAAACAAACACATAGATTAGATTTCAATTTGGAAAAGTAATATTTTAATTGCTAGATTAGATTTCCCTTATGCAATTTTATTTCATGCAATTTCAAAGTTGGTAATAAAACGTCTCATCAGCTCCTCCTCGAAAGACGTTGGTCAGTGAAGACTAGTAATTAGAAAACATTTACTTTCAGTAATTTTGTATTTCTTGTTTAAAATAAACAACTCCCCTCAGTTCCCAGTGTTGTTCCTAAGCCTTCCAGTTGCAAGCTTGTCTCGATCTTCTAGGAGTAAGTTTCATACACATTGGGTTGGTCAGTGGTGATAGATTAATAAGGAAATCTCAAAAGAGACTTATTGCTTTTCTTTAAGAACCGCCTAGGGGGAGTGTGCGAAGTTTCACTGAATACCTCGGGCTTGTTCCCCTCAACGTTGGACATCCAGCAACTCTAGTGGGATTGTTGGTGAAACCATTGGGTTTCGGCAAGTTCTTAGCAAATCTTTGAGCTAAAGGGATAACCTCTTGAGAGGCCAAATCTAGTTTAGTTCAAACACTTTACTTTCTTGCAATTAAAATTTACCTCATTAACCTACTTTTAATAAATCTAATAAAATATTCGATCTACATTGCCCACGATACTTTTAAGGCACTGGTCTCAATTCTACATTTACAAAGCCATTTGTTTCAAGCACTTTACTTCAGTCATTTACTTTGAAGCATTAATTAATTTACTTGCATCTATTATTATCTCAAGTATCATTTTTATGCAAGTATCTTTTATGTATCTTGTGGTGGTTAATTGATCTATGTATGCTTCAGAATAGATTTGCTTTATGTATTGGTTAATGCAATAAACTCCTAGAATACTAGTTGCTTAGATTTCAGTTTAAGCCCTAGATTATTTTATTAGGGACTACCCCCCCCTGGCTTTGTAATATCCCTGATCCTACTGATCGAGATATTTGCTATTGATCTATTATTTTGTCTTGCAAATCTGATACATTGGGGGTTTCTGGATGCGTTTCAGTGGTATGTTTGAGATCTTGATGGTTATTGCATGTGCATGTGGGTTATTGCATGTGCATGTTGCATATTTATGGTTTAAACAGCATATAAAGGATGCATGCAAAAGTAAAGAACATCAACTGCCCAATATCATGTATAATACGGTTCGAGCATGGAAATACAATAGCCTACTGGAAATATAGAATATAAACGTCTGCCAGATCTCATGGACCAGTACTGGAATACAATCAAATAACATAAAAATACCTGTGATCAGAAGATGATATCCTGGTCTGATACATGCACGGATAGATCGGCGAAAATATGCGATTCTGACGAAGTACGGTAACCGCTACCAGCTAAAAAAACTCGTCCGGAAGTTCAGACCGTCGGAATACACTGGAAACTGCTCCAAAAAAAGCGCCCTGGCCTCTAGACTGAAATGGGTGAGTGTCGAATCTCGAATCTGGTCTCTAAGGCACTAGATCTGGACCCCTGGGGGGTTTGCGCACCTCCTAGAGCACTGGATGCGCTCCAAAGGATTCCACCAACGGAATCTGCTACTATATGGCTCAAAACGATAGTCTCGCCAAATAAGGAAATGGGTCGAAAGGATTTGTCTGGATCTGCTCTGAAAATCTGCATGCAACACCAAATGTCTGTCCGGAAGAGTTGTGCCCTAAATGGCTGAATGAGTCGATCTACAAGATTCCACCGTCAGAATCTGACGATAGATGGCTCAATAAAAGCGCCCTGGCTGGATCTCAAATGGGTTGGAAGGAAACTGCAATCTGGATACGGATCTTGTGCAGCTCTCCAAACCCTTAAACTGACTTGCGCCCTCACTGGCTGAGTTGTGCACTCTGAAATGGATACTCCTAAAAAGTACAGTGAAATACCTGGATGGTATCTCCGATGGGCTAGGGTGTGTCTCTCAACACCAAAACCAATCAATGGGGATGGTTTCCTCCAGAAATCCACAAAACAGTAAGGTCGGCTCTCCTCCTCCTCCTCCTCTGGGAACTCTCAACATCAAATCATAACAATGCATAATGAATTAGGTTGCTTTACCCTTCCTTTATAGCTTCCCGAAACCCTAATTCGTTGTTGACTTTTTCCCTCCAAGTGACTTTTACTTTATTTTATTATTCCTTGATTATATCACTTAATTAATTAATTAATTAACCATTTTGCCTGTAAAAAGTGATTTATCCATCATGATGGCTTCTCCGGCCACTGAAAGTCACTTCTCATCATCTTATCCTGTAATGCTCTTCCTCTCGATTCCGATGAGCTATTACACCAAGAGGTTTCTCCAAGTAATATGCCCATTATGACCCTCTTAGTGAATTTAATTAAGATATGACCCATAATAACTCAAAATTACGGAAATCGTCGGAATGCAACGGAACCAAAGCCCAGCTGTGCGGAATGGATCCTGATGATGAACAATACAAGTCGGGCCCAAATAAACCCCTCAATATCTCTCGAACTCTCTGTCACCCCTATCTGGCTACTCGAGTAGGCATAACACTCTGAAATGTTGTAATGTTATAATGTCCCAAAATGGGAACATTACAGGGTTCGCTAGGAGTTGGCCTAGACGAAGGAGTTGAGGATTAGGTGACAGCACCTTAACTCTAACTTGCCCCCAAGGACACATCGAGTGGATTGAATATTTCTTCCACGTTTCTCAAGTGTGTATAAAAGCGGCAACACCACCTAAACAAACTTTTTATGTATATCACAATCTGGATAATGATAAGAGTTTTATTTGTTGTTCGTAATGGTCATTTCCAGCATTACATAAAGTGAAAACTAGTGGGTATAAGGCTGTCAAATGTAAGTAATTTGCAGCCCTCTTAAACAGATTTCAATTCAGCCTCCCTAGGATTTTGCAATGAACAATATGATTGAAATCAAAGGGACAGATCCAAGAGGATTTGTATAAGGTAATTTCCAGATCTGTATACGGTTTGCTAAGTGAGTTTGAAAGTATATTGTATTATTTTGAGGTGGTTGTAAGGGGACACCAATGCTTTTTACATCTATTGGGCATATGGGGTCGAATGAGAGCAAGATAAAGGATTATTTCAGATTTCCAACCACAAAGTGTAAGTTGAAACCACTAGAAGCTCTTGCTGTTTTATGATTTTGGAAATGAAGAAATAAACTACTAGCATAGATAATTTCCAGCTAACAAAAATTCAGAGTGTCTTTCAAGATATTGTTTTCCATGCAACGAAACCAACAATAGAATAACATTTAGTGAATAGTAGATTCTAATGATAGAGACCAAAGCAAATAATGATATTACCCCATTTGAGCATGCCCTTGTTAGTGATCACAACATTCCATGAGCATACACTGGCAAGAGCTTGTAGACAAATCCTCAAGAAAAATGCTTCATTCAACCATCCATAAAACTCAAAAGCAAAAGCATAATGAGTTCTCTTCTCAATCCTCCATCAACCATTACAATGAGGGGGCTTCTTTAAATAGATGGAGGACCAAATTCTCTTGGAATAAAATAACATTATTTTCTAACTAACAAGAAAGAAAAATAACAAAATATCGATGGAGTGTCTTATGTGCCCAACAGCTATTTTTTAGTGGTCAAATAAGCAAGTCGAATTCCTCATGAGCATGATGCTTCTTTCTCTAGAGATCAACCCATACTAAAATAGGAAAGCTATCTTCCCTTGACATGTGTGATTGAAGAGAGAGAGATCCAATGTAGAATAGTTGCCAAGTGCCACATCGATCCATTTGAGAGAGAGAAAGAGGCTTCCAAATGTCAATTGATGTCCCACATAAACTGTAACAGCTAGTTCACTTACTAAAATTGGCCATTTGGCACTTTTTCCCAAGTCAAACTGCTGGTCGAACCTGTTAACAGCTATCAAATGGTCAACCCAATGAGTGTGCTTGTGTCCACAAAGGTGTGATAGAGGCTGCCACCTGTCCACAAGAGAATCCGCCCCCTTTCTTATGGCAAATAATAACAAAATATTAGTATTTCACCTCAACATATGTGCCAAGAAGGGTGTGCTCCGCCTAGACCTACCAAGTCATCATAAGAAACTTTTTCCTAGTCAGAATATGACCACAAGAGCTAGGGCACTTATGTTAGCCATCACATACACTCATCACACTAAATCAGGACCAAATAACCTCGATCACCATCAACATGTGTGCACAAAATAATTAATCGAAATAGCCTTAGTAGAACATGACCATCAATTAAAACAAGTGCAAGTACATGCCACATCCTCTAGGAGTCTCACACATGAACCCAACATGTCTCCCTCAACAAGGAAATATATCATGTAGCTGCTGGAGTATAAAAATGTGATGATGACACCCAAATAATATAAAGGGATGATGTGACACACACCCTCCTAACCAAAACACCACCATGGAGTCATCCACATGCTAAACACACTAAAATATGTCATCACAACCGTCGACAGGGACATGGACTGAGCACTTTGCACATGGCACCTTTCTCAAAAGCACCACAACACCCATCGTTGAGAAGTAATTAGTTACTAGGAAATCATAAGATTTCTCAATCAACCATATGGGTAATGCCGGGAAAGATGTGTGCTTTCATAATATGTCTCTGGATACTACAAACAACAACTTGGATGATGAATGTATGGCCACTAATAGAAAATGCTTTGAAATATGTTCATATATCGTCCAACTGAATCTGAAATGTGACCCTGCAACATGCTATGTGACCCTTATCCATAATGAGGGGTAACAATTGGCTCCAACATGGGGACATGCATTCTAAAAGAGTACATGAGAACTCTAGAATCTTTGGTAACACCTTAGGCAACTCAACATAAAGAATATCAGATACACAATAGCAGGGCGAGACTCTCACCCTGGAAAATCATATGACAAAACCATCAAATATAAACTGCAACTACATAATAAAATGCATGATACCCAAAATGCCTCTAGATATGCAGGGAGCCAAATGATGACAAATGCACAAAACAAAGCAACTACTCTAATCTACCACTCACGGGAGCTTATTTATTTATACTCATTCTATTTTATGGCGTTAATTGCCATTAGAATAGTACAACTTTAGAATTTGCCCATTGACAAGCAAGTGCAGTTTTTCTCCGTTCAAATAACTAAGATAGAAAGAATTTGTTCTTGCTTTGTCTTCAATCTTGAAAGGACCCAACCATTAGATTTTGAATTTCCCGTGCATTCACGATTTCTCCTTTCTGTTATCTCACATTAAGACCCAGTCACCTTTGCCAAGCAACCTTTGTTGAGCTCTCTTGTCAAACACTCGCTTGGTCTTCTCTTGGCTACTCATTGGGTGATCAAATGCCTTCCTACGTCTTTCTTCAAGCTCTACCAGTTGATTTAGTCTCATTTGAACCACAATTTGATCTGTTGCAAAATGTTGCAATAACTGATATACAAGGATTTTCAAATGAATAGGCAACTCAACTTCTAACCCATACACCAATTCAAAAGGACTCGTTCTTGTAGCCTACTTCTTTGTAATTCTATCGGCTCACAAAGCATATTTTATTTTACTGTCCCAACTCCTTTTGTTATCACCCACAACCTTCTTAATGATGGCCATGAGGTTTTTGTTACTTGATTTTGCGTAGCCATTACCCTATGCATAATAACTGGAAGAATGAGACAAAACAATACCGCAGTTGAAACAGAATGTAGATAATTCAACTGAACTGAAAGCCTTAGCATTATCAATTGTGATTTTAGTTGGGGCACCAAATCTATTATAATCCTATCTTCTAAGAAGTCCATGACTCCTTTTCAGTCGCTCTCTTTGTAGGAATGGCCTCGAACCACCGAGTAAAGTAAGCTAATGTTGTTTTCCTATAAAAAACTGGCACCATTGACAAGTCCTAACGAAAAGGTGCACATCAGAAAACAATGTAGGCCAATAATATCCTACTCTCAATATCTTATCCACTGTGGTGCGAGCAGCATAATGACCCCCACAGCATCCCGAATGGAACTCCTCCATAAGCTTCTTCGATTCTTCCTTATTTACACACCCAAGAATCAAACCATCTAGATTTCTCCATGCCAGACCATCTTGGATGAAACAATACTTAGTAGCCTTCAATCTGAGGGCACTACTCTAATGATTTGTCAAATGTTCAAGGTATGAAAAAAATTTAAAGAAGTATATGATATCAAAGTACCAATCTAAATTCCCAAGCTCTTTAAGGATTGCAAATACCATGTCAAAACAATTCATGCCTAAGGCTTTCTCACTCCCTTCTACTAACATCATTTCCAATCCATGTCCCTTCACTATCATCGTAGGTTCTATTTCTAGATCATATTCTTGAATTTTTGAAACCCACTTTCCTCTGACACCTAAGCAATCTTGTTGGGCCAAGATACCCTTCACAACCGAGTGAGGGACATAAGCTATAACCTTGGAGTACCCTACATAGGTCCTAAAATGCTTCAATGATTGTACCAATGCATATGCTTGTTTTTCCATAATGGTATATTTTAATTCAGAATCTTTGAGGTTCTTACTCATGAAAGAAATGGGTTGTTCCATGTTGTCACTATTTTTCTACAAAAGCACTCTAACAATTGTATCTTCAGAAGCAAAGGAAAAAATGAGAAAGTCCCTCGAATAATCTGGACTTACCAAAATCGAAGCAAACATGATTACCTTTTTTATCTTTTTGAATGATCGCCTGTTTTTGACATCCCATTTAAACTCAAAATCTTTCTTCAATAACCTTGATATAGGTTTGACGATTTCTGCAAAATTAGGGATAAACCTTCTAATAAAGTTAATCTTCCCAAAGAATGATTGCATCACCTTTCTATTTTCAAGAAGAGGAACTTTTGATTTCGACAACCGTGGTTGGATCAACATGGATTCCTTCCTTTGAAATGATATAACCTGGCAATTTTCCTTGTAACATCCCCAGCATCCAACTGGGCTATGCCACGTAAAAAATTTCGAACTGTATGCAAATCAAAACATATACACACAGAAACTCTTGCGGAACTTTATATATATAACTTAAAACAAATAAATACATTTTGTAAATGCACAGATTCATACGGAAATAGCAGTAAACATCTACATGCAGCATAGACAGGCAATACCCATAAATATAAAGACAGGTATAAACCACACACAGGAAAAACCCATAAAATTAAACACATAAATAATAATGCAGCATATAAATTAACACACAATTGACACTTATCTTGGTAAGAATATCACCAACTACGTGCAGACCTTCCACGAACCTCCCAGCCTTAGACCACACTGCTCATCACTCTCAGCAGTGGGTCACCCCCGAGCTGGGACTAAACTCCACCTGGGTAAAAGGATTCCTAACCAGGTTAATGTATCTCAGACAACAGGAAAGACTCCATCACAGATGCCAACTCAAACTAACAGCCTACAGTCCCTCATTCCCCACATGCATGTCCCACCCCAAGAAGTGTGCCCCTTCTCTGCTCAACAATCCCTCGGCTTCCCCACTTCCCTTCCAGGGCTTCAGCAACAGGTCGGACAGGAAGTCTCAAAGCCCTGTAGTTGCAGTTTAGCACCTTCAGGAAAACAATTCCCAACAATTTTCTCACCTAGAGAGATTGCTCATGGGCCTGACAACCCACCTCTTCAATATCGAACGAGCCTGACAACCCGCTTCTTCAGTCCAGCTCCCAAGCTAACCAGGTACACGTATAGGTACGAGTATGGTACTGGTTCGGGTACGAGTACGGATACAGGTACAAAGAGGTACGGAGGACAACTCAATGAGTGTGTGAATGATGGTGGAATGATAGGAAAATGAACTATGTCTAAGCTATATGTATGCATGTTCCCAACTTGACACTTGTCATGTTGGGAGCTACTTTGGCCCACTTGTCCCCATCCTTAGAACTTAGGATAAAATAATTATCCATACTTTATACTTTA
Organism: Picea engelmannii; assembly: GCA_009831015.1. Lineage (NCBI taxonomy): Eukaryota > Viridiplantae > Streptophyta > Pinopsida > Pinales > Pinaceae > Picea > Picea engelmannii. The sequence goes on along the minus strand of ML778557.1, from coordinate 978,844 downwards.
AGGAATATTAATATAATATTCCTTTTTGGCTTAAGCTCCCTAGCTTAGCCCTTTTCCTTAACTTTTAGCCCCCCCTTTCCCTAACTAGTGGAGTTTAGTCCCCCATACTCTTTTATCGTAGTCGGTCTACACGCAGCGATGTATTTTATATTAATGATGAGACATATACAAAAACAGGCTCACTGGCCTTTAGCATCTAGGCTCTCTTGCCTAATTCAAAACATAATCCTCCTAGCTTATAATAACTGGCTCACCAACCTATAAAACACAACATATACACAAAGGCTCCCTGGCCTCAAAATCACGCGCACTTAAGTTTGCTGTGCACGGTATCCTGGAATGTGCACACTTCATCATTTTACTGCGCAGTACATGTGCGCACTATACCATGTAAGGTGCATACAAAAATGATATCAAACAGCTCACCAGCTTAAGTACATTTGCATTTACATTTACAATTGGGTTCGGCCTAGGGGTATTAGTATTACATTCCTTGATCTACTCTGAAAACTAACTTCTTATGATTCAAAGATACTCCATATTTTCGACACCTCTCAAAAACTTGTCTCAAATGATCCACATGGGAATTTCTATCTTTTGAAAATACATCTTGATATATCTCAATGATTGTTATAGTAAGATCTCTAAATGTGAAGTCCATGGCCCTTTGAAAGGTGGATCCTGCATTGAGCAACCTAAAGGGCATCCTGAGATATTCAGATGCTCCCCATGGTGTAGTGAGGGCAGTCTTGTGGTGATCTTCTTTCTTAACAAGAACATGGTTGTACCTTGAGAAACCATCAAGCATAAAAAGCATCCCTACTCCTGTGATTCTCTGTAATAACTGTTCCATGTTTAGGAGGGGATAATTATCTTTGAAGGATAATTGATTTAAGTTTCTGAAATCCTCACATAATCTAATTTCACAGTTCTTTTTTCTTACCACTCCCAAGTTTGCAACCCAAGATGAATGCGTAGTTGATGCTATAATCTTGGCAATCAACATCTTTTGCAATTCTTTTTGGATGAGAGGGGCTAACATTAATATTTCTCAATTTATGTTTGAAAGGCTTAGCTCCTTTAAGGGGAGTTGTATGTTGAATGATATCGCCCTTATATGCCTTAAAAGTGAAGATCGTCATAAGACCATGCGAAGACATATTTGTATTCCTTGATCAAATTTTCTATGTTCTTTCTTTCCTCAAGAGAGGTGTTCCTTCCAATCTTTATCATCTTGGGACTCTTAATCGGCCCAATATTGATTTCATATACATCTTGAGATTGATCACCTACCGGATTTCTCTTATACATATCATGCCTACTGAAAATCCTTTCTAATGGGACCACTCCTTGAGGAATCTTGTTATCTGGCAAATTCTCAAATTCAACCTCACTAACATCATCTTCACCTTGCCAACTCACTTGGTTTTCTAAGAATTCCTACAAGTTATTCAAGAACCTGACAATCTGAGCATCATCATATAAAAATACATCATCTTCACCTTGCCAACTCACTTGGTTTTCTAAGAATTCCTACAAGTTATTCAAGAACCTGACAATCTAAGCATCATCATATAAAAATTGTCAATGTTCAAGATCATCTGGAACTGAGGGTCTAAAAATTATTTCCATTTTGGATTCCCCAAAAACAAGTTCATCACATGCTTCAAGTGTTGTCGCTGCTACTGCTAACATATTTGCCTTGAAATTTTGTTCTCCTGGTACAACTCTAATATCAAAGGCCTCAAAAAAATCCATAGTATCCCAAACTGCGTTTCTATATCTTTTGAGCCTTTCATTCTTGGCTTAAAATTGCCTTTTCACCTGCAAGACTATAAGATTTGAGTCGCTTGAGTCGCGTATCACTTGTAGACATTTAATTTCCATATCCAAGGCCAACTCTAAACCTAAGAATAAGGCTTCATACTCAGCTATATTATTTGTACAATCAAATTTGAGCCTGTATGAGAATGATCTTACTTCTCCTTCAGGGGGTGCGAAGACAATCCCCACTCCTGCACATGATCTGAATTGGGCTCCATCAAAATTCATTTTCCACACTTCATCGCATTTTCCATCCTCAAGAGTTTCCTCATCAAGGGCAAGTGAATTTTCTAAGATTGCAAAAATTCCAAATTCATCATCATAGCAAACTAACTCATTCATAGGGTCATAAAGATCCTCAACATGATATCTAAGCGTTGGCTCTCTATGAAGAGTTACAAATGTTCATTCACAAGTCGGATGGTACCATAGGATAGATCCATTTGAATCCCACCTCCCAAACTAGCAAACCATTTCCTTGACAAAAGCATGCCCCAAGCATCTAGCATGTCTATAACCACTACATCCATTAACACTGAAATATCTAGATAGACTACGAGGTTGACTTTCAAATCCTTGATAAGGCCACAAACCTTTACTTCTCGAGAATCCATTGCGCACACATTCATGTATGGTCCGATAGTCTTCAAGCCTAACCAATTCATGACATTTAATGACATTACATTTGTGGAGGCCCCCAAATCCATAATGCAATTATGTAATAGAAGATTATTTACAATAAGAGTAATATAAACAAGAGAATGACTCCCATTCTTCCTCCCCCAATGCATGGCTTGCAAGATAAGCAAGGAATCTTCATTTGCCTCTTCACAACTCAAAAACTTCTTCACCTTCTCCTTTTGTGATGTGATCTTAATCAATTTTGACAAAGGGACCGAGAGCGTGACCTTTGACAACACATTAGTCACACCTACATTTAGATCCACTTCTCTACTCATTATTTAACTTGATAGTAAAATAGTCTATGATGTGCCAAGAGGATTATTAACTTGCTTGGTGATAGGATTATCTTGATCTTGACGTTTACCAAATCTGAAACTTTCTGAAGTTCCAAAGGGTTGATTTCTTCTCTAGTATTGAATTATCTTATTTTGTCAAAGATCATTCTTAGTATCTTCATCCATGGCATTCAACATGTTCATCCTCGCAAACCTTGCAACATCTATACTTCTTTCCTTGACTTGCCTCATCTACTCATCCATCATTGCATGAGTTTTTTGTTGTAGAGTGCAAATGTAATCCCCTTCTTCAACCTAATTCAAACTATCAATGTCACTTGGGCCTTCAGCCTCTTCTCTACCAAAACATATTGGACAAGCTTGCTCACTATGGGGCTCATCACACGACAAACACCATGGAATTTCTTCTTGATTCACCATGTTTGCCAGAGCTAATGTGTTTGGAATTCTCTGTTCTTGAGGAGCCTTATTCCTATTCCAACTTGTATTCCCTCTAGGTTGAAGCTGGTTTTGTTGATATCTCTGTTGATAAAGATTTTGTTGCCCTATATCCCTTTCCAAACTAATCATCCTATTGAGTATGGTTGTTTGTGATTGGATTAGATCAGTGGACAACTTTTCAAACTTTTCATTCAATGTTGTTATTAGATCTTGGGCAAGACCAACCATGTTAACAGTTCTAGGCTTAGCTTCTACCCTAGAGGTAGATGCTCTAGAAGATCCCAAAGAATCAACCTTGGACGAAAGCATATTTTCTTCTATTTTACTCTCCTAATCTTATGTTGCTTCTAAGTCGTTTGGAAATTTATCTCTAATTCTTATGTGGGACACTTCTACCCTAGAGGTAGATGCTCTAGAGGATCCCAAAGAATCAACCTTGGAAGAAAGCATGTTTTCTTCTATTTTACTCGCCCAATCTTGTGTTGCTTCTAAGTCATTTGAAAATTTATCTCTTAGCATTAGGCCGAAGTGTCCCTCATAAGAATTAGTGTAGTGGAGAAGAATTGCATCATCTTTGGGCCTAATTCTTATGAAGGACACTTTCGCCCTATAGGTAGATGCTCTAGAAGATCCCAAAGAATTAACCTTGGACGAAAGCATATTTTCTTGTATTTTACTTGCCCAATAGAGAAAAAAATAAAATATCGATGGGAGTGTCTTATATGCCCAACAGATATTTTTTAGTGGTCAAATAAGCAAGTCGAATTTCTCGTGAGAGTGTGATGCTTCTCTCTCTATAGGTCGACCCATACTAAAATAGGAAAGTCATCTTCCCTTAGCACGTGTGAGCAAAAAGATAAAGAGATCCAATGTAGAATAGTTACCAAGTGTCACATCAATCCATTAGAGAGAGAGAAAGTAGCTGCCAAAAGTCAATTGCTGTCCCACATAAGCTGTAACAGCTAGTTCACTTACTAAAATTGGTCATTTGGCACTTTTTCCCAAGTCAAACTGCTGGTGATGTGACACACACACTCCTAACCAAAACACCGCCATGGAGTCATCCACCTGCTAAACACACTGAAATATGTTATCACAACCGTCGACAAGGACATGGACTGGTCACTTTGCACATGATACCTTTCTCAAAAGCACCACAACACCCACCGTTGAGTGGTAGTCAGTTACTAGGAAATCATAAGATTTCTCAGTCAACCATAAGGGTAATGCCAGGAAAGATGCATGCTTCCATAATATGTCCCTGGATACTGCAAACAACCACCTCGATGACTGCAAATGTATGGCCACTGATAGAAAATGCTCTGAAATTTGCTCATATATCGTCCAACTGAATCTGTAATGTGACCCTGGAACATGCTATGTGACCCTCATCCATCATGAAGGGTAGTGGGACTTAACATGGCAATAGAAAATAGGGGTGAAGATTCAATTGACAAAGAACAAGGGTAAACTCCTGCCATGTGAAGTTGAGCTATAAACTTTTTATTAAGATATAAACAATTTAATTTGAATTTTCTCTTGTAATTTCATAAGTCAATCCCCTGAAAGGGTTTGTTTATAAAGGCAATAATGTTCTCATAAAGGTCATGCCTACATGTTTAGTTGGGGCAGCTTGCTTATCTATAGATGTTTGTTTTGTGTCAATCGATGTCTATTATCTGTAACAGCAAAGGCGGAATGTTGGGATAACCTAGCCAAACTTCACCAAATGAATAATTTGACCATGGGGGCTTCAAAGCAATACTTGACTTGGCAAAGTAAAAACGAGGATAGGAACTTTAGTCCAATGGAGTGACCTGCAGACCTTTTAAATGAAAAGCATCTAGTGAACATCCTAAAGAGAGAATAAATGTAGATGTGGAGCAACAAAAGAATGGCTCAATCCTTCACTGCTAAAGATTAACCAGATTCTACTGGATGAAATATAGCTTGACTAAAGAAACAACATAGACTCCAGGAATCTTTTATACTGAAAGGAGCACGTGTATACATATACACTGAGATCTCCCTCCAAACTCTCTTTCTTAAATTTGAGAAGTGGCTGGCACACCCAGTTTCAAAGGAAAATGTAAGACAATGGTGGAAATAAGGGAATCTAGGAGAACAATCTTTGCAATCTTTTGAAAAAGTTAATTTGATGAATCTCCATATCCAGATTTTGAGGAAAGCATAAGGCTGTGGTGGAAAGAATCCTTAGAATGCAATCAAGATTCTAGAGTACATCAAAACCAAAATTCAAGAAGAGGATCTAATGTTTTAGAATATATTGTTAGTTTTAAGGTGATGTGGCAAAATGATAAGATAGTTTGACTTTGTCAATCTAACCTTCATCGTAAAATCCTGATCTATTTCAATTTTCTCAACGTTAATGCATGCATAATTCCACTCTCCACTTGACTTTTGGTGAGTCGGGATTGAGTGTGACCTTTGCAGTGGTCAATATACCCACATCACATCTCTCTCTCTCTCTCTCTCTCTCTCTCTCTCTCTCTCTCTCTCTCTGTGTGTGTGTGTGTGTGATTAGGATTGCAATAGATGTGGTGGACAGTGCCAAAAGGAGGGCACCATCATTCTATTGTTCACGGAAAAGGGAGTTTTCATTGTATGCCAGGCAGTCCAAAGAAAAGGCTGCCTCTGTATTGCTCACCAAAACGTGAGCTTCCATTTGTATGGTGAGCAGTCCAATAGAAGGCAATCACTGCTTGCCAAAGATGGAGTTTTGACTTGTGTGGTGGTAGTATGAAGAAAGATACCACCACTGTAGCACTCGTTGAAAAGAGAACATGTAAATTGTATGAATCGTGATTGTATGTTGTGTGGTTGGAAGTGCAAAGATGATTGTGTAAGGCCTCTGAAAGGGCCAAACCAGCAAAGAAACTTCAGATCGGGGTCATTTCAGGCCCACAAAGCACCAACGTGATTGATTAAAATGCAAATAGGATCTGTAAGGCTGCAGAGGACATTTTTTTTTATGTTCTAATCGTGTGTTTTGTCGGCATGTTGTTGTGCACTATAAGTAAAAGGTGTTTTGCAATTGCATTGAGTGTGAAAGGCTCCCTACATGTACCAAATGTAGAACCAGTGAGATGCAACGTGTGTCCTGCAAGATATGTGAGCAACAGATTAGGTCATAAGCTGGAATAGTGAGCAACACGCTATTTCAAAGCCCCAACTGAAAACATTGAACTGTTTGCTCCCTCGGGACTTCTCCCACATCCAAATGCCTAGTGCATAACCCTGTAAAATTTGTGGAAGAGTCACAATCGAGAAGATGAGGCTCTATTGAAGTTTGTTGGCAATGTCAAAGCTATGAAGAGACAATATTGAGACCATGCAACAAGCTGAGAAATAACTCCTTGTTGAATCAAATCAACATGCAAAGGTTGCAGGTACAACCACAATCTGAGGAGTCAACTTGCAGGCTATGGTTAGTTGTGGGTGCAATGTAAAACCACAATCAGTTTGAAGTGGCAGCTTGTGGGCAACTTGTTAAAGACATTGAAGGTGTAACATAATTGATTCAAACAAGGAAAGGCAATGTCGAACATTTAAGAGTTGATTATTTATTGTGCATGATGAAGTAATGAGGGATATGGTCAAGGTTCTAGAGCAAATACCCTCGTCCAGACCAAAGATGTTGAGGCCCTTTTCCTCACCCTCGACCATGTCCACTAGAAAGAAACCATGGATGCCCATGTCTTCAACATCAATATACCAAGAGTAAAGGCAGCACAGACGAAGATGGAAGTAGAAGACAACAAAAATTTGAGAAATAACAGTGACTAATAAATGCAGGAACAATGAATAAGAACAAGTCAACACAAAAGGAAGGCATTCTATGAGAATGTGTGAGAGAAATGGTGAGTAAAACAATTTTTTTATTTTCAAAGGTTGCACCCATAATAATTTGATTTTTAAGTGCATTTATGTCAATCCTGAAGTCTGCCCCTAGAAGGATAAGCCCAGACCACATGCTCGAGGGGTTATGAACGAGGCCCATTTTATTTTTTTCTTGTTGTGGCAATAAGAATTTAGTCAATAAAGCAAAATTTCCTTGATAAAGCTTCAACAAGGGTTGTGGTAGTGTGTTGGTGAAAGCATTTGACTTGTAAAGGGGATATCAGGTTCAAATCCTCTTCAGTGGCAGTTTGTATTGAAAATTTATTGAAGGGCCAACAGATGATCATGTGGGTGACCAAGACCCTAGTTAATGGGGCTTAATCTCTTTTTTGAAAACTATTGAAAAGGGAGAAAATAAACAATATTTGATTTCGAACATAACTCACCCATATCATGTTGGACTTTAGCAGATTTTTATTCAGTGTACTTTCTGCTCATGGTGTTGGTTTGGTAAGTTTCTACAGTTACAGAGGTGAAAATCACAGATGAAGTGACAGGACCAGGATTGACAGGTGAAAATCAAGATCAAACTGCAAGCAGGCAAAACTTCTTCAATCAATAACGAAATCAAGTTCCATTTTTGTTAATTTGCTTAATTTTTCTAGTGGATTGCGATGGTGGTGATAATTTTTCAAATTTAAATTGTTTTAAGTATATTTGGAACAATTTTTTGAATTGGGTTGTTTTTTTCCTAGTTTTTAATAACTAATAGCGAACAATATGAATTTTATGCTAGTGTAATTATTAGTAATGGTCATTTATTCAACTTTAGTATTTTCTTTACATAAATATATAGTACATTAAGTACTTTAGAGTTGGTAATGAATAAACAAGATGAGGCTCTGTAAATTTTTTTCCTCTTCATTTGTACATATGCAAGAAGACATTGATGAATGATCATGTTATTGTTCAACCTGTAGGCTGTGTGTAATTTGATATGGTATCAGAACCGCAGTGAGAAGAAACCAAGGCTGAAAGTGGGTGAAGGCCTAGGGCACTAATTTGTCCAATGACAATCTGAGGAACAGTAATACATGTGAACAGAGAGCAGAGAAAGGTGTTGCCCACGTGAAGAGAAAACTGTCTCGCCGCCGTACAATGTCACCACTCACTTTGATGATTTGTCGCATGAAGAGACATTTGTCTGCCCATGTGAAGTGAAACCGCCAGCTGCTATTTGATTTTGATAGATCGCCCCTCGTTCCATAGCTGTCCAAACAACGGTGGTTCTATCAAACATTTGATGATGTTCGCTTGGATGAGGTCCCTAAACTGGGCGAGGAAGGGCAGTTATTGTGAAACAGAGGTAAAAAATCTGAATTATGTAATTATGCTTTGCTTGCTAACATTCAGCATTCTTTTGAACATCAAAGCTATGAAAAAGCCAAAGGACGACCAGAATGGAAGAAATCTATGCAAGTTGAATTTGATGCCTTGATAAAAAATCAGACTTGGTTGTGGAAGATGTTCCTGCTTAGGAAAAAGTAAAACCCATTGGTTGCAAATGGGTATACAAGGTCAAGTACAATGCAGATGGTACACTTGACAAGCACAAAGCAAGGCTGGTCACAAAGGGCTTTTCTCCCACTGTCAAGCTAGTTACAATCAGGTCAGTTCTAGCTCTCGATTCATTTTTGCCGGACTATTTATCAAATGGATGTTACAAGTAATGTTATCAGAACCAGAAACTGGACCGAACCGGTCGACCCCAAAAATGTGAAACCGGACCGGACCGGAAAAGAACCAGAAAAAAAAAAAAAAACGGTTGACCAAAAACTACATAAAATATTCAAATTTCGAAAAAAAACATATATATTCATGTGCATCCATATGAATCCAAACCATTTATACATAAGTATGCAAAGTTTCTCATTAATATAGCAAGTAAGAGTGCATATTACCAAAATAGCACCGAGTGCAATCCATCTCTAAACCAAAATACATCAACAAGAAGGCTCTAAATGGCCTCTAGAGTCCAAAAAAAATCATGCTACAACAAATAACTACATATCATCAATATCATTACCTATATTAGGATCCTCATCATCAATGTCACCCTCTAAGCATTAAAATTGTTGAATTTCTTGTACCTAGCAAATGGCAGTGAATTCTGAACAAAACAAATTTATTGAATTAAAGCACGGCTAGATTACTCAACGATAAATAGCGGAAGCAAAATCAAAAACCAAACATCACATAGCACACGCGATTCGCGTAAACACCCTTGGAAAAACCCTTGCGGGAAAACCAGTTCTGAATTTGATTTTATTAAGTAAAATCTTGGGCTCCCATCCTGGGAAAATGGCCCATCAGAGGAATACAACGCTGCAGCAAATAGCCTAGCCCACTTGGTTGCTATATCTCTTGCTGCCCTTCAAACTTCCTCATCCCTGCCCACTCAGACACAAGTACATGAGCAAGACTCCCTCTTGCTCCTATGCACTCATTGTGTGCCTGTCACTCTCCTTAGATCTGCTTTTATAATCCCCTAATGACTAAAACCCTAACCCTAGATCTCAATGGCCAAGATTAGATCTTGGATCTCACGATCTAACAATCACGACTCAATCTTTCGTTGAGATGACATAAATCACTTAAGTCACTCAACCTTACAAAAGTCACTTTAGTCATTACATAAAAGCCACTCTAGAGAGTGTCACTCGAACACCTCTACGTGTCGGGCACCGCCAATGCAAAAGCACCTGTCCAAGCTACCCCAAAAGCTAACAAAAATAAGATAGGAAAAGCTTAACATGCTTGATAAGTGATTTTACTTGAGTGAAGGGTACTTTTTTACTAGGGTCATGACAAAAAAGTTCAACAATCAATGCCACCAACATTGAGGTACATAGAGGGCTTGGTGCTCTTGATTAAATCCCAGTTCCATACCATCATACATGATAGAATCCAATGGAAAAGTTGCAATCCTTTCAATCTTGAAATCTTGAAAACAGTTAAGTTTGGTGAATTTCGAATGGGACCTGTTACTTCTCCAGGAGGTACCTTAGAGTTTTCATTTTGGCTACACCATTGTAAGCCCAAGGATACAAGTTAAAGCCATGTAAACCATAGTGGATGATTATGTAGTGGACTCCCAGACTTGGTCCAATCATGATCAGTCCCCTTATGTCCCCGTCTCACCATCTCTCGTCCTGGATAGGATTGGAAGTTGTGGCATGGATCTATTAGGACACATGATTGAGCGGAGCCACAAGTTTTATGTAGGGGTGATTGCAGTTTTGTGGGGCCTAGTCTGGTCCATGTCATGCACACCTATGTCTTCCCACATGGTTATTTTGTATTGAGTCTATAAGCATCTCTTGGCCATGGTGCACTATCATTTTGTTCTCAACATGGCAATCTCACAAAGTTTTCATGAATGCACGCCTTTTCATGCAATGTACGTCTTTTTATGCAGAGATCCCCAAGGAAAAAGTACAACATGGGATTAAAATGACCTGAAAGAGATCATGAGCAAAACCCATGTTGCAAAATTGTGATTGACAAAATATTAAGGGAATTTTCAGCATTGCACGTCTTTTCATGCAGATACACCTTGGAGAAAAAAATACAACATGGGTTCAAAATGGATAGAAAAAATTCACAAGTAAAACCCATATTGCAAAATCGTGATTGATGAATTATTAAGGGAGTTTTCATCATTGCATCTCTTTTCATGCAGTGCACGTCTTTTGAGGCAGTGGTTCCATGAGGGAAAAATACAGCATGGGTTCAAAATTAACAGAGAAAAATCACGAGTAGAACCCATGTCACAGAATTTTGATTGGATTATTAAGAGAGATAATGTCCCTCAAAGGAAAATCGTCCCACTTCTAGAAAATCATTGGGCACATTTCACAAGGTCAAATGGTCAAGGAGTGGAACGTTTGGGGTATTCTAGCATTGGAATAATTTTGGCAAGTCAAAAATTCCTTCTCCACATGCAAAATAATTAATTTTATTCAAAGATGCTCTATTTCCAAGCAAAGTGGTTAATTTAACCACTAAATGACCAAATCATCCTCTTTCGGATAAATCATAACTACTCATTAATTGATTTGACAAGTCAAACTAGTTGTTGGAAGGAAGAATAGTCAATGTGGACAAAATATAGCCGTTATGCTCATTTCTCAAGGGGAAATTGTCCCTAAGTTTATTTCCTCTACCAAATAATTGGTCAAGCAATTTTTAAATGGATTTATCCCATTTTGACCGTTGGTTGATGTAATAAAAAAATATATCATATGGTTTAGCCTCCAACCAATTGTGGATGTGCAAACCAAGAATATTATTTTCAATGAGGAAGTTAGAAACTAGCCGTTACAAATTTTGCTATATAAGGCTAGCTACTCCTCTCATTTTTTGGTTGTTGAAACTTTGTGAGATCATAATGTCATTTTACAAAATTCAATTCTCTTGTGTCACTGTGGATTATATGTTGTAATGCTTGTTTTTCTTGGTCTTGGATATTTGCAATTGTGTTCTTGGCAAGGGTTCTTTAGGAGACTTGCGGAAGATATTCAATCAATCAATTGAGGGGCTACATAGTCACGTGGAAGAGAAGAAGATAGGCCTTTGTCTCCTTACTCTCTTTGTGGGATCCAAGGGCAATACACCCAAGTTGTTGGACCAACTCCTTTGGGAGTAGCTTCAACCAAGTGGTCTATTATCTCTTCGACCCAAGTTGATTGGTATCTTGGAAACTATCCTAAGAAGAGCTTTTCTAGCAAGATCCAAGGAAGAACTCATCTATCAGTAAAATCTCTAGCATTGAGGGCGATAGTGCTTCCACTCCAAACCCAATTGTCTAGAGATCTATCCAGCGAATATTAAGCTTGTGTGGCCATAATCGCACAAAACCAGAGACATCATAAGCTAAGAATTAAAGGTAAGAAAAATCTCTCAATTTCCTCAACCATTTTAATTATAAATATTCTCAATCATACTTTATTACAAAAAATATAAAAAAATCATACCCTAGCTTTGTGTTTCAATTTTATCTTGATTAAGCTAGTAGATCTTGGGTTTTTGCCTTGTGGGATTTCTCCCTACTCCAAGATAAATATTCTCTTGTGTTATTTGTTTTATTTAACATCTTTTACATGGATTTGCGTGAGAAAAAGTGTGCAGATATGCACTATAACAGCCAATAAAACATTCAGATCTACACTTGGTTAGCACAATTAAAGGGTATATTTCATAAGTTTTACTTCGTAAACCCTTTTCTTTTAAATTCCAGATCTGATTTGCTTAGTATATCTTTATTTCTGGTCATCATAGAACATAACTACAGCCCCACAGTTGAAATCTTTGGCTGTAGCAAATTTTGGTTTTGACCCTGGGGGGATTTGAACCCCAAATCTGCAAAAGTAATTTCCAACTTGTTGGAAATTAAATGTACTGCAGATCTGAAGGTCCTTGGGCTTAATAAACACTTACATCTTGTTACCCTAGCGTTCTTACCCACAGATCTAGAGATATAGTGCATTTTTGCACTTGGGGGAGGCCTCAAAAGGCTATTTTCCTTGTTGTTTTCTGCGTTTTATTTCATTTTGCAGGTCTGAAGTAATAGGACAGCAAGGAATCATCCATTTACAGCCACTTAATCAAGTTATTTAGATTGCAAGTCATCCGGAAAGTGGTAAGATCATTCACCCTATCTCTTGTACTTCATTTTTATCATTTTTTGGAGAGTTAAGGGTAAGATCAGATTGTTGTTTGGTCATTCTATTCTCTGCAGTAGCTTCTATTTCAGCAAGCATTAAAATAATTAACTCTTACCCCTTTCACCATAGCCCATCATTTAAGGCACTAATCTACTAATCGGTTGGGTAAGGTAATTGTGTTGTATAATAGGTGTTGAATTTAAAGCAGCTGCAAGAGCCATTCTCTGGGAGGATGGCAAAGACCCTAGCCGAGATCTAGGGCCCCCAGTGCACTCCTAGGGTACTTGGTCTGGGACCAAACAATCAGTGCCATGGCAAAAGACCCTTGTTAGGGCCCCCAATATATGACTGGGGTTCCTGGTCTGGGACCAAGCAGCTAAAGCCCCTAGATATGTCTAAGGCCCCTGGACATGGTCCAGGGTACCCATGCCTGGGGCATGGGTTGATCCTTGGTCTTGTACCTTGGTGGATAAGACCCCATAAATGTTTTGGGGCAACCTAGTCCTTGATCAGGTATTTTGTTGGTGTATGACCCTCCTTGAAGGTGGGCATGACCACATGAGGGATGTATCCCATATGCAATGATGATAAAATTAAAAGGTCACTTTGAGAATGAATGGACAAGTATTGCCACCAAGTCACCCTTCCTAAAACCCACTCCTTTACCCTTGCTTTTGTTTTTGGGGTCTTGGGTTTTGCTCTAGGGCTTAATGAGAAAATATAAATTAAATATTTTAATTATATCATGTTTAATTAATATTTATATTAATTAAACATGTTATTTTAAATGATATTTTTAATTAATATTTTTATTACTTTAACCTAACCTAAAAGTATAAATAGAGACCTACCTCTATACTTTTTACATACTCACTCTTTATGTTCTAAAGAGATCGGATATCCTCCTTGAAGCTGTGGCCCTCCTTCAACAGTCCAGTTCAACCTTTGGTTAATTTTTTCTTGACAGGTCCATGAGCCCTTGGTGTATTGAAGATCCTTCTTTGTTGATTTCAAGTCTGTGGTAAGGGTGTTGAGCTGAGGTTTGAATTACTTGCTATTGCAAACTGTGTGAGGCTGTCATCACCTTCCTAAAAGCAGATCTGTTGAGCCGTGGGTGTAGATCTGGCCTCTCTCACTGAGTCGTGCCTCCTTCAGCACTGTTCGACCCCTTTCTCCTTGAGCCACGGCCTCTCCAAGCTGCCTGTAACCTTGCTCCTGTGTGTGAGGGTTTGAGAGTTTAACCACAGAATTTTTGTGCGAGGGTTTGAGAGTTTAACCACAAAGAATTCTTGTGTGGTGTCTATGTGGTTTCTCCTTCTTGGTGGCAACTAAATATATTCATCTCTTGGCAAGAGATCTAACCTAGATGGTAGATCTATGATCCTGAATTTTTTCTGAGCA
>ML778557.1:940881-953391 GCA_009831015.1 Picea engelmannii | reverse complement strand
AAATATAAATTAAATATTTTAATTATAACATGTTTAATTAATATTTATATTAATTAAACATGTTATTTTAAATGATATTTTTAATTAATATTTTTATTACTTTAACCTAGCCTAAAAGTATAAATAGAGACCTACCTCTATCCATATTACATACTCACTCTTTCTGTTCTAAAGAGATCGGATCTCCTCCTTGAAGCTGCGGCCCTCCTTCAACAGTCCTGTTCAGCCTTTGGTTAATTTTTTTCTTGACAGGTCCATGAGCCCTTGGTGTATTGAAGATCCTTCTTTGCTGATTTCAAATCTGTGGTAAGGGTGCTGAGCTGAAGTTTGAATTACTTGTTGTTGCAAACTGTGTGAGGCTGCCGTCACCTTCCTAAAAGCAGATCTGTTGAGCCGTGGGTGTAGATCTGGCCTCTCTCACTGAGCCGTGCCTCCTTCAGCACTGTTTGGCCCCTTTCTCCTTGAGTCGCAGCCTCTCCAAGCTGCCTGTAACCTTGCTCCTGTGTGTGAGGGTTTGAGAGTTTAACCACAGAATTTTTGTGTGAGGGTTTGAGAGTTTAACCACAAAGAATTCTTGTGTGGTGTCTATGTGGTTTCTCCTTCTTGGTGGCAACTAAATATATTCATCTCTTGGCAAGAGATCTAACCTAGATGGTAGATCTATGATCCTGAATTTTTTCTGAGCATAAGTACAAGTGGCATTGCATCTCTAATGTGTGGCTGTGTCTCCTTCAAAGGTAAGTCTACAAGGTAAGTGACTTGCTAAATTTTTACTGGTCTAACTTATTATTCAACTTGAAGTTTATTATGCTTGAGATCTGTCCAATCTTGTTTAGATCTGATCTATATCAAATCCATAGATTAAACCCTGCTCTACTTCTAGATCAGTCTTTTGCTTAGATCAATCTATCTTTATCAGATCAGGGTATCAGTTTGTGTTTTTTGATATGTATAAGATCTACATCAGCATTGTAGATTAGATTCTGTTGACTATTCCAGATCTTCTATTCTTAGCTAATATCTCATACTGTTAGCTTAGATCTGAGTGACAGTACCTACTCAGAAATTTGTTTACAAACTAGAATCATCTTATTGTTTCTCTGTTCAGACTTCAAGCAATATGGTTTTATTTACTATTCTGAAAAATGAGACATAGTTGTTCTTCTAACTGAAAATTGAAAAGACAGTTCTGTTCTGCATTATTTCTCTAATTCTAATAATAAGGAAGCCTCCCAAAGCCTTTCGTGAGTGGGAGTTGGGCTTGAACAGGGAGAGAATAGGTGTTGTGGTGACATTGGGCACCTATTCCTTGTGTTGCTCCCATAGCAGTCTAAGACCTTGTAGGACTGCTATTTTGGGCGGTAACAGGACCTAAAATTCTACTTTCTCCATATGAAGTCCAATGAGGTTGGAATCACTCTCAAACATCCTAGAACAATTAATGGTAATGTTAAAAATTTAAGTAAAAAGATGAAAATGAAAGATAAAGGAAAATGTAAATTTTACTTACATTACCATTACCATGGGGTTAGGTAATAGGCCCCCCTTCTATTAAACAATTGATATTTAAAAACAAAAACAAAAAAAATCGTGGATCCATGACGCGACATATGGAACCGGTTGGTTCGGTACCGAACCGGCCAAAAGCGGTTTTGTGCCACCAGTTGGGCTGTTTTTGCCTCCAAACCGGTTCAACCAGCTGGTTTTGTTGGACCGGTCCGGTTTTAATAACACTGGTTACAAGTGCCTTCCTCGATGGTCATTTGGAGGAAGAGGTTTATATGTATCAACCTCGAGGTTTCAAGTTCCTGGAAAGGAACATACATTAAGTTGATTGGTTCAGGCTCTTTATGGCCTCAAGTAGGCGCCAAGAGCTTGGTACATCAAAATTGAAAAACATTTGCAGGATAGTGGATCCAGAAGAAGCTTTTCTGATTTCAATCTCTACGTCGAAAGCAAGAATGGTGATATGGTAATATTGGTGAGGTCAGAGCAATTATCAAGGTAAAATCTGAGTTATATTCTGATTTTGACTTCACAGACTTAGGCCTCCTAGGCTCCTACATTATCAATTAGGTGAAGACATTTTGCAAACTAACAAATGTGTATTTGCTTCACAAACTAAGTATTCCAAAGCTCTGTTAGATAAATACAAGATGGCTGATTGTAAAAATTCATTGACACCTATGAAGAAAGGGCCTAAACTTTTAGCCAAAGTCAACTCAAACTCTGCAAATAAGTCCTTTTACAGCCAATTAGTGGGAAGTTTGATTTATCTTATAACCACTAGGCTAGATCTTATTTTTACAGTCAGCGAGATATCGAGGTTTATAACAAACCCTAAAGTAGAACATTGGACAGCAGCAAAAAGAGTTTTGAGATATATTAAAGGTACAATAGATTTTGGATTATTATATGGTGACAGTGATGCACTTCAGTTGACTCGCTATACAAATTATAATCAGGCAGGATCAGTGGATGATTGAAAATCAACAACCAGTTATGTATTTAGTCTTAGAATAGGTGTAGTTTCATGGGTTGGCAAGAAACAACATGTTGTTTCACTTGCTTCTACTGAGGCAGACTATAGGGCCGCAACAAAAGGAGCACGAGGCAGTTTGGCATAGAAGAATACATGCAGATTTTATGCTTGAACAAACCAAGCCCATAGTACCTTTTTGTGACAATCGAGGTGTTCTAAAATTGGCAAAGAATCCAGTATGTCGTGAACACACCAAACACATTGATGTACATTGCCATTTCATCAAGCAGCTTGTAGAAGATATGGAGGTTGAAATTCAATATTGTACCACACAAGAGCTGACTGCAGACAAATTCACCAAGCCAATCGGTCCAAATAAGTTTGTCAAATTTATAGATAAGATTGGTGTATTTTCCAGAATGACAATTAAAGGAGGATGTTAGTATAATTATTAGTAATGATCGTTTATTAAACTTTAGTATTTACTTTGTGGAAATTAAAATACTTTACAGTTAGTAATGAATACACAGGAAGAGGTTATGTATCTTCTTTTTCCTCTTCATTTGTACGTCTGTAAGAAGACATATTGATGAATGGTAATGTTATGGTTCCCTTATCAAGAGCTCAATCTCCTCTCTATTCAACCTGTGTGTAATATGATATTTTACCCCGTTACTATCCTTGATGGCACAAATTACTCTCTATTGAAGGTTAAAATGAGATCTGAATTTTAGTGTAGAGATTTGCAGAATACTATGAAAGGAGAAGAAACATAAACAGATGATGGAGAGAGTAAGGACAGATTTTAAAAAGGAACCAAGAAGCCCTAACATTATTTTCAAATCTATAGCGAATACAACATAAGAAAGTAGAATTCACATTTTACTTTTGAATTAGACTAGGAATACCTCATTGAACAACCCTCTATCCCCTTAAGCGATTGGCCTCGTAAAATGCAAATTCATCATCATTTGCAATATCTTCAGTGGTACCAACACCCTCCCCTCTACACTTGTACCATGAACCTCAATATTGCTACTTTCTCCATTATTCTTCATCTTTCCTTGAAGCAGATTATTGGCACAAACTTTGCAATTCCAAGCAATACACCCAATTTCACCGCAATGATAACAAACTTTACCTTTGCTTGCCCTTGTTAGTAACAAGAAATGGATGTTTTGTGTTTCTCAACTCCACCTGGAGCTTCCACCACTTATCAACGGGACCCTATCGTTTACTCGAGAATTCCCTTTCATTCCACCTTCCTACCCTTTTCCACCATTGACAATACACTAGCCCCAATTGCCTTCTCGCGGCTTGCTGCAACACAGGAATGAACAAAATACCAGCTAGGGTACAGCGTAAAGAAAGCTAGCAGAAAGCAATCGAAGTAGCACACCGACCCTCTATGGCTAGAGGAGGACCCTGATTTTGATATGCACCTACAAGAGATGCTTTGAAGATTCTATTGAAAACTTGATTGGTACGGAGATGGTTAAATTATGCAATGGCAACATCCTGATAATTTGTAGCGATTTAAAACAATGACCAAATTTCAACCATCAGACTTGCATCCACGGACTTGGTAACAATGCAGTTGACTATGTTATTTCATCCATCTCATTAATTAATCAAATTGCTAACATTTGTATTTTAGAAATAACAAGCTTGACTCACCCTTAGTCTCAACTCTAAACATAGACTTACATAGGAAAGCCAATGAAGAAGATCCTAATCACGAAAATCACCTAACTTTTGATAAATCCAAAATTGACCTTTTCTTGAAGGATTTCAAACTCCCTTGTAATAATAACAATGTTGAGGAACTGTATCATAACTTTACTATGAAGCTTCCAACTTGTATAAACAAGTACTCTTTTAGTACAACTTCCAATAAGAAAAATAAATTGATTAATCTTCGATATGATAAAGATTGTAAGATTGCTAGGAAAAATATTAGAGATGCCTAAGATAAATCCCTAGAAACTATCAAAATAAAGAGTACAAAACTCTCGTTAAAAGAAAGAAGTGGCAATACATAAAAATGATAAGCCCCTAAACCTTTCTAAATTTGAACCAAAATAATTTTGGAGAAACATCTTAACTCGAAAGGTTAAAGAGAATGATAAGACTCATATGGGTGAAGGGAACTTGTACCTTAAAAAGTTTTATGAATACCCTAATGTTTTCGTTGACAACCAAACCCTCTTACAACGGAAAACATTTTCACTATAAAAGACATTGAGTTTGGAATTAAGCACCTTGCAAAAGGGAAAGCTAAAGACATTAAAGGTTATCAAACTGAAATTTTAAAGATCACAGGCTGTATTCTTATTCCTCACATTCATAGACTTTTTAATTTAGCAATGAAAAAAGGCTTTCCAAAGCTTTAGATGGAGAGCCTTATTGTTCCTAGTTTAAAAAGCAGTGACAAAAACAATCCTTAAAATTATAGGAGTCGGGACTATTTCGACAAGCCTTCTTCCGACTAAGTTGTATGGATTAATATTGGAGAAGAAGATTAGCTTGTGGCTTGAAACTCATGATAATAGAACTAACAAGCATACTCGCTTCCAAAGTTATCATTCAACTTTAAACCACCTTTTTAATCTCAAGATTATAGCTAAAGATTGTCGAAACAATAAGATTAATCTCCTTCTCCTTTGATGTTTTGTTGACTTCAGATGAGCTTTTGACATGATTCCTAGAAATAACCTCTAGATGAGGCTAGAAGATATTGGGGTTTGTTTTTGGTTAAGGGCTACAATAATAAGGATTTACAAGAGGGTCATTGCCAAGTTTAGAAATAAGTAGGGTTGGTCGAAGAAAATCGATCGTAATATAGGGGTTACAGAAGGTTGTCCTCTATGACTGTTAAACTTATAGCAGCTGCAAGAGCCATTCTCCGGGAGGATGGCAAAGACCCTAGCTGAGATCTAGGGCCCCCAAGTGCACCCCTGGGGTTTCTTGGTCTGGGACCAATCAGTCAGTGCCATGGCAAAAGACCCTTGTAAGGGCCCCCCAGTATATGACTGGGGTTCTTGGTCTAGAACCAAGCAGCTAAAGCCCCTAGATATGTCTAAGGCCCCTGGAAATGTCCAGGGTACCCATGCCTGAGGCATGGGTTGATCCTTAGTCTTGTACCTTGGTGGATAAGACCCCTGAGAGGGCCCCCAATAGATGACTGGGGTTCTTGGTCTGGTACCAAGAAGTAAAGACCCCTAAGAGGGCCCCCAGTAGATGATTGGGGTTCTTGGTCTGGTACCAAGAAGTAAAGACCCCTAAGAGGGCCCCCAGTATATGACTGGAGTTCTTGGTCTAAGACCAAGCAGTTAAAGCCCCTAGATAAGCCTGGGGCCCCTGGACATAGTCCAAGGTACCCATGCCTAGGGCATGGGTTGATCCTTGGTCTTAGACCTTGGTGGATAAGACCCCAGAAAAAGTTCTGGGGCAACTTGATCCTCGATCAAGTATTTTTGTTGGTATATGACCTTCCTTGAAGGAGGACATGACCACATGAGGGATGTATCCCATATGCAATGATGATAAAGTTAATAAGGTCACCTTGAACATGAATGAACAAGTATTGCCACCTTGTAAACCCTCCCTTACCCTTGCTTGTGTTGGTTTGGGGTTTTATGTTGTTTTGTCTTAAGGGTTAAATAAAGTTTAAATTAAATGTAAACTATATCATGTTTAAATTATTTAATTTAAACATGTTATATTTAATAATTACTTTAATTTAATTTATGATTTTATTACCCTAGCCTCAACTATAAATAAACCCCCCCCCCTACCCCTCACAACACACACTTTTATTATTGTGTTGCTCTTATGTTCCTAGTGTGAGCGGATCTTCTCCTTTTTGCTGGGACTACCCTAGAGGACTGTTGCCTTCTTGCTGCGGCTACCCTAGAGGACTGTTGTGTGTGCTGCGGCCTTCTATTTTTGTTGTTAGAGTGTGAGTGTTTTGCTACAGCCCTTGTCTACTTGTCGTTGAAGTATTGGCTGGTTAGTGTGGCCTCCTGTCTACTGTGGGTGCGGCCCTTTCTCCTCTGTTGTGGAGTAACCTGGTGCAGCTCTTTTCAATTGTGATCTGGCTGAGTGGTGCAGCCCCTTTACTGTGGTGCGGATCTTTACTATTGTGATCTGGCTGAGTGGTGCGGCCCCTTTCTGTTATGGGGGTGATTGTTGTTGCAGCCTCTTTTGTTGTGGAGTGACTGTTGATAAGGCCTCTCTTCTATGTGTGTGGTTGGTAGTTATGGCCTCTTCTCCTCTACTGTTGTGTGGTTGGGTGCAGCCCCTCTCCTCGTTCCTGTGTGAGGTATCTGTAGGAGCGGCCCTTTTATTTGCTGCTATGGTTTGACTGTGGGTGCCGCCATCTCTTCTGCTGTGGGGTATTTGYTGTCCTGTTCARACTATGACCTCCTTCTTTGCCTTTGGCCTTCCTTAGTGAGGGTTTTGTCTCCTRAAGTTCTRTGTGAGGGTTTGTGTTCTTTACCTACTGTTTGTGTGAGGGTTTGRCTGTGTGATGTCTTTGTGGCCCTATCCCTTTGGTGGCAAGAAAGTTTCTTCATCTCTTGGCAAGAGATCCAACCTATATGGTGGATCTATGACCTGGACTTTGCCTGAGCATAATTACAAATGGTTCTACATCTCTTGTGGTGGCTATGATTTCTTCAGAGGTAAGGTTTCAGGACAAGGTAAGCTACCTACTTATCATTTTCAGATCTGAACCCTGTTTTGATTTCAGTATTGTTTTGATCTATCTAGATTTGTGTTTTAACATTGACAACTATTGGATCTAAACTATATAATGAGTTTACCTTTCTGCTTCTACAGTTTGATTGATTGTTTAATGATCAGATTGTTTTTGAGTTTAGATCTGTATATCTATATTTAAGCTTGAGTTCAAATCTGCACTACAGTCTTACTCTTTATCCATATTATCAGATCTCCTAGGTCTGTACATTGTTTAAGTAGTAGAGATTGATGTCTGAACAGTAGATCTAGTTGTTATACTCAATGAAATTTAAAAGATACTTTTGTTCTGCTTTACTACCCTAATTCTAACAATGACCTACTATGTTTGGTATTTATATTGACAACTGAGAGGATTGCCTAGAGGAAGCAAGTTCTTTGGGCACGACATTGACAAGATTAGTCATCACCCCCCTATATGCTAAGGATATTATTCTTTTAGGAAGATGCCCCTCTAACCTTGATAAGCAACTTAAAATTTTCATATATTTTTGTACTAACTTCGAAACGTCTATAAATATAGATAAAACAAAGGCAATGACCATTAAATCAAAATAAATCACATACCTTGATTTTGTTTATGATAATAGCAACTTGGAGGAGGACCATTTTTATAAGTATTTGATTTTCATCACAAGCTAAATTGAAATTATATTGTTGAAAAAAGAATAAATGGAGGTTGGAAAGCTTATTTTGGTCTTGGGAACAATTGAAAACCAGCAAAATTTTATTTTTGGGAAAAAAAGAAGGTCCTCTGGTCTTGGGAACAATTGAAAACCAGCAAAATTTTATTTTTGGGAAAAAAAGAAGGTCCTCTTCAACACCCTTGTTCACCAGTGATTCTATATGGCTGTGAGGTTTGGGCTATAATATTTCCAAGAAGACATGGAGGAAAATCGAGCAGATCCAAAAGTGATTTATAATCAATTACCTTAAAATTAAGTGCAATACACCTTGTTACAACAAAATCTAGCACCCCCAAATGATGTAAAGTCCCAAGCATCAAAGAGCTAGTCTTGTGCAACTTACGAGGGCTACCCACTATCACCACAGAGTCTCTTCCTCTCACATTTGGTTGGCTCTTGTCCAACTCAAGGGGGCTTCCCTGAAAGGTAAGATTGCTAAGGCTATAGAGTGGAGGAACAAGGTGATTTAGTGAAGAGTAAGCCTAATCAAAAAGGGTGGTTGTAGTATATATGGAATAAAGAGTGGTGTGAGAAAGGAATGTGAAGGTAGAAACCCCAAGACCACTTAGTATGTATGGAATAAAGAGTGGTGTGAGAAAGAATTATGAAGGTAGAAACCCCAAGACCAAGTGCCTAATCACACCTTGGGCAAATGGATTCAAGGAAGTATGGATCGAATCATCGAAGAGGGCAAGTGCAAGAAAATGTAAGGAAATAGGCGCTGCTATGTATATGTACTATGCCACAAATCAGCCTTAACTTGCTGATTTCTATTGCAGAAATTTGTCCTTGGAAAGCTAGGTGTGCTATTCAAAATGTTGGTATGAAGGTGATGCCATATCAATGATAACAGCAATTGGGTTTATTAGATGTAGGTAGATACAACAACAATAATAGTAAGAGGGGTTAAATACTCACATTACATTATCACAATGAATTATGGTTCATTACAAGGCCTTCACATCAATAATGCAAGGTTTTCCTACAATGGAAATCTACATATGAAAAGTAAATTACACAAAAGAAAGCCTGGCATAAAAATGATATACCTCCAATCCTCCATTAGGCTCCAAGCATTTGAAGTACAAATGAAGTCCAAGGGGAGAGCTCCTTGATCCCCAAAATCCCAACAACCATTATAATGGAGAGAGAGCTCATCTTTATATAGTGGGTCTCATATCTCATACAATAAAATATTATTATCCCTCTAACTAACTCCATGCCAAGTCAAACAAATTGTAAAATATTGGAGTAGTTAGATCTCTCCTCAATCCATGGTTGACCATGTCAAACATATGTGGACATAAGCCTCTCCAAGTCAACTCGCCCCATGTAAAAATTGAGAGTGAAATAACAAGATAATGCTCAAGAGAGGGGACGCACCACTAAAAATAGGCACCATACCAAGTCAAATGCCAAGTATCCACATGGAATGCGCCCTCCAAGAAAGCATGCACGCAATATATAATAAAATAACTCTCCACATAGGAAGATGTTCCACAGTCAATTGGGTTTAGCCCAAGTGATTTGTGCTAAGGGGTGTTTCCCCCCCCCCCCCCCCCCCCGACCCAGGTTCAATTCCCGCAAGTGACATGTTGAGCTCTTAAATGAGCAAGCTATCAAAAAAGCCTCAGCTTTCTACAAAATCTGGTTTACCCTGGGTACCATCCTCGAAATGGGGGGAAGTGCCCGGTGGGATTCCCCAATCTCTGTTCCAAAGTAAAAAAAATGAGGAAGGTTCCACAACAACCTCCTCCAAAAATAGCAAGAGTTCTACAATATGCATACAACCAATCCACATATGTCTTGCATGTCTACTGTGTCTGGTATACCAAGGAAAGAGGCAAAGGAATATTAGCATATCTCTAAGAATATAGACAAAGCTCTCACAATGAGCACAAATCATTAAAAGGGGATCGAACAAGACCATGTGAATTAGACATTTTCATTGTTCTGAGGGTCTGAGGACTTAATCAAATACAGATTGACATGGGCACGTCCTCTTATTCAATAAAATGAACAAGTGGCAGGTGTGAACTAGAGGTGACTACCAGCTGTTAGCACTCGCTGTTATCTTAGCTGGCTAGAGTGAACGTAGCCATTGAATTTCTACAATGAAGTGTCTGCTTCAAATTGAATTGGTGACAGCAAAAGCTTCAATGCAGTATTGATCATCAAGCATAGCAATAACTCCCAAAAAACTATTAATATACAAACTGAAGAGTCCCCTGCAAGCATTCTTGAGATTCTGAGTTATGTTTCTCTTGTGATCTGCTTCAACTTTGCTCGAGTTCGAAGAGTTCTTGCAGACAGGCTTTGCATAGTCTTCATTGCAGACAGAAGTACCATACTTTGTACAAACAGCACTTGATGGTCTTGTAAAGTAAGCTCATTGGCCCAATGCAGAATTTCCCAATGATTTCAGAGTAATGAAATTGAATTGCAAGTCTAGTAGAAGCGTCAAGCGGGAGAATTGAAAGCAACGAATAAATTTATGAACATTGATAGTGGGCTCGTTCGTTGATATAACACTAAATGTAAAGAACTGGTAATGGGATCTGGTTCGGCGGTGAATATGGTGGCATGCCAAGCCACCACCAGAGTTCAATTCCGCGGAAACAAAAATGTTTATTTGGTGTCAGGTGTATTAAGTGAATTCGATGGAATAGTACACCTGTCACGGCAGTGTAGCCAAACAAAAGTGATTGTGATCATTGGTTCACCCCTGGGATCATTTCGCCTGTGCAAGTGACCTACTCGTGGTGTCCAACCTCTTCGGGCCAGTTGTAATGCCTTCCGGCTAGTTTTCTAAAAAAACTTGAAGTTGTGAAGGATTTCAAGTCGGTTTAAGTAGTAGTTGAAGTCCCGTTGGCAAAACTGTTAAGAGTGGATTTTATATGGTTTCAACAATCAAACCGTGTAAGTTCTGCAAAAAAATGAACAGTGTTTAATATACTCACTGGACTAATTGAGAGATAGTTGCATAGGACCAATATGAGAGCTTCCTTGCGCTTTGCAGCTGCCAACTCCATTGCAGAGCCGTTTCCCTCGACCATGTTTGAAAACCCTACGCACCCTTCGAAGAGCCAACACTTCTTTTAACGCGCGATATTGTTTTCTTACCACGTATCCCTCTCAGTTTTATGTTGGAGGACTGAGTGTTGCCTTTTTTTTCTCCCCCCTCCTTTGCGTAACCTTATATTTATTTAAGTTTTTTCTTGGATCGAAAAGAAGCAATTAGGGTCAAAAAATCATTGTGTTCAACAAAATCCCTCAAATGGCAGAATGAGAATTGTAATACCTTCAAAAAAACGTTAGAGAGGCTCTTCGAGAAGGAGGAAATCTCATTTCATGGCCTTCATAGTCACGGATTAACACATTTAATTCAAAGCGCACTTGATGAGTGCAAAAAAACAAAAATTAAGAAGTCTGAAACAAATTGTTTTCCGGTTAATGCATGGTTTGACGAGGAATGCAAAAAGGCAAGGAGAAGGTAGAAGGAATCAGACAAGGATAATATAAAGCTCAAAGCTTACCAGCAGATAGTAAGAAAGAAAAAGGTTGATTCCATGGTTTCGAGGAGAGAATAACTAATATTCCTTGGGAAAAATAACCCCAAACTATTTTGGAAGGAGCTCCAACCGAAAAAGGTGCAAACTGAAAACAACAATACAGCTTCTAAATGGTTCGACTATGCAAGACAACTTTCTGAGCAGGATCCCAAGGTTGACCCTCCTCCCTTGGTCAACACAGATACAAAACTCTTCACGCTGCAAGAGGTAGAGATGGGTATCAAGAGGTTGGGCGCTGGAAAAGCAAAAGACTTAGATGAACTCCAAGCAGAGTATCTAAAGTGGGGCTTAAAAATTCTTTCACCTCACATCACAAAAATTTTCAACAACATCATACATCAGGGGTTCCCCACAAATTGGACAACTAGTATGGCAATACCTCTTTTCAAGAGTGGTGACGTCAATAATCCCTCCAATTATAGAACCATAATGATAAACCCCTTGTTTGCAAAGTTATTTGGAAGCATGTTAGAAAAGAAAATCAGCAAGTGGGTAGAAGAAAGAGATAAACGTGCTAAAGGGCAAGCAGGTTTTAGACCTAAACATTCCACAGTTGATCATCGCATAACTTTAAGGCACATCATTGAAAAATCTTGGGAAAAAAAGGAAGAAGTTTTGTATTGCTTTGTTGATTTCAGAAAAGCCTTTGACACGATTCCTAGGAATAAGCTTTGGAGCAGAATGGAGAAACTCAGGGTTCCCAGGCATTTGAGAGCAGTTGTGCATAGGATGTATGAAGAGGTGAAAGTCAAAATTAGAACTTCAGTAGACATTTCTGAAAGTTTTAGAGGCGATATCGGGGTCAAACAAGGTTGCCCACTATCTCCTACCCTTTTTGGGTTATATATTGACAAGCTCGAAGAGTAGCTAAATTCGCAAGGGGGTGACGGTATCCATTTGGGCAAGTTCGTTATAAGGCTTCTTTTGTACGCAGATGACCTTATATTGATTGCTAAATCAACTCTTGGTTTGCAAGAGCACTTATGTTCCCTTGAGCATTTTTGTAGAA
>ML778557.1:926595-940675 GCA_009831015.1 Picea engelmannii | reverse complement strand
AGAAAGAAAAGAACTTTAGGGGGTTGGAAAGCATTTTATGCTTTTCAAAACAGGTGTAGAGAGGCAGAGCTGTGGGACTGGAAAACCACTCTAACTCTTTTTGGGCTTCTAGTGATTCTGGTGATTCTCTACGGTTGTGAACTATGGGCCAGCAGCACAACCAAGATGCAGTGGAAACAAATTGAGAAAATTCAGAAGCGATTGATTACAAACAAATTCAAAATTAAAAGTGCAGTTCCTTATGCTATCCTATTAAGTGAAACAGGGGTTGCCTCTATGGAAGCAATTGTTATGGTGCGAGTCATAAGGTATTTGAAAAAAATTGAGCAAATGGAAGAGGGTAGATGGCCTAAGGTTGTGTTTAGTGACAGATTGTGCAAAAGAAAGAAGACTTGGATGCGGCAAAATAACAAATGGTTTAGTAAATGGGGCATTTGCTTGAGCATGTGTCCTACAAAGAGTAAAGAGATAAAAACTTTTGTTATGGATAAGTTCCATGATGCAATAAAGACACGACCACGACCTCGTCGCGCTCTCCTGCTCACATGATCGTTCTCATTCATTCATGAGCCGAAGCGGCTCTTTCAATTCCTCCGTGGAATCTCTGCTAAAATCCCGATCCACAGGTCCTTTCTTCACCCGCACGGTTTTTCCGCACTAAGTCGTGATCTTCCCTGACTCAGTTTTGGGTTTTCGGGGTTTCCTCTTTTCTGATGTCGAGAGTCCCTGTCCCCGCGATCTCCCAATCACCAATTTGTCGATGCGCTCTCTTCCGGCCTTAGCCCTTCCTGGCTAGACTCTCTGGTCCATATGACCGCTCTCACAAGACCGCAGCCTTATATCCTTCTTTCGGGGTTTTGGACTTCAAAATCTCGATGTGCTCCAGCTCCCGTTAGCCCTCCAGGCTAAGCTCGTGGCCCACGTGACCTTCCCCCTATATGACCGCAGTCATACCTCCTCATCGAGGTTTCGGACTTTCCAATGTCCAAATATATATGTCCTCAGGATTTGCGATTCCTCGAATCCCGACTCTCCGAGATGCTGACAGCTAGCAACTCTTGTCCGCCTTTAGCCTGATCAACGTTTGTGATTGCCTATAAAACCAACGGCTCCAGATCTCCCTCGGGACTTCGGGGTTTCAAATGTCGAAAAACATTTGCCCACGGGACTACCGATCCCTCGAATCTCGATTCTCCGCTGCGCTGACAGCTGGCCCCCACACAACGGAGCTTTCTTCCTTCTCTGATATGCTGACAACTGGCCCCACGATGGCTCCTTCCTCCTTGTCGGGGTTTTGGACTTCGCGATTCCGAAATGCCCAGACTTTTTGTCACCAAGATTCCCGATATCCCGATGGCTCAAATGTGGATAGACGACTTCCTATCGGGATTTTCCCCAATGGCTCTAATTGTTGTCGCGCGTCCTCCTCCGATGGATGGTCTTGATCGCTCCTCGCGTTTTCAAGACTTCTGACGTCCCGATTCTCACGACCTCGGGAACTCTGATTTCCCGAGTGTCGATATCCCGATGTCAAGTGCTCGGATCTCCGGAATGAACGATCGTGTGACACGCGTCCTCCCTCAAACGGACGGTTGTGATTCTTTCATTGTTTCGGGACTTGAAATGTCTCGGTTTTCTCGACCTCCGATATCTCAAGTGTCGATATTCTGATAAGCCAACTCTTTCGAGACTTTCACCTCGGCGTGAGAAGGGTTAAACCCCGTGCACCTCCTCTCCAATCCGACGGATGACGGGATTTCTTAATGAGATCCAACGGCTCTCGATCTCTCCCTTCTGTAGGCTTCTCCCAAGCTCCTCCTGGATGTAAAAATCAACAGTCCAGATTTCTTTTGGCCGATCCAACGGTTGTTGTGCTCCCTCCTGAGCTCTTGGCGCTTTCTTCCTGCACTTGGAAGAATTCAGATCTCTCAAAGGCCTCGGCCTTTGTCTTCTTTCTCCTCTGTGACTCCTTTACCTTGAGCTCCGTTGCGCGTATAAAAACGCTGACTCCTCCTGAGCTTTTACTCTCGAATCCCAAGGGATTCTTTTGACTTCTGCGCTCTGTAGGGTCCTTACGCACACACACAATGTTGTCTCTCCTGAGCTTCTCACACGCTCAGACCCCTAAGGGATTTTTTGTCTTTCTTCCCTTCTCCCTCAGATGGAGAAATATGGATGCCCTCCTGGCTATCCTTCTGCCTCAAGCAACCTCTTGCTGAGTGCTTCTGGGTATTCAACAACCCTATGAAGATCCCTCTGTAGATTCTTCCTCTAAACTCCATAACTCAAAGAGTTCTCTTCTCTTCTCTGTGCCTGTCTGCACACTAACTCAAATGCCCACCTGGCAGAGTGTCTTCTCCCAGAACGTTCCGCAGTTCTATCCTCCTGTGCACCTATGCACCCGCTCAATGCCCACCTGGCAGAGCTCTCAGAATCTTCAGTGATTCTATCTCTTCTTCCTAAACCCACAACAAAGTTTTATTTTTTTGCACTCCTTGCACTGGCTCGATGCCCAACTGGTAGAGCTCTCAGAATCCTCAGTGATTATGGTCCTTCCCTGAACTTCTCAACAGAAGTCTTCCTTTGTGCACCCCTTGCACCTGCTCAATGCCCACCTGGCAGAGCTTCACAGAATTCCTCAAAGCTTCTGATTCTTCTTCCTGAACTCACAGCAGAGTTCTTTCTCAATGCACCACTGTGCATATGCTCAATGCCCACTTGGCAGAGCTTCACAGAACTCACAGCAAAGTTCTGTCTGCAACTGTGTCTCTCCTACACAGCCTTGCCTCCAAGGTATTCAACAACCTTAAGGTCTTCACCGAGTTGTTGATTCCAACTCTTGTGTCATAGCACGTCTTTGTCTGAACTCGCAGAATTCAGAAGTGCTTCAATGCACCGGTATTCAGAGACCGTAGTACTCTGTCACACCCTCCTGGCATGAAACCTCGAAGACCTTCACCTGAAATCAAAACAACCTGCAAATTCCTAGCATACATTTGCAGTGTATAAATAACACACACAAACATCCATTCGACACAGAATAATGCAGGAAAAACTGCTCTTTGTATTAAATATGGCAAATGCCTGTATTTACAATGTGTTCCTGAGCACGGCTTGTAACAAGGTCTCGGCTCTTCTCTCTTCTGCTCTCTACTCGCAGATTCTATCCTCTCAACTTACTCTCGGCTCTCGACTTACTACCAAAATGAGATACTAAAAATCTCTTTTACCTGAGGGGGCTCTTCGAGCTCTTCCCTCCAATCTACCTACCCTATTCAATTGCATTGAATGGGTTGTCTAGTCCAGCATCTGGATCTAGATCTCAGCCATACAAACATTAAAGGTCGATCTACTCTACGTCTTCACAAAGGCATGGCTCTACATCTCACCAGCTTAGACATTAAATTACATTCAATTACAAATTAAAAGATGAGGGCTGCGCTTCTCTTCATCTTGAATGCACGCGCTCGACGTGGTTGGCTGACTGACTGGATGACGTGGAGAGATGCTCCTGCATCAAACTCCTCAGCTGCAAAATTCACGAGCTCTTGCTCATGAGTTTCCCATCTCAGCTGTTGAAATTCGTCTGGATCCCAAACAAATATCTGGAGCTTCTCATCTGCTCCATCTTGTTGCTGCTGCTTCCTTCCTGCTCAGCTGCTCCTCGCTGGCAGTCTCTGCTGACCTCAACATCAGCCTCCTGATCTCTTCTATCATCTCGTCCAGCTGCTCCAGTGGCTGGCTCTGTTTTTGCAGTCTCCTCAGCTGCAAAAATTTTCTGCTCATGGGCAGATCACCATGATCTCCCATGCCTTCTTCATCCGTTTCCAACTTTACCTGTTGGATGTGCACGCTCTGCACCTTTACCCTCCCTTCAAGGGCTTCAATCTGTTCCCACAGATCAATAAAACAAATGTTGTCTGCCTCTTCTTCTTCTACTGCAAACTCCCATGTTGCAATCTTTTCAGCTTCCTGGCTGAAAATACTGAGCCATTCCTCAGAATGCTCATCATCTTCATCTGCTTCTTTTGCTGTCAGCTTCAGTGCTACAACTTCCTCAGCTTCCTAGCTGAATGCATTGAGACACTCCTTAGAATGCTCATTTTCCTCATCTGCTTGGGTAGCTTCAAATATCTGCTCCAATCCCTCTTCGACAGTCTTAGCTGGTTGTTCTTCTGCTGTTGCTGCACCTGCAACACAGATTTTTGCCTCCTCTTGGGCAAGTGGTAGAAATACTCCAATTCCCCCAATCATCAGAAGATCCCTCAGATCCTCCTCTTTCAACTGCACCTGCTGATCTAAATCCATCTCTGAGCTCATCTGCTCTGTCAACTCTTCTGGTTGATTCTGACTCACTTCTGAGTTCATGAGACCCTCAGATAGTCTCATCTGCTTGTCCCTGCCCACCTGGCAATATGGGATGCTTTCCCTGCTCTCCTGGTAGACTATGAGATCAACCGATCCCATCTTCATCAGCACTCCTTGCTGAATTGAACTCACCTCCGAGTCCATGAGACTTTCAGACAGTCTCGAATTTTCATCTCTGCCCACCTGGCAATCTGAGATGCTTTCACTGCCCTCCTGGCAGTCTTCGAGATCCCACAGCGATCTCATATCATTGCCAAGCTGGAAATGTGAAATTCCTTGGCTGTCCTCGTGACAGTCTCTGAGATCCCGCAGTGATTTCATCTCGTTGCCCTCCTGGCAATCTGGAATTTCTTCTCTGCCCTCCTGGCAGTTCTTGAGATCCTCAAATGATCCCATTTCACTGAGATCTCTCCCAGTCTCTGGTTCACATATCTGAACCATTTCTTCTTCTGGTCCATTGAGGTTTTCAGCATACCTCAACCATCTTTTTAACAGCCTCCGTTGTCCTCTGACCATCAACTCCTTGACTGGCCATTTTGCTTTCGGCTTCCTTATGGGCCATTCGCGCATCCATCTCGACCTCTTATCCTGCCGCATCCGCAGTTCGAGCTTCTCTATGTCTGCCTTTAATTCATAGAGCTCTTTATCCATCTCTGCAAGCTCTTTTGCTTTGCTCTTCTTCCCAGCATGCCTATGGTCTTCAGTAACCATGGTGTTGTCTCTGTCTGCATTCCTAACAAACCTGTTGCTGTCACTCCGCACTAAGAGTTCTACTAGCTTCATTCTCCTACAGTCCTCCTGACTGTCTTCTTGATTGCTGCCTACCTGCAAACAATCGCCACATAGTCTTCAGCGCTCTGTCTTCTTTATCTTCTCTCTCTGCTTGAAATATACAAACATAATCTCGCTTTGATACCACTTGATGCAGTAAAGACATGACCACGACCTCGTCGCGCTCTCCTGCTCACAGTATCGTTCTCATTCATTCATGAGCCGAAGCGACTCTTTCGATTCCTCCGTGGAATCTCTGCTAAAATCCTGATCCACAGGTCTGTTCTTCACCCGCACGGTTTTTCCGCACTAAGCCATGATCTTCCCCGACTCAGTTTCGGGTTTTCAGGGTTTCCTCTTTTCTGATGTCGAGAGTCCCTATCCCCGCGATCTCCCGATCACCAATTTATCGATGCACTCTCTTCCGGCCTTAGCCCTTCATGGCTAGACTCTCTGGTCCATATGACCGCTCTCACAAGACCGCAACTTTATATCCTTCTTTCGGAATCCCAATGTGCTCCAGCTCCCGTTATCCCTCTAGGCTAAGCTCGTGGTCCACGTGACCTTCCCCCTATATGACCGCAGCCATACCTCCTCATCGGGGTTTCAGACTTTCCAATGTCCAAATACATATGTCCTCAGGATTCGCGATTCCTCGAATCCCAACTCTCCGAGACGCTGACAGCTAGCAACTCCTATCCGCCTTTAGCCTGATCAATGACTGTGATTGCCTATAAAACCAACGGCTCCAGATCTCCCTCGGGACTTTGGGGTTTCAAATGTTGAAAAACATTTGCCCACGGGACTGTCAATCCCTCGAATCCCGATTCTTCGTTTCGCTGACAGCTGGCCTCCACACAACGAAGCTTTCTTCCTTCTCTGATATGCTGACAGCTGGACCCACGATGGCTCCTTCCTCCTTGTCGAGGTTTCAGACTTCGCGATTCCGAAATGCCCAAACTTTTTGTCACCAGGATTCCCGATATCCCGATGGCTCAAATGCTGATAGACGACTTCCTATCGGTATTTTCCCTGATGGCTCTGATTGCTGCCACGCGTCCTCCTCCGATGGATTGTCCTGATCACTCCTCGCGTTTTCGAGACTTCTGACGTCCTGATTCTCACGACCTCAGGAACTCCGATTTCCTGAGTGTCGATAGCCCGATGTTAAGTGCCCAGATCTCCAGAATGGACGATCGTGTGACACGCGTCCTCCCTCAGACGGACGACTGTGATTCTTTCGTTGTTTCGGGACTTGAAATGTCCCAGTTTTCTCGACCTCTGGACCTCCGATATCCCGAGTGTCGATATCCTGATAAGCCAACTCTTTCAAGACTTTCACCTTGGTGTGAGAAGGGTTAAACCCCGTGCACCTCCTATCCAATTTGACGGCTGACGGGATTTCTGAATGAGATCCAACGACTCTCGATCTCTCCCTTCTGTAGGCTTCTCCCGAGCTCCTCCTGGACGTAAAAATCAACGGTCTAGATTTCTTTCGACCAATCCAACGGCTATTGTGCTCCCTCCTGAGCTCTTGGCGCTTTCTTCCTGCACTTGGAAGAATTCAGATCTCTCAAAAGCCTCGGCCTTTGTCTTCTTTATCCTCTGCGAACTCCTTTACCTTGAGCTCCGCTACGCGTATAAAAACGCTAAATCCTCCTGAGCTTTTACTCTCAAATCCCAAGGGATTCTTTTGACTTTTGCGCTCTACAGGGTCCTTACACACACACACGGTGCTGTCTCTCCTGAGCTTCTCACACGCTCAGGCCCCTAAGGGATATTTTGTCTTTCTTCCCTTCTCCCTCAGATGGAGAAATATGGATGCCCTCCTGGCTATCCTTCTGCCTCAAGCAACCTCTTGCTGAGTGCTTCTGGGTATTCAACAACCCTATGAAGATCCCTCAGTGGATTCTTCCTCTAAATTCAAGAACTCAAAGAGTTCTCTTCTCTTCTTTGTGCCTATCGGCACACTAACTCAAATGCCCACCTAGCAGAGTGTCTTCTCCCAGAATGTTCCGCAGTTTTGTCCTCCTGTGCACCTATGCACCCGCTCAATGCCCACCTGGCAGAGTTCTCAGAATCTTCAGTGATTCTGTCTCTTCTTCCTGAACTCACAACAGAGTTCTATTTTTTTGCACTCCTTGCACTGGCTCGATGCCCACCTGGCAGAGCTCTCAGAATCCTCAGTGATTCTGGTCCTTCCTTGAACTTCTCAACATAAGTCTTCCTTTGTGCACCCCTTGCACTTGCTCAATGCCCACCTGGCAGAGCTTCACAGAATTCCTCAAAGCTTCTGATTCTTCTTCCTGAACTCACAACAAATTTCTTTCTCAATGCACCAGTGTGCATATGCTCAATGCCCACTTGGCAGAGCTTCACAGAACTCACAGCAAAGTTCTATCTGCAACTGTGTCTCTCCTACACAGCCTTGCCTCCAAGGTATTCAGCAACCTTAAGTTCTTCACCGAGTTGTTGATTCCAGCTCTTGTGCAGCAGCACGTCTTTGTCTGAACCCGCAGAATTAAGAAGTGCTTCAATGCACCGGTATTCAAAGACCGCAGTACTCTGTCATGCCCTCCTGGCATGAAACCTCAAAGACCTTCACCTGAAATCAAAACAACCTGCAAATGCCTAGCATACATTCGCAGCGTATAAAGAACACTCACAGACATCCATTCAACACAGAATAATGCAGTAAAAACTGCTCTTTGTATTAAATATGGCAAATGCATGTATTTACAATGTGTTCCTGAGCACAGCCTATAACAAGGTCTCGACTCTTCTCTCTTCTGCTCTCTACTCGCAGATTCTATCCTCTCAACTTACTCTCGGCTCTCGACTTACTACCAAAATGAGATACTAAAAATCTCTTTTACCTGAGGGGGCTCTTCGAGCTCTTCCCTCCAATCTACCTACCCTATTCAATTGCATTGAATGGGTTGTCTAGTCCAGCATCTGGATCTAGATCTCAGCCATACAAACATTAAAGGCTGATCTACTCTACGCCTGCACAAAGGCACRGCTCTACAACTCACCAGCTTAGACATTAAATTACATTCAATTACAAATTAAAAGATGAGGGCTGCGCCTCTCTTCATCTTGAATGCACGCGCTCGACGTGGTTGGCTGGCTGGTTGGTTGATGTGGAGAGATGCTCGTGCATCATTCCACAAACGTACTTGGGAGAAAGAGCTAGGGAGAAAGAAGAAGTACTACATTGAAGAGTTTAACCCCACTCATAACCATCAGCAAAAGGCGTACATAGGGGCCAATATTTCTTGGAGATCTAAAATTTGTATTGCTCAATTAAGGACTAATTATCATCAACTCCATTGTGAAACAGGGCGCTGGAAAAGGCCAAAAGAAATGTGGGAGGAAAGAGTATGTATTTTGTGCTCTTCCAGAAAAGTGGAAACAGAAAAACATGTCATTTTAGAATGTGAGGCCCTCAAAGACAGTAGGGAAAATTATGCAGGTATTCTGGCAGCTAGTTCTTGGGATAATCTATTCAACAAAGAGTTTGTCGAGAAGCTAGGAGCGGTTATTGTAAAACTTCACAGGAAAAGGGCCGAATACAAAAGCCAGATGGAAAAGAAATTTGTCCCATAGGCTATTTTTAGCCTCGTGGACATTAAAAATACTTTCTTTCTTTCTTTCTATATTCTTGTTTTGTTTTAATTTAGTGCCATGAATGAGGACCGCATTTCACTCGCATCCACTATTGAAACAACAATTGTTTATCACTATCGTTCCATTATGCACGACTCGGTTTATGCCTTCATGGTCCACCATCTTCATAAGCACGATATTTTACTATTGACTAAGATCTGCAACGAACTAAGCTAAGTATAAAACCACAATTTGATGGTCCAAGGCTTTTTTCAGAGATATAGTTGATTTTAGTGGATTTTTTGTTATGATTTTTTTAATTTTTTTTGTTGGCTTCTTCATGCCTCTTTCAAGAGAGTTGTGCACAATGTTTAGGGCACAGGTGCAATAAGCAAATGTTCATTCCAATGAATTGAAGAAGACATAAACAAATTATCGAGCCAAAAGTTATGGCTTTGAAAAGGCTCCCCTCTTTTTTTGGACTACTCAAATTCCTTCAACTTGGTTTTCCTACTCAGTGCTAATTAAGCCAGGGTTAGGGTTCTTGCATTTTAGGGTTTTTACTTTGTAAATGAGCATAGTTGTTGCATCTCTTCTCAAATATAAGCTATCACCATTCTAGCGGTTTTGTATTGCAATGTACAATTCAATGTTTGTCGCCATTTGATTCATTAATAGAATTTGTGTTTCATTGTAATACTCTCTTTTATTGCGTTCTATCATTTTGTTCTCAATTCAAGAACAATGGTATTTGAGAAATATGCTCTATGTTGGTTTTTTGTGCATGTCCCCAGCAAGGTCAAGGTACAAGTAGTTGGCCCTCGAAATAATTAAGCTTGGTGATGAATTCCCTTGCTGACTCAATCAACATCCCATGGCAAACAAAGTAAAGAAAGATGATAGTGCACGATCCCAATAATGATGAAGGAAATGTCGACAAGCAGTGATTTCTAAGGAGTGACATCCTTTGAGGTACAAGTTTATTTTGATATCCCATTGTTTAAAGACAATATAGATGAAAAAGATTTGAAAAGATGGATTAATCTATTAGAGGTTATTTCTCTATTCACGACTTTTCCAACAATCAAGAGATTACTTTCACTCTCTTAAAGGTCCTTCCCCATGTCAATGATTGGTAGGATACACATTGTGTGCAATGTGTTAAGATGAATATGAGTTGTATCTAGCAAAACCCACTTGTGGGAATTTCATTAATGCCCTCAAGGAGGAGTATTTGCATGTTGGAAACTATGGAGGCAAGTACATTGAATGGACAACCTTACACCAAGGTAAAAGCCCATTTCTATTAGAGTACACCAACGCCTTCATACCCTATGTACAATATTGGGTATTGAATACCTTGAATGACACTTTGTTTTAAAATACCGTAATGACCTACACAAATACATCCAAATAGAAATGGAGTTTTTAGACATCTCTTCATTGGTAGCCACTTACCCTTATGTCGTCGAGATTGAGCAACAACTTCAACATGAGGGTAAAAAAGAATTTGGGGGAAACAACCAGCAACAACACAAGAAGGGTAAAGGAAACCCTAACTCTCATAACATATGACATAGTAAAGAGAACTAACCTCAAGACATCCAATCAAAGTCACATGTAAAGAAGAAGAACAAGAAGTTGAAGAAAGAAATGGGAAAGCGGCATGACCACCACAAAAATCATGAAAATTCCTTGGCACGATGATGATGAACGTCACACATCAAACAATTGTTATTGGCTGAACTAAAAGCCTCAAATTCTTATTCAACCCTAACATCACAAGATCACATGGATAAGGAAAATAGATCATTGGCGCCAAACCTAGTGTTACCATGACCACCATAAAGGTCCAACCAAGGATCTCGAGGAAGGTAAGCACCTCTTCCACTCACAAATGTGCATGAAAGGTACACAAGTACATTTTGTTGTTAACGGTGACAACAAGAAGAACCTTGTCTCAACAAAGGTCATAGAGAAGATGAAGTCTCCAACAATGTTGTGCCTCCAACCATTCACCATTGGATGGCCAAGTTAGGGACATGATGTCCACATTGGTCGGAAATGTTTCCTAGAATATAACATCAAGCCATTTAAAGTTGAGGCAGTGTGTGATGTTACCCCATTTAAATTTTGTGATGTCCTTTTAGGATTGATTTGAAAATAATCATTATATAATTTGTCATGTGTTTTGTACATTATGGAGTGGAAATTTGGAGCTATGGACTTATAGGGATCATTTTAGAGGCAAA
Organism: Picea engelmannii; assembly: GCA_009831015.1. Classification (NCBI taxonomy): domain Eukaryota; kingdom Viridiplantae; phylum Streptophyta; class Pinopsida; order Pinales; family Pinaceae; genus Picea; species Picea engelmannii. The sequence continues at coordinate 929,675 of ML778557.1, read as the reverse complement.
TCCTATCTTGTTGATTTGGGGTCTTGGAACTTTTGAAGCTTGTTTTGGGCATTAAATGGTCATTTTGGGGGTCAAGTCTCTGTGAAGAAAGTTCCTAGTCATTTGTCATTGTTCTACTCGTCGATAGCTTTATAGAAGTCTAAAGAACACCCCAATTGGAGTTTGTACGAGGAAATTATGCCTCTCGCAAGTTGACCTATGCTTTGACCACCACAGTACCAAGTGTATGCCACATCAATGCTCATTACTCACACTTGTGGAGCTAGTCACATGTAGAGTTTCAAGAATATTCTATAGGGTCGAAAACACTAACCATGATAGGGAGTTGGGGCATGTAAAATCCCTAACCTTGACCCTATATGGCTATCGGGATATGTTAAACATTGAGCAACAAGGAAAGGAAGGGGTTTCACTCTATTGTATTACTTTATTGTTCCATAGATTATCAAAGAAAAGGATTGGGAGCTATAGAGTAGAACATAGGTGGTAGAACACCGTGTAGTAACCATTCAAGACATAGTGTCTATTTTAACTCCACAATGAGTCCATCTTTCTTCGTGTTTCACATTTTTAATTTGAGAAGCAAAGAGCAAGGCATAGTCGTCGTCTTCATGTTAGGTTTCCCCATGTTGGGTTTCCCAACATCGTTTGTTCATTGTGTTCATGTTGTGATTTGTTTATTGGTGTACCTTCTCTTTTAAATTCTCAGTTCATTTCAATGCTTTACATTTAAATTATGTGTAAGCATTAGATAATAGAGGATGACTTCATAATATATTGCAGTAACCTATAGGATGTATTGCAATGAAATGTGCAGTGGAATATTCACAACATTTTACAAATCAAGGACAACCATATACATGGAAGTGTCATGTTATTTACCAATCTAGGTCCACAGTGTTATTATCAACCCAGGAGATCATATTTATAAGATACCATAGGTAGCACCAACTATTGTAGTCTCTTTGATCATTACCAAGCAATGCAAGAAGATAATATATTGTTATGGGAGATTTGTCCTCTTCGTGGTCTAGTCAGAAGGAGCAAAGAAAATCATTATGATTGCCAAGGCCTCTACAAGGGATACATCTACATAGTATGGACTTGTAAATCAGTCAATGGAAGAATACTTAGACACATTCACCTCGCTTACAGGAGCACCTTTGCATTGTCAAGAAAATCATGCATTTGATTTCATAGCAGGTGCCCCTTTACCCAATGACTGCTTATACAAAAGCTTTGTTTCAAATAATGAAGATATCAAACATTAGATTCAAGAGTTGATATAGAAGGGCCATATTCAACCAAGATCCTCACCCTACAAGGGCCATATGTATTGGTTCAAAAGAAGGACAAGACATGGCAACTCTATATTAACTACAGAGCCTTCAAAAAAATCATAGTCAAGAACCAGTACCCCATCCTCTAGAGTTATGATGTTTTTTATTAGATTAAAGGTGTTAAGTTTTTCAACAAGACTGATCTTAAGTCGAGGTATCAATAGGTGCCAATCAAACCAACTAATGCATGGAAGACAACCTTCAATTCTAACGAAGGACTCCTGAGTGGTTGGTCATGCCCGTCGAATTGATTAATGTGACGATGATGTTCACGAGGATGATGGATGATATCATGCAACCATTCACCCATTTTTTTGTGGTTGTATACCTCGACAACATCCCCATCCTCAATAGAACCTATGAAGAGCATATGAAGCATGCTTAATAAGTGTGTTGGTCTCCAGTTTTGACCATGTTTTTGCCTATATTATATCACAAAGACCTTCATTTCCATACCCAGTACCACTCCCTTTTGGCCTTGTTATGACAGACTTGACATCTCTTTACCACTCAATGGGGCTACTCAAGGTATTTTTACGTTTCAAGTTATTTTTATGTATTTTGATTCTTTAAGTTAATATTGAAACTAATGTGGCTTGAGTTAGGTACTATTTCTATTTGAACAGGATTTGCCAGTACCAGGTACCAGCTCGCACCCCGTGGAGATACCAACGAAGCTGCTAAAGATCTGTGCGTTATGGCTAGAGTGGGAGACAGTGCGATTTACATGATAGATGGAGTCATCACTCATATGCTGATTCAAGGCGAAATTATAGAACAGAGTTGTAATACTTCATGACTCACACTTCGTGACACTGCGTGGCACGAAGATGTGAAGACCGTTTTTCACTGATCTCGAGTTATTTTCGGATCTGGGATCCGTTTGAATTAATGTATTGTTGCTTTAAACTATTTTTGAGGAGGATCTATATAAACATAAGATCACTCCTAAGAGACGTGGGGTTGTGTTATGTTAAGATACATACTTCTATTAATACAATCTGCCTTTGCGTTATGTTACTTTGCTGTCACATGATTTGAGTTATTTTCTGAGTAAATGAAGTGTGAAGAATAAACGGTGTTTGCATGGAATGATAGTTGAGTAGCTTTGGTTTTCTTCGTGGCGATTGTACCTCTTGGTTGGGCCCGCCAACAGGTCCAAGTCGCTACCTTTCTCTGTATTAGAGTTAGTTTATTTCAATAGTTTAGAATTTACATGCATGTTAGCTTATCTGAGTTTCGGAATTAACTTGTTCAGGTTCTTGCTTAAATCATTCTCCCAACTGTATCGTTTCCAACATATTGATATATTCTACGTTGATGAGTGTTGAAAGCATGGTTGATTCCTGTAGAGTTTAGAGCATGAACTAGGTTTGCTTTGTTTCCAGTCTTCAATCTGAACGTAATTTAGAGTTTGAATTTATTTCGTTTTGATTAAGATAGTTAGGTTGCAATTGAATTAGAGGAAGCTTCCAGTACCAGTAGGGTAAGTAGGATATTTCTTTATTTTTCTTGCACTATAGATTTAGATTTATTTTCGATATTTAGATTAAAAGAATTTCAGGAAAAAATCTTTCTGTTATGGCTTAGATAGAAGTGGTGGTGATAGATGATTAAAGGTAGTGGTAGATAGTCTTGTGAAATTACATTAGAGTAGAAATAGAAGCACCTGCACTTAGGCATAGGACTGTTTTCTGTTGATGAATTACATAGGAGATGATAAATTTCAAGATAGTCATT
>ML778557.1:859928-892082 GCA_009831015.1 Picea engelmannii | reverse complement strand
CATGCGTTGTGTTCGCATGCATGCCTCATGTTTGACATTCATGAAGCCGTGCCCCACGATTCCTGGATCAATTCCCACCAAGCTCACTATTCCCTCCTCTACTCGCAGAGAATTCCAATGTACTTGTGTCGTCCATGAAGCAACATATGTGGAGCTCATTCCCAAAATCGGCCTCCATTTTCATTTGGCTCGAGGGGTAAAGGTTTTGAAAGAGTTTGACGGGCTTGGCTACCATGAAGCAATTTGGAAGACAAACAGGTTCTCTCAGGGAAGTGAGATTGTTTTCATGGGGAGGGATTTGTAATTCTTCTGAGAACAGAAGAAAGTGCGACGGGAGTGCCTTGCACTGGACATTGAATCTCCGGACGATTTGCCCGCTCGTTGCACTATCCTTTGATTGGATGTTGTGGGTCGTTGTCATTCAGGGCGATAGAGGTCAGGCGAGAAAGGCATTAAGATGGAAATCATACAAATATGGCCACGGAGATAAGGCGGTCTGGGCATATTTTCCATCTGAGAAAACAACTCTAGATGGATATATTTCTGATTAAAAAGAGTATGCTAGATATTGCAAGTCTAAACCCTAAGAAATAATCGTTATTTTATGGATATAGTGCAGGTTCTATGCGGCTGAAATAGTTCCGGCGCTGGAGTATTTGCATGAGCAGGGAATTGTGTATAGAGATTTGAAGCCGGAGAACGTGCTGGTTCAAGATAATGGGCATAGTTGTTTTCAACCCAGTGCTATTTTCCACAGGTCGAAAAGCTTAGGCGGTTTGCGTTTCTTATTCTGAAAATCTCTAGCAATTTGAGGTAATGAAATAAAATTTCCGTGTCACTGTAATTACATTGCTTTACAGATAAATTCACTAATTGATTCCACGCACACAGATTCACGGCCTTGCCCACTACGACCACGTTCATCATTCCCTTTTTTTGCTCTTGCCATTTTCATTGGCACTACCCTTGCCGTTCCATACTCAGTCATTTTGGCCCACACACAAATCTTTCTTCAACTGAGTAACTTACACAAGCGTCAAATCCTCCTCCTGAAGGCAAAACTGTGAGTAGAGAACCCCAGAATATCAGACTTATCCCTTTCTTAAGCAAAACCTTCGCTGTGCATCTCTGTGCATCTACCATCGGTCTTTCTTGCCCTAACCCTAAATCCTTTACATAAATTAGAAGGAAAGCCATCCGTTCACACCTATCTTCGAATCAACAGGATTGTTCTGTGACTAAGTATGGGTGGTATGGGTGGTTATGGAAGTGGATCCCGAACCTACCCTCTTTGATTGAGTTCTATTATCATGTAGTTCCTGTCCTGGGCCAATTTCAATGCTTATTTGAGCATTTCATTGACTTGTCATACCTGAACCTATCTGAATACATAACAAGGGAAAGGGATCAAAGAGGTTATGCGCTCATGCCCTATCATTATCAAATAGGTTTCGTTGCCCCCATTTCCTATTACCGTTTCGCTGCTTGTTCTTCCCCTTCGCCTGAGAATAAGAAGTTACCTTCGATGGGAGCTTACTCTTACTTAAGTAAGAGGGAAACTCGCTTTCCCACTGGAAAGACTGAAACTTGAAAACGGAGGTAAGATTTATCTTATTCTTCCTAAAAAAGAGGACTGTGTAACTAGGGTGAGAAGCGAGCTGAGCTGCCACGGGATTCTGCTTCTGCATCTTTTCCGAGGCTTCTTTCTCTAAGAGCTCATGCCAAATGGGTCCAATTATGCACCTGGCTACCTATGACTCCTAAACCTTCTCAGAACATGAACATTAACTCAATGTAGCTATGATGTAAGATACGATTAAACAAAGCTAGGTTCAGGTTCAACACAATCAAGGAAGGAAGAAGACATTACTTGTTTATTATCAGAAAACTTGCATTTCTTCTAAGGAAGCTAATCAATTTTGTCTGAAGTGTTCTATATTTTATATAATCGTTAAAATGTTTATTCACTGTTTTACCTGGTAAATTTGTCTTGCATTTATTTATTTTACTTTTATTTTTATTAATGTTCTATGTTTTATGTGCAGGTTAAGCAGGCCCTCGGTTCCAGATTTGAACCAGGGCTCTGATACCAGATGTAATGACCAGATTTGTGTTAACATTTAAATTTCTACCAAATTTCTGTAATTTCTATAAGCTTTTTAAGAAGTATAATTTTCATAATTTTCAAAACTATCTCAATACAGTTACGTAAGTAAAATTTGGCAATAAGTACTAAATTTAAGTGAACAATCCTTGAATTTGAATTTACATACCTCACTCTGATGCTATCCGCCGCAGCTTGCTCCCTTCGCTTGAACCTGATGCTGCGACTTAGGACACCCCAAAACCAGCCACCCTACTGACTAGTAACGCCTTGCCCTAGGACATCAATGGATGTCCTAGCCCTCCGAGCCCAAAACCTCTGCAGCCCCCCKGTGCACTGTAATTCCACTRTAGATTTCACTCTCCCCAATCCTTCCAGCTCTCCCCCTCTCGTAGAATGAATAATCCCCTCCATAATCCTTCTCCACTTCCCTTATTCCTCCTTCACCGCCCTTGCTCCATTAACTACCCCCACCAAATACCTTATCCCTTTATTAATGCCTTATCCATTCATTTATTACTTATCTTAACGTATTGGTTACGTTATCCCTTGTGGGATACGTAACCCAATTAAACATTATATTTTATTATCCACCCATTTGTTTAATACTTAATTAATCAATTAATTAATTAATAATCAAATTAATCATTAACCCTTAATTAAAGAGTTAATCATAAACTAATCATAATCTAAAATAATTAATTAATAACAGATAATTAGTTAAGGTTATTTAATAATTAATTATAATTTAGCTAATTTTTAGGATTATTTATTAAATTAATCATCTTAATAATTAAGGGTCATTACAATGACAAAGGTATCTTTCCATCCGGGGTCGCTCCCCCTGACTGAACTCTTCCCGAAATTGATCTCCCAACCTGAACTGTCCTCTTCATGGTGCTTCCTCGTGTAAATCTAAGACATATAAGATAAGCATTCAAAAACATTCATTTTGGAGTAGAAAATACTCCAAGTCTCTGGCAAAGATACTTAAAGGCTTCCCGTGGAAGTGGTTTTGTAAAGATGTATGCCACTTGTTCTTTTGTTCCCACATATTGAACTCTGATGTTCTTCTCTGCAACCTGTTCCCGTAGAAAGTGATACTCGATTGGAATGTGCTTCATCTTGGACTGCATCATTGAGTTCTTTGAGATATTGATGACGCTTGTATTATCACAATAGATTGGAATGGGCTCATCATACTCAACATGTATATTTGTCAGAGCTTGTTTCATCCATAGAACCTGTGTACAACATCCTGTTGCTGCAATATACTCTGCTTCGGCTGCATATAAATATATTGATGATTGTTTCTTGTTTAGTCATGATACTAAACACTCACCCAAGTAGAATGTTGCTCCACTTATGCTTCATCGGTCATCAATGTAACCTGCCCAATCTGCATCTGTGTAGGAAATAAGTGATAGATAATTTCCTTTTGGATACCATAATCCAAACTCTTTTGTTCCTTTGAGATATCTGAAAATCCTCTTCATTGCTAAGACATGTGATTCCTTTGGTGCTGCTTGAAATCGTGCCACCTATTCAACTCTTACATTACATCTGGTATGGATGTTGTCAGATATAGTAAGCTACCAATCATTGACTTGTATTGTCTCTGGTCTGTAGACTTTAAATCATCTTTGCTCAACTTGCAACTAGTTTGCATATGAGTGGTAACTGGTTTGCAATATTCCATTCCAAACTTCTTTAGCATTTCTCTTATATAGTTAGTTTGAGAAATACAAATTCCTTGGTTGCTTTGACATAATTGAAGACCCAAAAAGAAGGATAGTTCTCCAAGTAATGACATTTCAAATTCATTCTGCATATCCTTTGCAAATTTCTGGCTTAACATGTCATCAATACTTCAAAAAATAATATCATCAACATAAACTTCAATTAATAAAATACTATCTTGAGTTACCTTGGTGTAGAGGTTGTTGTCTACACTTCCTTTTCTGAACCCTGCCTGCTGTAGATATGTATCCATTCCATAGTACCATGCTTTGGGAGCCCATTTTAGACCATACAAGGCCTTCTTCAATTTACACACATAATCTGCGTTCTCTAACAACCGAAATCCTTTTGGTTGTTCCATATAGATTTCTTCGTCAAGTTCCCCGTTCAGAAAATATGATTTCACGTCCATCTGATACACTTTAATATTCTTGGAGCATGCATAGACTAAAAGCAATCAGATTGCTTCCATTCTAGCAACTAGGGCAAATGTCTCTTCAAAGTCGATTCCTTCAACCTGTGTGTATCCTTTACATACCAATCTAGCTTTGTTCCTTGTAACATGTCCATCTTCATTCAATTTATTTATGAAAACCCACTTTGTGCCAATCACATTCTTATTCTTTGGTCTTGGAACCAATCCCCAAGTGTCATTCTTCTCTATTTGATCCAATTCTTCACCCATGGCCTTATTCCAGAATTCATCCTTGCTGGTTTCTTCAAAACTGTTTGGTTCAATCATAGATAAGAGTGCTAAGTGCATTTGTTCCGTTGAACATATTCTTCTTCTAGTCTCAACTCATGCATCTTTGTTTCTGATAATATGATCTGAAGGATGATTCTTCTGTACTCGTTTGCTAGGTGTCTTTGCAGGCACTAGCTGAACTTGATCTTCTACTTCTGTATGATGCTCTTCATCTTCCCCTTCTACTTCTTCTTCATCTTCTGCTTTTTCTTTGTAAAATTATTTCATTGATTCATTTTCTTCTTCCTTTAAGTCTCGTCCACCTGTTTAATCAATTGTTAAATTGATGCTTTCCACAACTTTGTTCAACTTCAGATTGTAACACTTGTATGCTTTCCTTGTACTAGAGTAACCAACAAGTACTGATTTGTCCACATGAGACTCAAACTTTCTCATTCTTCCATCTTCTCTTTTGATGTAGCATTTGCTTTCAAATACTCTGAAGTGCTTCACATTGGTTGGTCTTCCTTTTCATAGCTCGTAGGGAGTTTTTTCATTGTTGTTTCTAAGCATTACTCTGTTTTGAATGTGAACTGTTTTATGCACTGCATGTGTCCAAAAAATATCTGTCAATTTGAAATCCATGCTCTCATCCACTGTCATATATATTTCCAAACCTGCTAAGTGTTCTTACGAATCCATCTATGTCCATACTGTCCAAGACTCTGCTACACAACTATCCATAATTTTGACTCATATCACTTTACTATCATGAAGTACTACTACAACTGATTGATATATCATATTGTACTTTTGCTAACTGAATGCACTGAATCTGTCTACTCAAATTCTGCAAGCTGCTCATAGGATGGTTCTCTGGTCTATCTCAACTACCGCATATACCCCCCTGTATATTATTCATATTATCTGGGAGTCTCTAAGTCGGATGGCTCATAACAATTCCTACTCTGATATGTATTCATCATCATCTTCATTGGTAGATTCATCATCTCTCTAAGCTCTGACTTCTTTCTTTCTGTCTGTGGATTCATCTTTCACTACAATGTCTGAAAGTACAATCTCTTGAACCTGTTCCTCATTTACCTATCCTTCTTTTCTTTCAGTTATTTTCCAAACCTTTCTTTATCTGACATCTTTCTTTTTCTCTGTAGAATTTTTCTTTCTATGGACACATAGCTAGTGATTGTAGAAGCATGATCGATTCTTCCATGAAATATAATTTTTCTTCATCTCATTTTATTCTTAATCTTGCGATCTCTGGGACCTGGTCTTTGTTCACATGTTCTTTGTGTTTTCTTATCCATACTTTCTTATATCTGATATCAATGTTCTATTTCATGGAAGAATTGATCATGTTTCTACAATCACTAGCTATGTGTCCATAGTTATGACATCTGTAACATTCAATGTTACGTGGGGCCACATGCATTTCATGCTTGAACATTTCTTTTATAATCCCTGCAATTTGCAACCTTATGTCCAAAATTAGTACAATAAAAACAATGACCATAAAAGAAATTTGCATACTTGGGAGTGAATGATCTTCTTTGTAGTATAGTCCTTCTGAATTTCTGCCTTTACTGATCATGATCATGATTGAAGCTTCTTTGTGGCTTGAACATGGATGGTCCTCTTGAAGATGTATCTTCAATAGTTTTCTTAGATTTTGGTTGACCATGATTCCTTCATTTTAGTACTTCTGCATAACTCTTTCTATTTTTTTCATTCTTCTTTTTTAGCAACCTAGAGTGCTTCTCTTCCTTCTCTATAACTGATGTGGATGTTTCTGTCTCTTCAACGTTCTTGTTGAGCTTGACGATTTTACTTCTCAATGCAACAACTTCTTCTTCAAGCTTCTCAACCTCTTCTTCTTTCTTCATTATCTGAGACTTCGTGACTTCTTCTATTCTTTTCGCTTCTTCAAGCTTGATTTTTAATGTGATTATTTCGTCTTCAAGTCCTTTCTTCTTGACCAAACTCTGTCTCAGGCTGGTTTAGATCATTAGTTCTTTCCTTAAGATGATTTGTCAATATCTTCTCTCTCATTTCTGCTTCTTCCTTCTGTGCTGCTATGTTACCTTCCAAATACTACTTTTGATATTCAAGATTCTCTTTGATCTTTTTGGCTTCTTCTAGTTGAGTTCTTAGGTTCTCGATGGCCTGTCAGGCTTCTTAAAAAATGTGAACACTTTCCTTTTATTTCATCAATTCTTTCTTGAGTGACTTGCTTTCTTATTTTTCTTTTCTTATTTCATCTACAACACTAATCAATTTTGCTTCATAATTGTCTTTTTTGTTCAATTAATTTTTCTGTCTCATTTCCTTCATGGCATTCTATTTCAAGATGTCTGTATTTTTCACAATTAAAGCAAAACAACATACCTCTGTTGATTATGTATTCTTCATCTTCTGAATCTGTTTTGAAACGGTGAACATATTTCTTCTTGATCTGTACCTGCATCTTCTTTGGCATTTTCCAACTCTGCGATGGGTGAAAATTTTATTTCATGTAACTTATCCCAAAGTTCTTTGGCTGATGAACATTTAACAACCTTTTCTCTTACCGGATTAGGTAATCTTTCCCAAATGAAATCTATTGATATTTTGTTATTCTTCTTCAATTCCTTCTTGGATAACAGTCTTTGCCCTTTTTGAACTATCATATCCTATAATGACTGATAGCTAAATATAATGCCCCTGTGCCTATAAAAGTACTTTCGTGCTTCTACTCCATATCTCATACTTTAACCCATTCTGACCATTAAACAATGGTACTCCATTCTTAGAATAATCCATGATTTTTTTTCCAGTGGTTAAACTGAGTTCTGAGGGAACCGACTTAGATACCAATTGTTGGATTACTTAGAGGGGGGGTGAATCACTAATAGAGCAATATAATCCTTTTTAACCATAAAATGCAAGTGTTACATCAATGTAGAATTATCATCCAATAGTTGCAGAGTAAATAAACAATGAACAAATGAACAATCATCCACATACACAATACACCAGTGTTTTTACGTGGAAACCCAAAGCAGGAGAAAACCATAGAATGTTTTGTCTTACATGTCCTTAAGAATTACATTCATTGGAAGCACCAACTTCCTTTGTTTTCCAGCTGCAACTGGAAGGAGGCTCCAACCCCCTAGTTTCTCAGGCTACAACCCGAGGGAAGCTCCAACTCCTCAATTCTCTGGCTACAACTAGAAGGATGATACAACCCCCTATGTTCTCTGGCTACAACCACTTGTCTTTGCCCTGTCCAACCGCCCTGAAATAAAAGTAGAATGGTTGAACCACTGTCACACTATCACTGTGAGATATACTGCCGTAAACCTATACCAATCTACCTGTAATCAATCTGTACCATAAACAAGTGCATCAACCATGCACCAACCTTTACCTCAACCTGTACCATCAACGAGTGCATAAACCATGCACCAAATATGTACCGATCATGCATCAAATACACATAAACTATGACTCATCAAGATGTATCAACATCATCAACTATACACCTCATGTATGTGCCAAGTCATCAACTATTTGTCTCAATCATGTACCCAACATGTACCTCAACCAAAAAACCTCATCAATTTCATCATCCAAATCTGATTTGTAACTCTGTAATAGACATGGTGTATATGATCACATACCTGCAAACCTTCCTTAACAAGAGACTAGTAAACCTTATTTAACAACTACTTGGATCTGTTTCCTCAACGGACTCCAGATTTCGCGGTCTGAATCATTCTAGAAAAAAAAGTTATTGTGAAAATGGTGAGATGACCTGTAAATAAGATACCTTAGAAAGCATCATCAAAAGAATTTATTCTCCCTTGAATTTCATCCTTCTTTACTTCACCTTCCCTCTGAAATTCGCTCGAGATATCCTTTGGTTACCCTAGTCACTGTTAGATATTCAATATGCTCAAATGTGATTAAAATGAGAGACCCTTAACTCTTATTTATACTTTTATGTAGCTTCCTCAAGGGGTTACATTCTAACCATCTTAAACCACTTTCCTTATTTCAGGGCTAACCCACTTCTAACCACTTGTCCACTTAGTAATTTCTCCATTAACTTTATTATTTAAACAATTTCTTTTGTATCCACTTTGACTTATAGTACACTCATCTCTTCACTTTATTATTTACCTTTTAAAATATCTTAAACCACTTTCCTTATTTTAGGGTTAACCCACTTCTAACCACTTAGTAATTTCTCCATTAACTTTATTATTTAAATAATTTCTTTTGTATCCACTTTGACTTATAATACACTCATCACTTCACTTTATTATTTAAATAATTTCTTCTTTGCAACCACTTTGACCTTTTGGGGCTTCTAGATGACTCATGAGGGTTCTCATACTTCACATGGCCATAACTCTCTAACCGTGAAGAGTTATGTGACGTTCCACATACCACCAGAAATGGCATGACATGTATTGTCCATCTAGAATAGTCTTACCTTCAAATATATTAGAACTCATACAATTATACATCAAACAAGCTTGGGTCCATTACCCAAACCTTTGTGCTACCGAAATTTGCTATCGAACTTTCTTCAAGGGTTGACATCAATGACAACCAACCCAAATAATCAACAATAACAGTAAAAAATCAATTTATATGAAATTTTCTGGATTTTGAAGGTCTTCAACTTGCAAGGCAATTTTGAGGCTCTAAACAATGTTTTTAGGCAGTCAAAATCCACAAGAATTTAGTGCACCAAAAACTTTGTCCCTACAACTTAAATAAGACAACTCGGAGATAGATTTTCAACAAGCTACTACTAGTGCAAAACAAAGCTCGTGTGAAAAAGTTAGAGGTTAAACAATCAAGGTAAAATTTCAGCACCAATTTACTTCCAAAGGGCATAACTCCTTGCTCATAAGTCCGTTTGGGGCACAAGAGTAGTCTATGGAAAGCTTATGAACCATAAAAGACAAACATGGAGCTATATTCAGAATATAGGTATGTAAAAATGTGTAAGAAGAGAAAGAATACACATGTAGCATACATGGATAAATTGAGAAAATAGTCTAAACTTCTCTATACCATAACTTTTAACTCAGAGCTCAGATTTGAGAAAACAAATAGTCGTTGGTAAAGTCTTGATGAGGATAAGACATATATCCACCCATAATTTTGAATTGGGTTGTAAAATTTAAACACAAATCAATAAAGTAAACTCTATAGGAGTAAGTGAGTGGAAATTGCAGCTTGTGAATGTTGTAACTTTTCGCTCAGAACTTAGAACGAGGCATGAGTATAGCCGTTGGAGAGTTGTTTTAGAGAGGAATATGTCTAAGGAATCATATTTTGACTTGGTGCATTGTCTTTTTCATAAATTGATTTCAAGAATAACTTGTCTGCTAATTATTGAAATGTTCTATAGTATGCATGCACAAGCAATAATTATTACATCTACATTTCTTATAGAATTAGAGGGCCAAGAAAACAACTTTGGTTCTTATAAGAGGACTGGAGTTATGGAAGATGCCTAGGGATCTTATAACTATTGAATTATTGTAACTGCAAAGAGTATTCTATTTATTATTGATGTATTATTCATTAGATCAATCCCCTTTTGTGGATTGATCATGTCGGGTATTGTAAATGACCAAATACCCTTTTGCGGATTGGTCAAACCCTAATTGTAATAGGCTAAATGAGAAGTCGGCCCCAGAGTATATTAGAGTGGTTATAACTACCCAGAATATATTAAAAGTGGTTATAACCACCTAGATTGAGAAGTTGACCCTGCCAGTGAAAAGACACCTCAGTTCAACACCTGCTAGATTGTATAAATAAGAGAGGCCAACGCCTCATTTGTACACACACACTTGTTCATTAGAGCGCAAGTTTGGAGTTGCAGTTGGAGAAGAAGGAAGAGAGAGAGAGAGAGAGAGAGAGAGATAGAGAGAGAGGCATATTCTTGGGAGATGACTTTCTATATTGTTTGAGTTATCTTTTGACATTGTATTGACTGTAAAATTTTTAATACAAATTTATGTATTGCTTGGATTCTCCCGATTTAACAATTATATGCCACTGTTAAATTAAAAATCGCTTCTACTAAAATTCTTGCGGAATTTAAAACATGATCACCAATTGCAATATCAAGAAGAGAGATCAATCACACATAACATAGATGTTTTACCGAGAAAGCATAAAGCTAAAAACTCCACTATCATATATATATATATATATATATATATCATGGATCATGAAACAATCTCATACAAAACTCTAATACAAGAGCTCTCGGTATAATATACAATCGTCTCACACTGTCATACAAAAATTGACAAATTTATGTGCCAATTTACTACCTCCAGACAACCTGCCTCCTTTGCGCAATCCCTGCTGATGGAAATCCCTGCAATGAATGAATCCCTCTTGCCTAGGCTACGCATTCCTCATAGGCACATCCAATGTGTGTGTGGTTGCATGAGTGCACTCACTAATGTCACAACTGATAGTCAAACTGTCCCTTTCACCTGTTATCTCAACTGGGTCTCCACTGGATCTGACATGCATGTAGTTAACAATGGTAAATCTTCAGTTGCATGTGAGACCACTGATTGTGAATTAATTAATAATTAATTCACCGATCTCTCACTAGTGTAAGTTTAGTTACAACTAGTACAACTGATCTTAACTCACTTAACTGAGTTAAACTACTTTACAACTCACATAACTCTGTCACAACTTCGAATCACTCAGTTACAACTAATTCGACTTGCATGTCCCACCAATTAACCTTTGAACTCGAATTTCCTATAGCTAACTGATTTTCCACTTCAGTTAACTATTTCCAAGTGCTCATTGAGAAAAGATTAATATTTATTGTCCAACTATTATTAAGGGATAATAATAGTCGACATACATCTATAAATAGAATTCGCTCACAATCTATAAATAGACATCATCTATAAATAGAATTTTCTCATCATCTAAAAATAGACTTCCACCTAAAAATAGCTTGAGGCTCCATCCTAGTGTAGCTGCATAATTTTCACTAGGATCTTCTTGTTGAATCTCAACACTCCCTCTCCACAAGAAAGGGATTATCCTTCACCTCGATCTTGTCTCTATGGTATTCAAATTTTCTCCTAGTGAGTGCCTTCGTCAGAATGTCTACATCCTGATCTTTCGTAGGAATGTACTGAAGCAACATGATCTTCTGCTGCACACAATCTCTGATATGATGATACTAGATATCTATATGCTTAGATCTATCATGAAACACAGGATTAATCAAGAGTTTAATGCAACTCTGATTATCACAATGAATCACTGTCGGATCTAAATGAGAACCAAACAAACCAACCAAGATCTTTCTCATGCAGATAGCCTCACATGCAGCTTGACGCACTGCCATGTATTCCACTTCCGCTGAACTGAGTGCCATGGATCTCTGCTTCTTTTTGTACCAAGAAACAACTGTAGATCCGATACTAAAGATCCCCCCTGATGTGTTCTTTCTGTCTGTTGGGTTGCCCGCCCAATATGAATCCATGAAGCCATGCAATTGCACCTCATATGTCTGTTTGTACCATAATCCATACTCATATTTTCCCCTCAGGTATCTCAAGACATGCTTACCCGCCTTCCAAAAGAGCTTGGTAGGCTTAACCATCGCTTGACTCAGCTGGTTAACCGCATAGCAAATGTTCGGTCTCGTGTTCACTAGATACATTAGCAAACCTACTAACTGTCGATAGACAGTAGCATCCGCTACCTCTCCAGAAGTAGCATCCTCTTTCCTCCAGTTTCCTGGAAGAGGAGTATCCATGGGTTTGCAGCCCTCCATGTGAAACTTACCCAATATCTCCCTTGCATACTTGCCTTGAGACACAAAAAGTTCACCATCTCACTGCCATATTTCCAATCTAAGGAAATAATGAAGGAGGCCCATATCCTTCATCTTGAACTCCTTTGCAAGGTCCTCCTTGCATGAGTGTATCAACTACTCATCACTAGTCAATATTAAATCATCAACATAAAGAACAATGATTAAAATCTTACCCTTTCTGCCATTTCTGATGGATGGTTCTGCATGAGTGGCTTCCTCCACTCCATGAACCTCCTCATGTGGCTAATCCACATCTTGAGACTCATGTTTGGGAACCAATAGTTCCTCCTCTACATGCAAGTCTAGCTCCCTCTCAAGCGACAACCACATGGCTTTCCCCTAATTGAATTTTATATCTTGTCGCATAACAATCATCTTACTATTAGGAAAATACACACGACAATTATGGGGTGTTTCTGTGTACCCCACAAATATCCCAACTTCAGCTGTCGACTCCAGCTTCTTCCTGATGTTCTTGGTCACATGCACATAAACAAATGAGCCAAAAATCTTAAAGTGAGAAACATCCGGTTTCTTACCAGTGAAAGCTTCTTCAGGTGTACTCATGCCAAGTACTCTATGAGGACAACACATTTGCACATAAACCACAATGTTGCATGCTTCCACCCACAAATTCATTGGTAGGCCATGATCATGCAACATCGCTCGTGCTGCACCCACGATCATTCTGTTCTTATTCTCCATGACCCCATTTTGCTGTGGGTTATGAGGCGCTACGAGTTCTCTTTGAATTCCTTCTTTGCTGCAACAATATTTGAATTCGTTAGAGATGTATTCTCCACCATTATCGCCCCTTAGAGCTTTCACTTGCTTCCCTGACTCTTTCTCCACCAATGCTTTAAACTCACGAAACTTTGAGAATGTTTGATCTTTCTTCTGCATGAAGAAGATCCAACATTTACGAGAAAATTCATTGACAAAAATAACATAATACTTATGTTTTGCTGTTGAAGAAACCGAGAATGGTCCACACACGTCTGTGTGAATTCTCTCCAGGATCACCAAAGCACGATTCTCCTTTTCATGAAAGGTGGAATTTACATACTTCCCCATGGCGCAACCCTTGCACTGATATAACTAAGCAAGTGTTCCCATTGGAAGTCCAGTAGATATTTGCTACATGATTTTCAAGGCTCCATGATGAAGATGGCCCAATCGCCTGTGCCATAATTCGCCCTCATCCTGGCTCACCACTTTTTCTACCTTGCCCATCATGGTAGCGCAACCATCTACCTCCACTTTGTAGAGATTCTTAACTCAAATCCCTATCTTCTTGACTTGACCCATTGTTTTATGTCACAGAAAGGATTTTCCATCGCTGAAAACAACGTCATAGCCTCTGTCCTCCAACATTGTGACCAAGACCAAGTTTTTCTTCAGACCTGGAACATGCATAACATCTTTCAATTGAAATGGTTTACCTGAATCCCTCTGAAAGTTAATGGTACCAATGCCAGTCGCACTGTATCGTCCATCATCGCCCATCTCTATATGCATTTTGATATCTTTCTCCTCCAAGTCACTAAAAATCTCCTTATCTCCCGTCATGTGGAAGGAAGCGCCACTATCCAAATACCACACCGATCCCAATGCACTTGACACCATGCATGTGATCAAGGAGATGTCAAGTTCAAATTGTGAGGCAAGGGCCTCACCATCTGCAGCTCCAACAACCTTCTTCTTCTTCTTCTTCTTCTGCAGACAGTTAGTAGAGAGATGCCCATGTTCGTGACAGTAAAAACACTTCACTTTGGACAAATCCAACTTCTTGCCTTTAGACTCAGATTTTGAATGGAATTTCTTCCCCTTCCCTTTCCTTGCCTTGGCAGCCAAAGCACAATCCTCTTCATCATTATGTTTTGATGAATATCCATCTCTGGTGTTTCGCCTGAACTCCTCCTGCGCTAGATCCGACCATAGTCGTTCCCAATCTGTCAATTTTTCCCTTCCATTGACAGAGTCTTGATAACTGTGCCAATTCTTGGGAAGTCCTAGGAGATCTAAGCTCACCAAATCATCATCAATTATTGTTATTCCCACACTCCCCAGCTCATCCCGACATTGGACAAACTTCGTGAGATGTTTTGGAATGGAGTCGCCCTTCTCCATCTTGATCTTCCTGAGTTTATCTTTGAGCACCAATTTCCTATGGTCGCTGTTGTTTTGGAATAGATCCGTCAAATCCTTCCACATTGGATATGGTGTGGCTTTCCCATGGAGGTTTGAGACAATGTGGTCTCATACTCCCTCCAACAGGATCCTCCTCGCCTTTGCCACTTTCTTTTGCCATGCATCAAGATTTGCAGTGTCTACAACATCTGGCTTAGGAACATCCTTGTCAATGAATTCCTTCAAGCCATTGTCTTCGAGTAATGCCTCCATCCTGTCCTTCCAAGCAATGTAGTTCGAGCTGCCCTCGAGTTCATACTCTAACCTCAAGCCATTTTGATCGTGAATCAGCTATAGCACCAAGAAAGTCTTTCTGCAAATTCGAATTCTATCCAATCACAAACTCAACTTCTGCAATCTTCTGTGCTTTGATACCATGTAAAATTTTTAATACAAATTATGTATTGCCTGGATTCTCCTGATCTAACAATTATATGCCATTGTTAAATACATAATCGCTTCTACTAAAATTCTTGCAGAATTTAAAACACGATCGCCAAGTGCAATATCAAGAAGAGAGATCACTCACACATAACATAGATGTTTTACCAGGAAAGCATAAAGCTAAAAACCCCACTATCATATATTATATATATATCATGGATCATGAAACAATCTCATAAAAAACTCTAATCCAAGAGCTCTCAATATAATATACAATCGTCTCACACTGTCATACAAAAATTGACAAATTTATGGGCCAATTTACTGCCTCCAGACAACCTGTCTCGTCTGTGCAATCCCTGCAATGAATGAATCCCTCTTGCCTAGGTTGCACATTCCTCATGGGAACATCCAATGTGTGTGTGGTTGCATGAGTGCACTAACTAATGTCACAACTGATAGTCAAACTGTCCCTTTCACCTGTTATCTCAACTGGGTCTCCACTGGATCTAACATGCATGTAGTGGTAAATCTTCAGTTGCATGTGAGACCACTGATTGTGAATTAATTAATAATTAATTCACTAATCTCTCACTAGTGTAAGTTCAGTTACAACTAGTACAACTGAGCTTAATTCACTTAACTGAGTTAAACTACTTTACAACTCACATAACTACACATATAACTTTGTTACAACTTCGAATCACTCAGTTACAACTAATTCAGCTTGCATGTCCCACCAATCAACCTTTGAACTCGAATTTCCTATAGCTAACTGATTTGCCACTTCAGTTAACTATTTCCAAGTGCTCATTGAGAAAAGATTAATATTTATTGTCCAACTATTATTAAGGGATAGTAATAGTCGACATACATCTATAAATAGAATTCGCTCACAATCTATAAATAGACATTATCTATAAATATAATTTGCTCATCATCTAAAAATAGACTTCCACCTAAAAATAGACCGAGGCTCCATCCTAGTGTAGGTGCATAATTTTCACTAGGATCTTCTTGTTGAATCTCAACATTGACTATCTATATTACAAAAGTTTTTGCTGGGTTTTCTCCCCCATGAGGGTTTCCCAGGATAAATGATGTGTCTCTTGTGATTGTGTATTTCTCGGTGATCCTATCTGTGCTATGGTTATCTAGTGAATTGAAAAGAAACCTAATAATAGATTAAACCTTAACATGGTATCAGAGCTAAGCTGAAGAGAGCATCTTTCACAACAAGAAGAAAAATGTCACTTTTATCATACATGAAAGTGCGCCCTAACCCAAGGAATTCTTTGGCACCTTCAACACACTTTTTCAGTGGGTAGATCTCCCGGAAAGTGAAACCCTGGTTTTCACAAAGTACCAGAAGTACCAGAAAACCAAGAGTACCAGAAAACCAGAAGCACCAGTCCATAAATCCGTTGGTCAAGTTTGAGGTGGTAAAATTTGGATTTTCATAAATCTGATTGCACCAGATTACTCGCCTCAGCTCAGTGCATCTATCCCCTGGATCAAAATTTCAAAATTTGAAGTTTGAAAAATTAGGGTTTCCTCATAAAACCCTTAGTTGCAGTTGCAGTCTCGGAACCAGTTGGAGTATCGGCCGTAGTACTAGTTGCAGTCACCCTTGAAGTTCTTAAGAGTTGGTGATCATTACCGCTACTACCAGATGGTGCCTCTACTTGCAAATGTCGTCAGAGGTATGTACTCACACATGTTTAAACAATTAATCTTTAAAGGGTATTTGCAAGAGAAGGGATCTCTTGCCATATATCCAGAAGGATCTCAAGATCTAATACATTTAGAGGAATAATGCAATCCAGGTGTGATTATTCTGATATGAATTTATTTGTTATAACATTATTTTGATCAATGTTGCATGTTGTAGCTATGACCATCATACTAACCTTTGGTTAAAATCTAAGTCAAGGTATTAGATGGATTAAAATTGAGATCATAGAGTTTATCATATAACCCAACCTTCTGTCAAGATAACATATTGTCTTAGTACAGAAGACAGGTTGAAGAAAGCACTCGTCATCTTGAGTGAAGGAGACTTGGAAGAAAAAAAACACACTCATTCTTGAGGACAAGGATCCAAGTTCCAAGTTTGATTAATTGAGTTGATAAAGATCCAAAGTTGCACATGACAAGTTGATGACTACCCCTTTACAAGTAAATACTATAGTTGAGATAACAGTCTTTGAAAATTATTATACTTGGTAGCATGTGAGCATATTGAGGTAAATGCTTAATGTAATTATTTGCCTGATACAACTAACATCTCCTCTAGGAGAAACCTCTTGTGTTAGTTCCAGGTTGCCATGGAAGAATGTTTGATCACAACACTATAAGAGTGTTGACCTCATTTCGTATTGTATTTCTTACTCTTGATCTTTGCCTCAGATAGGTCACACGTGATATCTTTAAAGAAGCTACTGTGATGATTGTTCGTGCTATTGCTTTAATCACTATTATCAAAAGAGTATTACTTTTGCTTGTTGTTTTGTTTACCTTGTTTCATGTCACAGGTGATAACCCTGAGAAAGCTATAATGAAGGTCGTTGAAAGCAACATATTATATGAGACATGAAGCAAACTATGTACATGACCATATACACTCATGTACCAAAGGAGATGAAGAAGAAACTATCTCTTGAGATTCAGAGTATCTCATATGAATATTGATTGTAAGGAGAAGAAGGCTCCAAAGATGACCGAACATTAGAACAAGATCTCACAATAGAATTGTTCAAAGGTTAATGAAGCCACCTCGATGGGAAGCAGAACTCGCTTGAAGCCTGACTCAGTCTTTCATATTTAGACTTGGTATTCAACACCAAGTATACCCTATAAGAGATAATGAAGTCCTTGTAGACTCAGAAGAAATCAAGAGTAAGTCTGATCTCAGAAAGGATCAGATGAAGAGACAACTTCTAGGACTGGGAGATAGATGACATGAGAAGACTACATCATAGCCTCATAAACTTCTAGGAGATATGAAATCTTCTGGGAAGATTCCCTTGTTTCAGTAACAGAGAAGGAATCCAGTTAGAAAGACTAGGATATGGATTCATACGTGAGACTAGAAGAGAAGTTAGTATTGATTTCCAAGATTGATCTATACAGATCAAGCATGTTGCAGATGTACAAAGCCTGATGTGTGTCTAGAGGATTCTCCTAGCAAGAGGGAGAAGACTATGATGAGACACTTACTCCAGTAATTGAAGAAATAGTTCCAATATTTATGAAGACAACCAGAACAACCGTGATTCATATATAGTATGAGATGCAAGGGGAGCAATACCCATATTTAAAATTGAGTGGTAGTTGCTTCATTACATTAGTTGGGTCATGAAGACATGACTATGATGAAAGATAACATTACCTCCATTAAAGAAGAAGAGCTATCTTCAATATCAGTTATTGAGCCACTCTCAGTTTCAGATGAAGTTGTTGCCATGATGGAGTAGAGGAATTACTCCCATATTTCAGCAGTCATAGTGAGAATGGAGCAACCATTCTCAGCTTTAGAGAAGGTGCAGGTGCAAAGTCCCAGTTCCAAAAGGAACAGGTGCATAAAGAGGAGAGGAAATAATCTCAGACAGTGAGACATATAGTGCTTTGCAGAGAGCACATAGAGCGAGCACATGATTGTGAAGATTGATTTGCAACTAAGCAAGTGTACCAGATTGGTACAATGTAACGTGAAAATTTGGTTTGAAGATTGAAGATAGAAAGCCTCAAGTCTACAGGTTGAAGGAAACTCTGTATGTATTGAAGCAAGCTCCAAGAGCTTGATTGACAGTTACCTGACAAGCTTGGACTTTAACAAGAGTGAAAGTTGATTCTAACCTTTATGTCAAGGTTATGAATGATGAGCCTATGATGCTACTACTATATGTGTATGATTTATTCTTGACAAGATGAAGAAAAACTCATCACAAATTGCAGAAGAAGCTCACCACAGAGTTTGATGGAAGACCTAAATGCATTATCTCTTAGGTCTTGAAGTTTGGTAGAGAACAGAGAAGATCTTCCTTAAACCAAAGGAAGTATACAATTAAAATTGAAAAGGGTTGACATGTTGAAATACACATCCATGTACACACCCATAGAAATGAAGTTGAAGCTCATGGTAGATACCTCGTCAGAATTGGTTGATGCTACTCTATACAGATAGATTATTGGTTTAGTGATGTATCTGACGAATACCAGGCTAGACATATGTTTTTCCTTGAGTTAGTATCCGGTAGAACCCACACGTGTTCACCTAGTTGTTGAAAAACATGTGATGAGGTACCTTAAGGGTACATTAGATTGTGGTCTCAGTTATGATGGAGATCATGACTTCAGACTGAGTGGGTACACTGATTCAGATTGGGCTGGAAGTGTCTCTAAGAGGAAGATCACTTCAGGATGCTATTTTAGTTTGGGATCAACCATGATCTCATGGCAGAGTAGGAAGCAATCAAACATTTCTCTCAATACAACGGAAGAAGAATACATTGCTGCATGTTCTGCCAGTTGTGAAGCCATATGGCTTTGTAATTTGTTGACTGGTCTATTCGACCTAGATATGGAAGGAACCACGATCTTATGTGATAACCAGAGCTGTATAAAGATGACAGAGAACTCTGTGTTCCATGACAAGTCAAAACACATAGAGATCCGATATCATTACATCTATGACATGGTGCAGAGAGGAGCCATAAAGCTCCAATATGTTAGCATGGATGAACAGGTTGTTGATGTGTTGACCAAACCTCTATATTGTGTAAAGTTTGATCACTTTCGAGATAAGCTTGGTATAGTCCGCAAGGACCTCCCACGAAAGGGGGAGTATTGCTGTGCTTCCAGCTTAATTGTTGTGTGGTGTTGCCAGCTTAATTGTCGTGTGGTGTTACCAACTTAATTGCTGTGTGGTGTTGACAACTTAATTGCTATGCTTCCAGCTTAATTGTTGTGTGGTGTTGCCAACTTAACTTCATGACCATAAACATGTAGTGGTATGATGATACCACCCAACTAGTCACCAAGCTAGGGTAGTGGATCTTGGTTTCATGGAAAAGAGAAAGGGGGTCTCATCACGAGCCAACCTTTTCATTTTTCGTGAAATGTTTGTGGGTGACACTACCACTAGCTGTTCACCAAGCCAGGGTGATGGCCATCAAATCTTTCCTTGAAACATGAAGAAATAACTCTAAAGTAAGAAAGAAAAGATAAAAATAAATGGCAATCAATGGGCTTGGAAAAATTTGCATCCATGACAAGGTTTAACTCACCCTCAACAAACGCACCCATAGGTGAGTGTTACATTACCTTGTTATCACATGCACCCCATGCCCAAAGTTTTTACCCTCACCACCCCATACATTTGCATGATTTGGATCCCCTACTGGGGAAACGACCTTGACTTAAGGGAGACTGGCCCAATAGGACACCCTTAGACCATTCCAAACCCTAGACTTCTCAAGTTGCATAATGGTTTGAGCATTTGTTTGGGTTTATGGGGGTTTAATGCACATGTTTGGGAATTTTAATTATTATATGTGATTTACGTATTATGATGCATGTGACTTATGGACCCCTGGAGGGCGTACTTGTTTTCTTTGCAGGACCTTGCTCGGTGAACAGGTAGATGGAGAAATGACCAGCTCAGACCTTCATGAGGGCTCAAAGCCCATTTGATGGATGTTGAGACCCTAGCCAGTGGGTAGGATGAATATGAAGGTTTGAGCTAGTCATTTCTCCCCCCCCGGCTTAAGCGAATCCTTCAGCTTCGGGGCAATGCCCTAAAAATATTTTTGGTCATTTTTTGCTATTTTAGCAATTTTCACTATTTTTAGCAGTTTTCTAAATTGATCCCGGATTAAGGGATTCGAGTTTTGGTATCTACGAAATGCCTACAATATTTTATATATTGTATTGTGAATGGTGAAATAAATACAATGAAGAGTTGAAAGGTGTGGCACCAAGGAAGGTTGGTTTTCTCCCGATTACAATTTTCCAACATAAATCTCTGTGTACTGTGTGTATGATCAATTAATTAATTTCTATTTTCCTTAAGAATCTGTCTGCATTTCTTTACTTCTTAGGTTTAAAAATTACAAAGGAAAACCTTTGGGAGAATTTGTTTTCTTCTCAACCAAATGGTTTTACGAGAATACATCATTTGAATATGGCATCTATTTGATGGTTGCACACATAGTTCGATGTCATGGGATACTCTAAAATAATTTTTTTGTCTTTCCAAGTTAGACAAGCCCATAATCGAGTGAGTCCAGGATTTGGTCACAAACTAACATTTCCTCTGATCCATATTGGATCATCATATAATTTTTCATCTATATTGGTACTTTTTGGGTGGAAAAAATTGGAGGAATCAGCTTGCAAGGCCATTTTAGTGGTAGGTCCCAATTTCAAAAATTTGGTTTTGAAACCTTCTAGATCGATTTTGAGGCATTAAATGACCTTTTCTGGGGGTTATGGTAGCTAGAAGTTATGCCTACACCCTCGATGTTGATCTACACACTGAGACCTTTCCATTGGTTTGAAAATCACCTTAATTGGAGCTTGTATGCAAAAGTTATGCCTTCCACAAGTTGACCTACCTTGTTGACCACCATGGTACAAGTGGATGCCACATCAACCCTCATTACTCACACATATGGGGCTATCCATGTGTGGAATTTCAAGAATATTCTAGAAGGTCCAAAGCTTATCACTAATTGTGGGTTGAGGATGAAAAAACCCTAACCCGAGATGGCTATCGGGCTATGTTAAACACTGGGTCACTAGGAGGAGAAGGGGTCCATTCTTTAGCATTGTACTTGTTCCATAGTTGAGTAGAGCATCTAGGAGTGGTATTTTGAGAGCATAACAGAGGTGGAAAATATTATGTGGCATCCATAAAAACCACTGTGTCAAAGGAAACTCCACAGTGAGTGCCTCTTTGTTTGTATTTGCATTTCCATAACTGAAGAAAAGACAACAGAGCATACGCCTCACCTTCTAGCTGGGTTTTCTCCTATACTGGGTTTCCTAGAATATATCTTGTGTTCATTTGTGTGGATGGTGTGTTCTTTTGGTCATTTATTTCTTTTTCATATTTCAACTATTTTATAAATTTAAGCAAAGCTAGCAAGTCCCTGATATCTCTCACAATATGGAGGCTTTATAAAAAAAGATTAAACCATTCAGGGAGGTTGGAGGCTCTAAATCATAGATCATATCAGAGGGGAAACCTAGAGATAATGAAGTCCCGAAAAAAGAATTAAGGAAAGAGCCCAAGAAAGAGGTTCCAAGTTCCAGTGCGAGTACCCCTTCACAATCTTTATTTAAAATGGAAGCGAAAATGGATATCAAGCCATACCAAGGTGAGATCAATGCAATAAATTTGAATCAATGGTTGCAACAATTAGAGGTCTATTTCAGTATCCACCATATAGAAGAAGAGTGGAAGATTTCTTTTGCCAGACATAAATTAGAGGGCCATGCATTAAATTGGTGGGAAAGTCACACATAAACCCTTAGGCTGGAGGGTGATTCAACAGTAACTAAGTGGGGGGATTTAAAAACCCTCATTGTGTCCTAGTTCCACCTATTGGGTATGCAGAGGACCAATGGATATGTTGGCATTACTTCAAGCAAAGGTAGGGGAAGATTGTGCAAGAGTAAACCATCGAATTCAGGATGATGACTATCATGCTGGGAATCTCTCCTAAGAAACCATATGTATTCCTCAAGTATTTGGGGGGTCTACATAGTGATTTGTGAAAGAAAGTGATGCTCTTCAATCCCAGGACATTTGATGAGGCCTATGTGAAAGCACAATATCTGGAAAATATAGGCCACAAAAAAGACAACCAAGGGTTCCAAACAAAAAGAGCACAAAGACGCTTCCAAGGAGGGAAAGAAGAAGTGGAAAGGGAAAGACAAGAAGATGATAACCACTTCACATCAGTGAAAGAATCTAAGTAACCATTGTAACAATTGCAATATCAATGGTCACATTAAATAAAAGTGTTGGAAATTTTATCCCCTAGCGTAGGGATAATTAAGGAGATCATGTCTCGAGGCCCATAGGTCCTAGACATGGAGTGCCGAGAGTCAGACGACTTAAGCATGGACTCAGAGGGAAACTCTTTTCTTCAATGTAGTCCACATATCACCAGTAGCAATATTCATCACATCGACTTGGTCCTGAAATGGAAATAAGTCTTGCTCCAAGAGGTAATAAGTCTGGGTATCATGGTATGTATTGCTCTAATTTTTAAAACATTTAAACATGTTGCATTGAATATTTATGGATTTCATAACATTTGCTTGACTTTATGATCTTTGCCTTATTCGAACCTAGGAGGGTCACATGGTTCCCTAGTATGTTGGTTTCCTTTTAGGATAGGTTGTTACCTAGTGGATATTTGAAGAGTCATCGCCCATTCCATCCATACTTACCATTTTCCATCTTTATCCCCTCCATCTATCCACATTTTTGGGCATTGGGGAAGGCTCCACCTGGAAAGGGTTGTACCTTACCTCATGGGAAGTAGGGGATAAAGGCCCAGGGGGAAATGTAGATGGAAAAAGTTAAGAGACAAATTTAAAATTTTGAGATGCTTCACCAGGGATCCTTGAGAAAGCACTGAAACGCTTATCAACAAGAAAAAGGGACCCACATATGAATAAAACACTCAAGGCATTTGTTGGTGGATAAGAGGTCTCATCATGAGTTGGTCTTTCATGACCATAAACATGTAGTGGCATGATTCTACCACCCAACTAGTCACCAAGATAGGGTAGTGGCTCTTTGTTGCATGGAAAAGAGAAAGGGGGTCTCATCACGAGCCAACCTTCTCATTTTTCATGAAATGTTTATGGGTGACACTACCATTAGCTGTTCACCAAGCCAGGGTGGTGGCCATCAACTCTTTCCTTGCAACATGAAGAAAGAAAGCTAAAGGAAGAAAGAAAAGATAAAAATAAATGGCAATCAGTGGGCTTGGAAAAATTTGCATCCATGACAAGGTGCAACTCACCTTCAACAAACACACCCATAGGTGAGTGTTACATTACCCTGCTATCACATGCACCGCATGCCCAAATTTTTTACCCTCACCACCTCATACATTTGCATGATTTGGATCAAGCCCCACTGGGGAAACGACCTTGACTTAAGGGAGACTAGCCCAATAGGACACCCTTAGACCATTCCAAACCCTAGACTTGTCAAGTTGCATAATGTTTTGAGCATTTGTTTGGGTTTATGGCGGTTTAATGCACATGTTTGGGCGTTTGAATTATTAGATGTGATTTATGTATTATGATGCATGTGACTTATGGACCCCTGGAGGTTGTACTTGTTTTCTTTGCAGAACCTTTCCCGGTGAACAGGTACATGGAGAAATGACTAGCTCGGACCTTCATGAGGGCTCAAAGCCCATTTGATGGATGTTGAGACCCCAGCCAACGGGCAGGATGAAGATGAAGGGGTTATGCCAAGAAGAAGAAGGATGTTGCCTTTGGAGGCACTTTGGTGGACCTAGACCTAGGCGACTGTGCCTTTCCCACCTGAATGATGGCCTTTGGAGGCCTTGGACATCACCCATACAAACCTAGACATTTCTACATGTTCTGGTTGTCACCTTGAGGGTAATCCTAAGGTTATTGGCACACGTGGGCAGGGATTTGGCCTTTGGAGGCCCAACGTTTGATTCCTTGAGCCCAACGTTCCATGACATAGGTCCAACATCACCCTATAAGGTCATGAAGTCACCCCTAGGAGGGTGTTTACATGCAAATTTATTTTATTTTGTCCAGAATTTAATTTTGTAAGAAACTGGCAAGGTCAACCCTGATATTTTGACCTAAAATAATTAAAGGTCAAATTTTGTTATAAATAAACATAAAGTGACATTCATTTTGATCATAAATTTCACTTGGGAGGGTGGAGGTCTGAAATTTTCTCCCTACTAAGGGTTATTGGTTGAAATAAGGAAGGCACTACTCTTTTAAGGCTTGTTTCTTGGCATTTGGATCAATTTATTGGAGTATTTTGGCAATCTAGCGTTGTTTTACATGATTATTCTTGGTGCAAGTAATTAATTTTTTTACTTTGTCATTGTTAATGGTTATGGTAATGGTCTTCTTGCTTATGCAAGATTATGAAATTTCATGTTTTAATTGATGCTTGAAGTAAGAAACTTAAGGTGTTAATTTTCTTGATTTTCATTTTCCAAGTTTCATTGAATTGGTCTAGTAACTAGTGCAACTTCTAGAGCCCTAAAGTGCCAGAACTTTAGAGGTTGTGGTTAAGTTATTTTGCATCACACTTTCATCCATAAAAGTCTAAGGAGAAGAAGGAGCTAGGGCTTAGAAGTGCCTACACCCTAGCTACCTCCCTTCTTGTGGTCAAGAGTCTAGGAGGACTAAAGATATTACTCCCCCTAAACCTCTTTTCCCTCTTAGGTTTTGTGGATAATCATATGTTATGAGCCCTAGAAAGAGTCGCCAACTTTGAGTCTATTATCCCTAGAAGGCACTAATCTTCATTCCTTACCTCTTGACAAGAATCATCAACCTTCAAACTTCAAATCTTTATTTGCTACCCTATTAACCTAGCTTAAATTCACTAACCTAGTTTAGAATTACTAACCTAATACTTGCTGCTGCCAGTACCACTGTTACAACCTTACCTAGAAATCTTGCTAAGAATACTAACCAAACAAACTAACCCAGAAAATGCACAAATCAAAGTGCTATAATCTTGAAGCTTTGATTTATGTCTAATTTCTATCTAAGGGTGCATTTCTGAAAGTACACTACAACAATTATAACTTATTTTGCTATTATTATTGTCATTGCTACAACCATTATTTTGCAGCACTCTCAACCTCATTTGACCATATTAATCAATCCAAAATTTGTATAAGGAAAAGTACTATCAATTAGAGCTAAAGTGTGTGTTTAACTGCCTTCATAAAGTGCAATTTTGAGGCTTAATTACAAATGTCACAACTTTTTACTATTTTACTATCATCTTTAAGAACTTATTTGAAGTTCATTTGCTAGCTAAGATATCTCCAAAATTTGCATAAGGCAAATTAATATCAATCAAAGTTAAACTGTGCATTTAATTGCCTCTACGAAGTGCATTTATGAAGATATATTTCAGATGTCATACTTTTCCTTTTTACTGTTGTTACAATTATCCTTGGAAGCCTGTTAAGGTTTATTTGCTGGTTGATACATCTCTAGAACTTCCATGTGACAAATTCTTAGCATCTTGAAGTTTTAGATATCTTGTTATCTTGTCCAAACAAGTGCATTTTCTAGAATATATTGTAGCTGTTATTACTGTATTAAATTTTGTTATACATTTGTTTGTTGCATACACTTATTTCTTAGAAATTTTCATTGCAAGTCGATTGTCTTGTCGAAGCATCATTATCATTTGTTTCTTGCCTTAATGTTTGTTGTTGTCTTGGTTAAGGGAAGGTATATTCCTTTTATTTCTTTGCTTCACCCTTCAAGACATAAACTGATTTGAGTGACCTAGAGAGAGGGGTGGTTTGCCTTACACTTTTCCCTTCACCAACCCACTAGGTCTTGGGACATCTCCCTTGGAGTGGACTTATACTCCTCCTAAATAGAAAGAGGTATCCTATTGGGGTGACAGTGATAAGAATACCTCTGTGTTACATCAATCTAGGCCTACTTGAATTTAGGATTTTGGAAAGTATAGATTATGTGATAACATGAAACTACATCTAGAGATGAACCCTAAGAATCATAAGAGGGATGCCAAGAAGAAGAAATTTCTAGCCACAAATTCAAGCAATCAGGTAGAAAGCAGCTCAAATGTGCATGAGAAGATTTCTTTCACTTCAGTGCAGAAGGAGCTGAATTTGAGTAGCCTTCATCAAAAGGAAGAGAAGGAGATGAAAAAACTATTCCATATGAAGATTAAGGTCAAGAAGACTAAGGTAGATGCTCTATTCCATTTTGGTTCGTAGGCCCATTCAATCCCCATTAGTGTTGGGTATGGAGGACTATCATCCACAATATCAATGACCTTGAAATCTGCTACACTTCACACCCCATCTGTATTCACAGGTGTTAGCACTCTGGAATTCTCAGAGGTTGTCAATGGTATAAGAAATTGATAGAGGTAAATATCAAAACCACTTTTGAAACTGGGATCTAGCCCTGCTAGTTTCAAAGAGGGATCTCTTTGTATGATTTAGATTTGTTTAGGTTTTTAGATATTGGGCTAGTTATGATAGTCCGAATTTGTTTGTTTGTTTATAAAAGTTGGCTGAAGGAATGCATTAAACTTCCATTGGGCTATGGGGTCTGTATTAAAGATCAAAATTAGATTCAACTTTTTATGAGGTTTTCTTCAAAGGGAAAGGTAGTAAAACTATTGGATCTATTAAGATTAAATGAGATGGATAAGACAGAAAAGATGAGAAAGTCTAGCAAGCCAATAAGCAGTTAAGAATTTCCTTACTTGATATCAGATGCAAAACATATAGACCATTAAAATACCAGAGACAGAGTATGCAAGATAAAATATGTTTTATTGATTTCCTTATAATGATTAGAATCTAAATTACATAAGTGGTCACAAAGAATAGAAAAAAATTTAATAGAGAAAGATAAACATCACCAACAATTTGACACAAGAATCCTGTAAATTGGTCTGTTTTATTACTGGTTGATCCTTTTGAGAAGATTACACAATAGCTTCTTGGGTGAAAAAATAAACCCTCAATACTTCGAAGGGAGAAGTATTTATACAGTAATTTTCATCTGATCCTGTCATAAATGACCAGGATATTATGGAGAAAAAATCTAACTAACTAGATCTGAAATTACAAAATATAGAAATGTTGCTAATCTATTCAGATCCTTGCTGTTGATTTTGTGGAAGTAGTTGATGACTCATAATCTTTGACTTCATTGTCTGCTCCATGCTGACTCGAAACTCCACATCACTTTTACTCAAGTAAATAAAACAAATCTTCCCATATCTTTTTACTAGGGATGAAAACCTTGAGTAACTTTCTGTATATCTCGTCCATCTCAGTATACTTGGAAAAAATGGGCTTTGTGATGAAAATGTGTTTTATCTCATGTTGGATGCTCAGGTCCAACTGTAATGTTTCTAGGAAAGCCTTACCAGTAATACTTCCATGTATACCTGCAAATTTGGAACCATCCTTTGCAACTATATTGATCTTCTACTTGCAATATGACAGAGTAATGAGCTTGTCATTTATTACCAGCAGTCCAGGGAGGCCCTTCTTATGAAGTACTTCAATGTTGTTGAAAAATCTCTGTGCTCCAATGTCCATTACATGAGATTTCTCCTTTAGTTGGAACATCAATCCTTTCTTTGTCGAGACCTTCTTGACCTCAAGGATGGTCTTTGTTCTATCTTCAATCTCGAATGCTTTCAACTCTTGCTTGTTCTTGGAGTTTAGGAACCTAATGAGCTCAGTGGACTCTGTAGGTTTTTCTCCTAACTCTTCCCTAATTTTTTGAATTGCTTCTTTGACCTTCTATACCAATTCATGTTGTTCAAAAATAGTTTGTATGAATGGCCATATCTATTCCATAGATTTGCTGATATCCATCCATATGTTTTCCTTGGCCTCAGACAATGTCTTGGGCATGAAAATATCCTTCTGTAGCTTCTGTAGTTGTTGACCGAGTATCTAAGATTTATGCATTTTTGCATGATAGCTAGACTAGAACATGGACTTTAGGTCTTGGAGGCTTTTTACCTCTTCTTGCAACTTTTTGATTTATTCTCCTTGAAGGGACATGTCTTCCATAATCTTCACCAATTTCTTAGAAGCATCTGGAAATTTCACTGGGATAGTTGATGGAATCTCTACTGTTGTAGCTGCTGTACTAATTCCCGTGAGAGGAAATGCATCCAATGGAATAACAACCATCTGCACACTCTATTATTTCTCTTTGATCAATTTTTCCAACTTAACCTCCATCTCTTTCATTTGTGCATTCTGCTCCATGATCAACTTCAACATCTCCTCTTTGTGGCCTTCACTTTCAACCATCTCCTTTGCTTGTGAATCCTCAGTGGCTGGAAGTTTTAGTTGCTTTCTCAAGGAGGCTATATCAACATTTTTCTTCTTCAACAATTCTTCATCTATCTTGACATTCGATGGATCATATCAAATCTTTAACACTAACTCTTCTAGGGATTTGATCTTATTGTCTTTGGCAAAAGAGGATATATTTTCTACCTTCAATTGAGATTGAATATTATTCAGAGACACCTATAACTTTGAAGCAATCAATGATGTGTTTGTCAAGGTGGAGAAAATCATCTCCCCTATTTTCCTGTGCATGTCCATTTGGTCCACTGGATGGACCCCCTTCACATCAAACTCAAAATAAGTTTTCTTGTAGTCAACAACTGTCTTGGGATGAGGTACTTGTGCTTATAGGAATGCCATTTGCATTCTTCCCTTCTCTATGTCAAATGTTGATAGTAACTTATGCTGGGCAGTAGAGGTCAACTTCCAAAACTGGGCATATGTATTGCTATTCAAGAGTTCATTCCTCTGCTTGATTTGTTTGTATTTGTCAAAGAAATTTGACCCTGATGGCTCATGAGAGGAATCTACTAACAGAGTGGTGTCTGTTTGTTTTTTGGATGAAGATGTGGACACTATGTGCTGACTGCCTGATAATGTTGAGGAATGTGGTCCCTCCATGACTATGGTGGAATGAGTTTCTCCTTCTTTAAGCTTGTCTGGTGTGTGACTAGTTTTAGCCCTCTTCTTGTAAAGTTGAAAATCTTTAGCTGACACCTCTGTGACTGAAGGTGAAACCTCTTTCCTGGATCTCTTTTCTGTTTGTACTTGAGGAGTGTTGGTATGTGAAATATTTATAGGGGGAGGTTGTTCTTCTGTTTCCAACAATGTATTTTCTTACCAATCAGTTTGATTCATATACTTTTCTACTTCAGGCTTGTGTACATGAGAATAAGGATGGTTCTTCTGTTTGACCCCAAGTTTTGATATGATACCAAATGGGTCATAATTCCATGTGAATCTTGGACTGAAGTTCATCTGTTTCAAGAGGTTTTTAGCCTCTTCTCCTGCAGCTCTGTTGTCGCATATGAAAGAACCAATTTGGATTTTGATTCTGAGTTGTTGTTTCTTCTTCACTGATACAAAATAGATGTCATAAGAGTTTATCATCTGCTTGATATATTCCAATGCAAAGATCCTGACAAGGAGATACTTTGGCAGTTTATATGGTGGAAATTCACATCCATATACTCTGATCTCAGTATGGTTCTGGTAAAGATACCAATCCCTTGTTTTGGCCAAGTCGGAGAGGTGAAGAATCCTCTCAAATTGTTTGTTGATTCTTGGTTCCATTCTGCTGTTGAGCATGCACACCATTGGATGATAAAACTGATCAATGAAATATCTAAAGCTGAACTCAATGGAATTTTTCCTCACTAGTGAGGTCCATGAAGTCACTGATTGAGGATTTCCATCTTGATCCAATTTCTGGAGGGCACATGAGAATCTATCTGCCTGAAAGAAAATGAACATGTACACCAACACTGAGGAATACCTGAACATTCCTTTTGTTAAGAATTTGAAAAGCTTCTCATGTATGTTTTCAGCCAGAAACTGACTGAAATCAAACTGGACTGTAGCTTTCTCCTCTGTGGAGAAAATGGACAGAAAACCTAAGATAGGTTCGTCTACCCATTGATCAGAAAAATATCCTAGCAGGTAGCAAAGGGTGGAGATAATTTGATTTTCCCTGACTGAGAAAATGGAAGACAGATAGGGAGGGTTTTTCTTAGGCAACTGAGGATCTTCTGGTAGAAATATTTCAAATATTTTGGCTCTTTGGGGGAAGGAAAGTTTCTGATAGAGATCATTTAGGATTTCGATGAAGAACGGGCTCGCATAGTCAATTCTGGGGATATGTAACATCTGGTTTATTGATTTAGGGGTGATGGTCAATAGGGTTTCACCAGATGAAGATACAATGGCCCTTTGACCGATAAGGTAATGAGCTTGACACTTAAGGCAAAATTATGGGAAATGAAAGGTCTGGGGAAACATGTATGAGGGAAAATTGGACTCCCAGAGTCCAATTTCATCACTTTGATCCCAGAAAATGTCTTTTAGCCATAAGTGTAATTCAAAAAAATCAAATTCACACTTCGGCTCTGTAATTTTGTAATCTTTGTCTACCATGGGAAATTGATCTAGGTCAACAGGAGGAGGAAGAAATGTATTTTCAGTAGTTTCAACGCATTTAGTTTTGGGCGCCATGGCTAATAGAGATTTGAGGGTGAAAAATAGATGAATGTAGATACCCGGGTTAATGACGCTTGTCGATGGTGTATCTTGGTGGTGGTTATCTTGAAAAATTGATTCCACGTGGTGTCAATAGTGTTTGGATCTGTGAACACTATGGAAATGGTGAAGAAACGAGGTTAATGTTGATTAAGGTTGTTTGTCATTGATGTCAACCCTTGAAAAAGGCCCCGTAGCACAAAGGTTTAGGTAATGGACCCAATATTGTTTGATGTAAATATGACTCATTATTGTTTTTTCATGGTTGATAAGAAGTAAATATGGATGAACTCCAAAGTGGTCCCCTTATGGTGAAAGCCCTCACGNGAAGACACTTTGTGGAGTAAGAGAACCCATGCTTAATTGTGGAATAATGAGATGAAGGAAAGTGAATTTGTCAGGGTAAATATCCTAGATGGATAGTGCTTGTCATGTCATTTCCGGTGGTATGTGGAATGCCACATAATTCCTCATAGTTAGAGAGTTATGGCCATGAGAAGTTGGAGACCCCAGGTTTGGGTAATGGACCCAAGTTTGTTTGATGGGAAAACGGTATGAGTTATGATATATTTTTAGATAATACTATTCTATATGGATAGTACATGTCATGCCATTTCTGGTGGTATGTAGAACGTCACATAATTCCTCAGAGTTTGAGAGTTATGGCCTTACGAAGTTGGAGGACCCTCATATGTCATCTAGAAGCCCCAAAAGGTCAAAGTAATCCAAGTGGTTTAAGAGATTTTAAAAGGTAAATAATAAAGTGAAGTGATGAGTGTATTATAATTCAAAG